>CM053622.1:395392075-395406648 GCA_028646595.1 Phalanger gymnotis | reverse complement strand
TCAGCAGAGCCGCTGCCCAAAGTGACTTGTCTGATAGGACAGGCCTTGGTTCAGAGAATGCTTCCTGTGGAATCAGAGGCACTGGGCTCTTCAGTCCAGCCTCTGCTGGGCACTAATGGCATTGACTGGACAAGTGACTGAATCTCTAGGCTTCAAGTCTCCTCTTCTGGAACACGATGAAGGGACTAGAATAGACTACTTCTAAGGTCCTTTTGAGTTCTAAACCTGTGATCCTATGACTTCCAGTTCATTGTCTCTTTGCTTCTGTCACAGAATGGGCAAAAATACAATGGGGGAACTGGATAATTCAGGATTTAGAGTCTCAGTACCTGGGTTTTCATCTTGGCTCTGCCATGTATGAGGTAGTAAGATGGTGCTGTGATAAGAGGGTTAGGACTGGACTCAGGAAGACTTGAGTTCAAATCTGACCTCAGACACTTCCTAGCTATGTGAGCCTAAGCAAGTCATTGAAACCTGTTTGCCTCAGTTTCCTCAGTTGTAAAATGGAGAAAACATCTTCCTGGGTTATCAAATGAGATTATATTTGTGAAGTGGTTGACAGTGCCTGGCATATAGTAGGCATCATATAAATGTATATTCTGTCCTGACTTAGAGGCAACTAGATGGCACAGTGGATAGAGTTCTGGTCTGGAGTCAGGAAAACCTGAGTTCAAATCTGGCCTCAGACACTAACTAGGTGCATGACCCCGGGCCTGTGACATCCTCTGTTTGTCTTGGAGATAGCTAGGTGGTTCAGTGGATAGAAGAGTCAGGAAGAACTGAATTCCAATCCATTTCGGACATTTACTAGCTGTGTGATGCTAGGCAAGTCACTGAACCTCTATTTGCCTTAATCTTCTGTGGAAGGAAATGGTAAACCACTTCAGTATCTATGCCAAGGTATCCTCATGGACCACAACCCACCTCATCCCCATGTCCTAAAGGTGGGGCATTAGATAAGTGGCAATGTCTCTGGGGCCTTCCATTTGCATTCATCTCCAAAATGAGGGGATCAGACTATATGACCTCTCAAGTTCCCTCCTGGCTCTAAATCCATCATCTTGGGATCCTCTTTTTCATCTGTTCACTTGTAACAGCAAGATGGGAATAGTTCCTTTCAAATGAGAATTCCAGAGGGTCTTCTGGGAGTCTAGATGGTAGTGTATGCAGCAAATCACTCTCACTCTCCCTCATCAACCTCTAAAAACCCAGAAAATATCCCCCCAGGAAAACTCCTGGAAGAGCTGAACCAGCAGAAAGATGGGGTGCCGCAGTCTTGTAGCCCAGGAAGCTTGGGCGTTGAATGGAAAAGGTCCCTCTTGCTCTTCTGGAAGGGGACTAGTACAGGATGGGAGGCATCCCAGCAAGCCCCACCTCCATAAATTAGGGGGAGATCCTGAGCACCAGGGTGTTGGAGCACGTAAGCACCACAACTAGGACACCCCTAGTGCCTTGGCAAAGGCAGAGGAACTGGTGAATGCTAGCTCTCAAAACCACCATGTGTACCTGAGGGCAGGAGTTCTCCAGCAGCCAAACATCCCTTGGCTTCAGCATAACTCTAAGAAGCACAACTTCAGGCAGGCAGGCATTCTCTGGCAGACAAACCTTCTGGTGCATCGGAACAGCCTGGGCGAGCAGGTGTCCTCCAGGGGTCAGACTCCCCACCCCCACTATTCTATTAGAGCTTCAGTGTTGCTGACCCCAGCTCAGCATCAAGTAAACTCCCTGACCCCTATAGCCTTCAGCTGCCAGCACACAAAGCACAAGAAGCTTGGGTCAGTGCCTCTTTTGCTCCAGCAGGAGAGCTCAACTTTAAAAGCCAAGAAATGGGCAAACGCCATGAGCAAAAAGTAGAGATGGACAATGACCATAGATTCTCATTATGGGGACAGGGAAGATCAAAACACAAATTCAAAAAGGGACAATGTTGTCAAAATACCCACATCTGGAATCTCAAAAGGGAATGTGAACTGCTCTTAAGCCCAAAAAGCCTCCTTGGAAGAGCTTAAGAAGCATTTTATTTTGCTTTTTGGCAGGGCAATTGGGGTTAAGTGACTTGCCCAAGGTCACACAGCTAGCACATGTCAAGTGTCTGAGGCCGGATTTGAACTCAGGTCCTCCTGACTCCAAGGCTGGTGCTCTACTCACTGTGCCACCTAACTGCCCCTCAAGAAGGATTTTAACAGTCAAACAAGAGAGGTAGAAGAAAAATTGGGAAAAGAAATGAGAGATATGCAAGAGAGAGTCGATAGCTTGGAAAAGGAAGGACAAAAATTGACTGTAGAAAACAAGTTTTTAAAAAATACAGTTAGCCGAATGGATAAAAAGTCGACTGAAGAAAACAACCCTTAAAAAGTAGAATTTGCCAAATGGAAAAGGAGGCACAAAACTCACTGAAGAGAAGAACTCCTTAAAAAGTAGAATTTGCCAAATGGAAAAGGAGGTACAAAAGCTAATTGAAGAAATCAATGCATTAATAATTAGAACTGGACAAGTGGAAGCTAATGACTCTATGAGACATTGAGAATCAGTCAAATAAAATCAAAAGATTGAAAAAAATAGAAGAAAACATAAAATGCCTCATTGGAAAAACAACTGACCAGGAAAATAAATCCAGGAGAGATAATTTAAGAAGTATTGCTTTACCTGAAAGCCACGATCAAAAACAAACCAAAAAAAAAAGAGCCTGGACAGTGTCTTTCAAGAAATCATCAAGGAAAACTGCCCTGAGATCCTAGAACCAGAATTTAAAATAGTCATCAGAAGAATCCACCCATCACCTCCTGAAAGAGAGCCCAAATTGAAGATGCCAAGGAATATGGTAGCCAAAAGCCAGAATTATCAGGCCAATGAGTCGATACGGCAAGCAGCCAGAAAGAAGCAATTTCAATATCATGGAACCACAAACAGGATTATGAAGGACCTTGCAGCTTTTATTAAAAGATAGGAGGGAATGGAATAAGATATTCCACAAGGCAAAGAAACTTGGATTAAAACCAAGGATCTACTACCCAGAGCATAATCTTTCAAGGGAGGAGATGGATATTCAATGAAATAGGGGACTTCCAAACCTTACCGATGAAAAGATCAGAGCTCAACAGAAAATTGGATCTTCAAATACAAGACTCAAGAGAGGCATTAAAAAGGTAAAGAGGAAAGAAAAAATGACAACATGTGATTCAATAAGGGCAAACTATTTACATCCCTGTAACATAAATGCTACTTACTGCTACTGTGGCTGTGTAAGGCCAATAACACCAGCATACAGGAGGGCTACTAGCACAGATTCTTTGATATGCTTTTCCAAGGAAAACAAATAAGGGATTAACAATCTTACTTTCATTAAATATTCATATATCATTCACTTAGTTCAGGGGAAAAAAGTCAGCACCCTGAACTTCAGAGAAAACACAAACAGAAATTACAAGCAGAAATTATATAAACAGAGCAAATAACACAAATCAGCAGACAGGGCTTCTAACTGTCTGTCCATAGCAATACGTACATAGTTACCAGAGAGAGAGAGAGAGAAGCACCAACATCTGGGTTTTCAAAGCCCAGGGGCTCCTTAACGGCTACCCAGAGTCTCCTCTGGTCAAATCATGGGACAATCTTCCAGTGAGTGAGTCCCAAAGCAAAATACTAACCTCAGAGTATGAGAATATGTTACTTGTCACTCATGAGAACTGTTTCTTTATTATGGCATTTAAAGGGGTATCCATATGCCAAGGGAATGGGAACAAGCTGATTTTGATGTGATGACAAAAAATCTAATAAAGTGGTGAAAAAGGATTATACTGGGAGAAGAGGAAAAGAGGAGGCAGACAAGGGTAAATCATATCACATGAAAAGGCACAAAAACCTTTATAGTAGAGGGAAAGAAGGGAGGGAGATGAACATTGTTTTAACCTTACTCTCATCAGATTTGACTCAAAGGTGGAATAATATACTCAATTAGGTATAGAAATCTAACTTACCGTATAGGAAAAAGGAGGGGAAAGAGGAAAGAAAAGGGAGGGGATGCATAGAAGGGAGGGAAGAAGTAGGAATAGAAAAGGGGAAGAAAAGGGAGGGGCTGATAGAAGGGAGGGCAGACTAAGGGAGGCAGTGGTTAAAAAGAAGTATTTCCATGTAGCTAACACTAGGTTATTTGGCTATTGGAAAGAACAGAAGGGAGTTATTTTTCAATGAAAAAGTAAATCTGGGAATCTTGAGCATTTTTCCATAGGAGACAGGTGGTAGTGGGGGTTCTGTGGTAAAAATTAGAAAAGAACATTTTCACTGGAGACTAAAGTCAGCCCAGCATTAGCGCTGGGAACCAGAGCAGTGGAGAAAAAGAAGGGACAGGCTTTGGGGTCTGAGTTTTGGACCCATCTCCCCCTCTTCCACATCCCTATGCATCAGTGCTATGGTCTGAAATCCCACTCTGGAGTTGGACAAAGGAGGAGCATGAAAAACATTCCCAATAGAGATGGGGGTTCTTAGGGTCCCTGGGTCAGCTTTTCCAGGGTAATCATTTTGAGGAAAAGGACACTTCTAAGTCAGACAGAAGCTAAGGAATTTTACTTTGTCTCATAGTTCAGCTGATCATATCTCCTTGATGTTTCTCTGAATCAGAGAGTACCTTAGGACAAATGGTCAATTTGTTTTGCTTTTAAAAGTGCTTAGCACAGAATCCAGCACATAGAAGACACAGAATAAATACTTTGGATGTTCTCACAGAAAAAGTGAACTAAGGCACACTGAACACAAGGCAATTACACAGAAGCGTAATGCTACTTATCCCTTCCACATTGAGGGGCTTAGGGGCATAGCATCTTCAAGATCTAGAAAATCTGCGTAAAATTTTTTGACCCTCCCTTTGTACCAGGGAAAAAGTCAGAGCTTTTTTTTTCTTTTTCTTTTATGGGGTGCTTACATTACCTTATTGTTAAATTTGGGTTAAGTAGTTGATCATAGGCTATATTATACAATGCTATATGTATATTTTATATATTTCTGAGTTTCTAAAGTTTTCTGTGTCATCTGCTGGTTTTCTCATGTCGGCTGCAGCATCTGCAAAACTCCCCCAAATTCTCGTTTAATTTCTTATGCCTACTCACGGTGTATCAAAACCACAGTGGGGAAAATCTCAACGTGGAAGGGGTAACTGTAAGAAAACAGTCCTAGTGTTAATAGTATATGGCAGTTGTTAGTGCCTAAATATCATGTGTTGATGGAAAGTTAACAGGTTAGCAACTGCCATGAAATTGAGTGTGTATTTCGGTGACTTGATTACAAAACTAAAGGAATTTAATTATGTTCGACTCTTCTTTGCTTCACTTTCCTGGAGTCTTTGCTTCGTCCTTTAGTGACTGTCTCTTCTCCCTCTTGAGCTTTTCTTCATTGCAATATAAATAGGGAATGAGACACAAAACAAGAGGTGACCAGGGTGGCATTTAATGCAATGCTTCTGCTCTAACTTCCCAGTGAGAGCAGTTACCATTTCTGTCAGGGTTGGGGGTGGGGTGAGGAGACATCCATGGCCATGCCATGGTCACTCTCCAAGGGTCTCTCATTTTACCCTTCCTAGAATTTCCATTGAGAGAGTTCTGGGGTGCGAGAAACAGTTGTTTCTATTTTGAAAGTGACACAGCACATCCCTGTCCTCAGTTAATCAAATAGAGTGCAATTGGCTCATTTGTCCATATCCTCAACTTTGGGAAAGTCTCTAGAATACCAGGGACACCAAACACTGCTTCTCCAAGTGCTTCCCCCAGTGTCCTGTATCAAAGAGTCTCAAGTAGGTTCACAGCCCTTTACTGGCCTCCCAAGTAGAATCTCTGGTTAAAAGGGTATGGACATCTTAGTTTCCTGTCACTACAAGTATCCCTTACCATATCACTGGGGTTAGGGACACAGTGCCCCCTTGATCTGGAAAATCTATGTAAAAATTTTTGGCTCTCCCATCAAACCAGAGAAGATGTCCAAATTATTATGGTGTTAAAAGTTAAATATGTTGGTATTATGCAATGCTATACATATATTTTATACATTTCTGAGATTCTAAAAATTTTCTGTGTCATCTATTGGCCTTTGCGTGTTCTTTACAGCTTCCACAAAATTCTCCCAAAATTCCCATTTAATTTCTTATGTCAACCAATGATACATCAAAACCACCATGGGGAAGTTGCCATAGGGAACTGTGTTACTGTCTAAGTTTTCTTGTAGCTCAGTTAATGTTTCCTTTATGAATTTGGATCCTAGGGCATTTGGAGCACATAAATTGATCACTAATATTGGTTAAGAAACCAGACAACAGTCAATGATTCCTTTCAACATAATGTAGTTTTCTTGTTTATTGTCACTTTCAATTTTCTGAATATTTGCTTTTGCTTTGTCAGAGAGCATGATTGAAATTTCTGCTTTTTGGATTCATTTCAAACATAGCAAATTTTTTTCCATCCTTATAGTTTTATTTTGTGTTTATCTTTGTTTAATAAGTGTTTCATTTAAGCAAGAGATTATTGGATTTAGTTTTCTCATTTAATTTTTGAATTCACATTTAAAATTGTTAACATTGGTCTCTAATATGGGTTTTTTGAGGTATAATTTTTTACCTTCTTCTGCTGTAAACACAGTATTATGTTCCTTAAGTTATTTTGGTTTATCCATTTTAAGGTGTCCTATTCCCAGTGGCTCTCTTCCTTTCACTGGTTATTACTCTCTTCCTGTTAGTTACCCCTCTCTTTTTGGGGTCTTGCTAATTAGTTCCAATTTCTTTACTGCTTTTATGTGATCATTTAGTTCTTCTCTTTTTTTCTCTCAGTCAAATATATTCCCACTTCCTCTCCTCCCCTCCAACTTGTCCTGTTCATTATTTTTTCATATGTCATTTTTGGCCTCCCTTTCCAGAGAGGGTTTCTCTCACTCCCTTCATTATTTATCTTCTCTGTCTGTTCTAGGCCCTCAAGCTCTGGTTCTTAGCCTCTACAACTATCTAGTCTCTCTCTATTCTCTGTATTCGTCATGAAGCCATAAATTCTAAGGTGTCCATTCTGAGCTTTTCCCCTCTTGGTAGTTTCAGCCACCACCCTGTAGAGGTTATGCAGAAGATTCCCCCTTTTCAATGTGCCTTACTCCCAGAACATAGACAATTCCTCCATGAGACATAGAAGACACTTCCACGTGGCAGGGTTGCTGATTTTGCAGCCCGCCACCGATATATACCAGTCCCCAGTTACCTTCGTTTCTCCATTGGCTTCAAAATCTCAACTCTCTCAGATGCCAGTTGCCCATAGCATATCCAAATGCCTCCCTCCCAAGGTAGAACAAGTGGTCTTTTCAAGCACCAAATGCCATAGACCACCCTCAGGTCCCCATCTCCCTTCCCAGAATATCTCTCTTCACCCAGAGAAGCCTTCATCACTGGAACCCCCACCCACTACTAAAGGCCTCCCTCCTTTCCTTCTCCCTTTTCAATCCTTTTATTCAACTCCTCACCCACTCTCCTGCAGGTTCTTCTCTTCCTAAGACCATCAGGTTTACTACCTCCTCATTGCAAAGCCTGGATTGGATTTGACATCTGCATATCACATACTCCCTTCCCTTTTCATTCATCCTCCCATTTTTGTAATATTATTGTTGTTCAATCGTGTCCAACTCTTTGTGACCCTATTGGGGTTTTCTTGGCAGAGACACTGGAATGATTTGTCATTTCCTTCTCCAGCTCATTTTACAGATGAAGGAACTGAGGCAAACAGAGGTAAAGGTCTTACTCAGGGTCACACAGCTAGTAAATATCTAAGGCATGATTTGACTTCCGGGTCTAGTGCTCTGTCTGCTGTACCATCTAGCTGCCCATATTCTTTTTTTTTATTTGTAGGAAAAAAAAGGTTTTGTACATGGGGTATAACATTATAAACTTAAGACAACTTATAGACAAAAAGGTGACCTCTCACAGCTACCACCCGTCTCTGCAAAAAGTTTATATGGAACATCCGTCCAGTCAAAACCACGGCTTGCTCCCTTGAAATGTCATCCAGGTTTGTCCAAGACACCCATGGGCTGCCCGCCCGTTTGTCTTGGAATGTTCTCAGAAGGCTCCATCAGTGATTAGACGACAGGAGAAAACCCCCAGAGTCCGTTCACATGGCAGGGGAAAAGAGAAGGGGGGAAGCTATTCAAACTTTGTATTTTTTTCTTGTGGCTTGTTGTCACCTTCTCCTCCTCTGCCTCCTCGGAAGCCACCCCAGCCTCCAAAGCTTCTTTGGCCTCTTCTGCCTCCAAAGCCCCCTCGGCCTCCTCTGCCACCACCTTGGCCCCCAAAGCCTTCCCAGCCACCACCACTGCTGCCTTGGCTGCCCCCTCAGCCTCCAAAGCCACTAGGCTTGGCCCAGTCCAGGGTTACTTTGTTTTCATTGATCTCCCCATCCTCCATGGCCTCTTTTGCAGCTTTGGCATCTTCCTCTGAGTTGAGGTTGACAAAACCAAACCCTTTCGAAGATGCTGTCTCCCTGTCTGTGACTATCCTGGCACCCGCAGTGCCTTGAAACGAATCTTTCAATGTTTCTTCAGTCGTATCTCCAGACAGGCTTTTGACGAACAAGGTTTTGTAGGACTGGTTCCTTGGGGCTGCATTGGCAGCCTTTTGTCCCTTCAGCTCCAGCCGGATGGCTCTGCCTTCAATCTCTATGTTGTTACAAGAATTCAAAGTTTCTTTCCCATCTTCCACTGAGGCAAATTCAATGAACACATACCCTTTGGGTCAGCCTTGGTTGTTCTGGGGCAAGCTGATGGATGTGGCCTTCTCAAATACTTCCTGCAGGCTCTTCTTGGTGGCGCTGTAGGCCAGGTTGTTCAGCACCAGGGTCTTGGAGTCTATTGGCTTTCTGTTGCTCCCACCCTAGGAGTTATTCTTCCCTCTCAAATTCTCCTGTCCTTGGCTCTTCTCCCTTGTGTAGTCCAGAATGAATGCTCAGCCATTGATCTCAGTGCCCTGCTTCTCTTCCAAGGCCTCGTCCACATCTGCTTCGGTCTTAAATTCAATGTAGGCAATTCCTTTAGGGGTCCCATCCTTGGTGCAGACCAGTCTGACCTAAATAGTGTCTTCAAACACTTTCCTGAGGTCCTCTTGAGTTACTTTATAAGGCAGATTCTTGACAGAGTGTCCTTGCGTCTCGGTCTTTCTTGTTTTCTTTTGCTTTTTCCAGCTTAATTTCAGAGCCAAGCACTTTGGAGCCACTGAGTTCCAGAGTCTTTTCCATGTCTTCAGCAGATTCAAATTCCACATAGCCAAACTTCCTGGTGGCACCAATGCGGACATCCACAACGGTAAGGTCCTTTTTTGGAAAAGAAGTCTGTGATGCCGCTTTTCAGCTCAGAGGCAGTTTTGTTGATGCTCAGGTTACCAGCAAAGAGACTGAAATTTGTAGATGCTTCAGCATCCAGTTTCTGTTTCTTGGCTTCAGGGGCTTTCTGTTTGCCCATTTCCTTTTTCCTCTTTACGGGTGCTTCTTTCGTGGGCATTTCTTCTTCCTCCTCCTCTTCCTCCTCCTCTTCCTCCTCTTCTTCCTCCTCCTCTTCCTCATCTTCATCATCTTCCTCCTCTTCCTCTTCATCATCATCTTCCTTGGCCTTCCCAGATTTCCCTGCAGCAGCTTTCACGGCAGCTATCTGCCCATTTCTTAATGTAGTCCCTTAAAAAAATCATCAATTCATCTGTAGGGAAGGTATCACCAAGTTCTCTCTGCTGCATTTATTCATTCTTCCTGAATTCCTGTTGTTTGGGATATTTGAGAAGCAAATAGTACCTTTAGGTCTAGGTTTCTTTCTAAAAAATGCTTCAAATACTTACTATTGAATGTCCATCATTTTAAATCTATGGGTAAGCTCAGATTTGTAGGTTAAGTCACCCTGGGCTGCATCCTGAGCTGCAATGCTTTTTGGAACACGTTATTCCATTCCCTCCTGTGTCTTCTATTGGGTGCAAAATAGTCTTGTGTCATTTGCATTTCTTTTCCTTTATGTTTCTAGGTCTTTCTCATATTTTTGCTTATAGAACTTGTTGTTTCTGAATGGAATTGCTAAATTTAACCATCATGTGTCTTCAAGTTTGGAGGCTTGGGTTTCATTGTTTGTTTGTTTGTTTTGGAGGCTGTCTATGAATACTTTCGATTGGCATTTTGTTCTCTATACTTAGAAGTTCTGGCTACTCCCTTCTATTATTCCCTTCTTTATACTGTTAATTGTTTTTTGTCCTGTCATATTCTTCTTTGGAATCTGTGATCCTTAGGTTGTTTCTATGCAGCCCTTCTTCAAAATCAGTATGTTTTGCATGGGTAGTGAAAATGTTTGTTTTTAATGTTATCATTTTATCTTTTCTTCTTCTCGATTGTCCTCCACTTCAGTGTTTTGCATTCCCTAGTTATTGTTCTCTCTTTTATTTCTTTGGTGAGATTTGCCATTGCAGATTCCACGTTCTCTAGTGTGTTTATTATTTTTACTGTGCAGCCCACGAGTTCTGCTCTCAAAATTTTCATTTCTCTTTTAAATCTCTCAAGAATTGTGTGCTGTGTTTCCATGTTCTCCTCAAATTCCACAGGTTTTTCTGTCTCATCAAACATGATCATTTTCTTTTATTTTGCCACATTTTCCTAGATTTGGAGGTCATATTTCTTTCTACTGTTTTCGTTTTCCCTGGTTATTTATTTATTTATATTCAAAGGCTTTGAATTTTCCTCTTTCTGATAGCTTTGGTAATTTCAGTCTTTTTACCCTTTATTGTTCGCTTTCTGACTCTCTTGCTCATTCTTCTCTGATGGTAGGTTCCTTGGGGAATGATTCTCAAAATGTCTCAGCCTCTTTCCACACTGGGCAGTTCGTAGTGCACTAGCCCAGGTCTCTGTCTCACATGACATTTGGATGAATAGAACTGGCCCCAGCTAGATGCTGAATACTTTACGAAACACGCACTTGAGCTCGCGCGCACGCACGCACACACACACACACACACACACACACACACACACACACACACACTATGTCCTGCACTGGTATACAGTCCTGCTTCAGTTCTCTGGCCAGGCACTGGCAATTCAGAGGACTGATACAATGGGAATGGGATTGATTTTTGTAATTTGTGTCTCTGGGGTTGTGGGAAGAGGTGGCCGAGGATGGGGGGTGGAATGTGGTGTTGAACTCTATTTCTTTTTTATATATATAATTAATTAATTTATTTTTAGTTTTCAATGTTCACTTATATAAGATTTTGAGTTTTAAATTATCTCCCCATTCCTCTTCTCCCCCCTCCCTAAGATGGCACGCAATCTGTTATAGGCTTTATTTATACGTTCATATTAAACATATCTTCACATTAGTCATAATGTAAAGAAGAATTAGAACGAATAGGAGGAACTACAAGAATGAAGAAACAAAACAAAACAACAAAAGAAAAGAAGAGCAAATAGTATGCTTCCGTCTGCATTTAGACTCCAAAGGTTTTTTCTCTAGATGTGGACAGCATTTTCTATCTTGTGCCTTTGGGAGTTCTGTTAGATCCTTGCATTGCTGAGAAGAGCTAAGTCTATCAAAATCAGTCATCATACAATGTGGCTGTTACTGTGTACACTGTTCTCTTGGTTTTGTTCACATCACTCAGCATCAGTTCATATAAATCTTTCCAGGTATTTCTGAAGTCAGCCTACTCATCATTTCTTATAGTATAATAGTATTCCATCACATTCATATACCACAACTTGTTCAGCCATTTCCCAATTGATGGACATCCCTTCAATTTCCAGGTCTTTGCCACCACATAAAGAGCTGCAATAAATATTTTTGTACGTGTGGGTCCTTTTCCCATTTTTATAATCTCTTTTGGATATAGGCTTAGAAGTGGTATTGCTGGGTCAAAGGGTATACACAGTTTTATAGCCCTTTGGGTATAGTTCCAAATTGCTATGCAGAATGGTTGCATCACTTCACAACTTCAACAACAATGCATGAGTATTCCAATTTTCCCACATCTTCTCCAGCATTTATCATTTTCCTGTTTTGTCATGTTAGCTAATCTGATAGGTGTGATATGGTGCCTCAGAGTTGTTTTGATTTGCATTTCTCTAATCAATAGTGATCGAGAGCATTTTTTCATATGATTATAGATAGCTTTAATTTCTTCATCTGAAAATTGCCTGTTCATATCCTTTGACCATTTATCACATAGGGAATGACTTATATTCTTGTAAATTCGACTCAGTTCTCTATATATTTTAGAAATGAGGTCCTTTATCAGAGATACTGGTGGTAAAAATGGTTTCCCAGCTTTATGCTCCCCTTCCAATATTGGTTGTATTAGCTTTATTTGTGCAAAAACTTTTCAATTAAATGTAACCAAATTCATCCATTTTGCAATTCATAATGTTCTATATCTCTTGTTTGGTCATCAATTCTTCTCTTCTCCATAGATCTGACAGGTAAACTATTCCTTGCGCTCCTCGTGTTTATAGTATGAGCCTTTATATCTAAATCTTGTACACTGTGAGGTGTTGGTCGATGCCCAGCTTCTGCTGTACTATTTTCAAGTTTTCCCAGCAGTTTTTGTTAAATCGTGAGTTCTTATCCCAGAAGCTGGGATCTTTGGGTTTATCAAACAGTAGATTACTATAGTCATTGACTATTGTGTCCTGTGTACCTAACCTATTCCACTGATCCAAAACTCTGTTTCATAGCCGGTACCAAGTAGTTTTGGTGGTTGTTGCTTTATAATACAATGCTGCTTTATAATGCTATTTAAGATTTGGTACAGCTAGACCACCTATCTTTTCATCTCTCTTCATTAATTCCCTGGATATTCTCGACATTTTGTCCTTCCAGATGAATTTTGTTATTGTTTTTTCTAGCCCTATAAAACAATTTTTTGGTAGTTTGATTGGCATGGCACTGAATAAGTAAATCAATTTAGGTAGGATTGTAATTTTTATTATATTAGCTTGGTCTACTCATGAAAGACTAATATTTTTCCAATTATTTACATCTGATTTTATTTGTATGAAAAGTGTTTTCTAATTGTGTTCATATAGTTCCTCGGTTTGTTTTGGCAGGTGGACTTCCAAATATTTTATAATGTCTATAGTAATTTAAAATGGAATTTCTCTTTCTATCACTTGCTGTTGGGCCTTGTTAGTAATAGATAGAAATGCCAATGATTCATGTGGGTTTATTTCATATCCTGCAACTTTCCTAAAGTTGCTTATTATTTCAAGTAATTTTTTACTTAGTTCTCTAGGATTCTCTAAGTATACCATCATATCATCTGCAAAGAGTAATAGCTTTGTTTCTTCTTTGCCTGTTTTAATGCCTTCAATTTATTATTCTTCTGTTATTGCTAAAGCTAACATTTCTACTACAATATTGAATAACAGTGGTGTTAATGGACATCCTTGTTTCACCCCTGATCTTACTGGTAATGCTTCTGGCTTATTCCTCTTACATATAAGGGCTGCTGATGGTTTTATATAGATTCTACTTATCATTTTAAGGAAGACTCCATTTATTCCTATGCTCTCTAGTGTTTTTAATAGGAATTAGTGCTGTATTTTGTCAAAAGCTTTTTTTGCATCTGTTGAGATAATCACAGGATTTCTTTTAATTTTGTTGTTGATAAGGTCAATCATGCTGACAGTTTTCCCAATATTGAATCAGCCCTGCATTCTTAATATAAATCCTACCTGGTCATAATGTATTATCCTCAAGATAAGTTGCTGTAATCTCTTTGCTAATATTTTATTTAAAATTTTTGCATTCATATTCATTAGGGAAACTGGTCTATAATTTTCTTTCTCTGTTTTGGCTCTTTCCAGTTTAAGTATCAGCACCATATTTATAACATCAAAAGAATTTGGTAGGACTCTTTCTTTACTTATTTTCCCAAATAGTTTATATAGTATTGGAATTAATTGTTCTTTATGTTTCATAGAATTCTCTTGTAAATCCATCTGTCCCTGGAGATTTTTTTCTTAGGGAGTTCATTGAAGGCTTGTTCAATTTCTTTTTCTGAAATAGAGTTATTTAACTATTTCATTTCCTCTTCTGTTAATCTGGGCAATTTATGTTTTTGTAAATGGTCATCCATTTCACTAAGATTGTCAGATTTATTGGCATACAGTTAGGCAAAATAAATCCTGATTATTATTTTAATTTCTTCTTTATGGGTGGTGAATTCGCCCTTTCATTTTTTTTTTTTGAGATAAATGAGCACTTTTATTTCTTTGTTTCACAAATAAATTGGCTGAAATAGTTGTTTCCTGTGGGCTAATCAAGTAGACCAAATCCCATATCTTTATCAGATTCCTCCGATTCTTCCGTGGCTTCCACCTTGGCTGGAGCTACAGCAGCAGGCGCAGCAGCAGCTGGGGCGGCTGCCGCAGGGGCAGCCACTGCAAATGCTGAAGGGTCAGCTAAGAAGGCCTTCACCTTTTCAGCCAGCGGGAAGGTGTACTCAGTCTCCACAGCTACAGCCAAGACCCGCTTGTAGCCATTGATGATCAAGTGGGGCACTGATGCAACAGCTGGGTAGCCAATCTGCAGACAGACGC
>CM053622.1:395323464-395374201 GCA_028646595.1 Phalanger gymnotis | reverse complement strand
GCTCTTTGTTTCTGTACCCTATAAATTCTGCCTTAAACCTAGAATCAAGGTCTCTCATCCTCTAGAGGATGGGGTCCCTGGATGTATCCAGTAATAAAGAACTCTATGATTGCCAACTCCTGTAACCCTGAACTCTTTCCATTCACAAGTAAACGGACTCTAACAGGAAAAAGACTGAGAAGACAGGGGAGTAGCCAACAGTCTCCATCATGTCTTTATCTCCATCTTGCTTCACTAGAGACTTCAGGGAACTTCCTCTTGAGTGAAATCTAAGACTCTCTCTCTTGTTAGACTGATTTACCTCATTCCTAATGAGAATTCCTTTACTCCGTAATATCTGGTGTATGGTCTCATATGCATACTTTCTTTGATTTCTGTTTTGTTACCGATTTGGACAAATAGGTTTCTGTGGCTAAGTGTTCTATGTGTTCATTGTGGAACTGGTGTTTGGTAGGAGAGGAGTCAAGCCTCTGATAAAGACCTTGGGGCCCTCAATAGCGAAATGGCCATCAGAAGTTAGACTGACCCTGAAAACTTCATCCTCCCCTAGACTAATCAAACTTAAGGGAGCAGATGGGTATAACTCTAATCTGGTGTTCTCTTTCTCTGAAGAGAACTGAGTGGCAGCCTCTGGTTCCAACCTCCTGGCAGGAATTAAAGTCTCCCTTGGAGAAGGGTGGGAGGAGAAAAGGAGAGAGATATCTATTGGAGTCACACAAAGACACAACAAGCTACGTGTGAGGGAGCAGCCCTTGCCACACATGGGCCCTTGCCACATGTATAAAATATAGTGTCTTGAACTTTTCAAAGTGCTTTACATGGCTTATTTCATTTGATCCTTAACAATAACCCTGCAAAGTAGGCTCTTATTATCTTTTGCTAATGAGGTTCAGAAAGCTTATGACTTCTTGGGTCTGTTGCCAACACAGCCAGCAAGCATCAGAGGTTGGATTTTGACCCAGGTCTGACTCCAAAGTACAACACACGATCTGATGGGGTGCTTGAGTGCTTGTGCTTGAACCTTAATTCTAATAGCCTCTGCTTGGGTTCCTGTGTCTGAACCCCAATTCCAAAACCATATCCAGTTCTAAAATCACATCTCTCCCTAGACTAAAATACTGTCCCTTTAGCAAAGCAGGGCAACATGCCCTAGCAAAATACTTACTTCTCTTCTGGATACTGTAAGCAGCTGTGCCTATCTACTCCCTGTGTATGAATAATTGCCTGTGCACTGGGTCATGACAATATTCACTACTTACTGACCTTACTGATATGTATCCTAGATATAGTCAAATGTATACTCTCTTACATTTATTTTGTCTAACAAGACATTCGATGAAAGTCATTTAGATATTCCAGTTAGCCAAGACCGATAGTTAACTTAGTGAAGTTTCATGGTCAAAACCACACCTCTAGGGCGCCACCCCCGGACTATTGCCCAGTGAACTCTGGATAATACACCTGCACAGTAGCTCCTTTAAGAGCTGACCACCTCTTAACCACTCCCTAATCCTACCCCAAAATATTTAATTGACATGTTTCACCCCTAAATCTCTTATAAAAGCTCTCCCTGCACCCCTTTAAGGTTGCAGGTTCTCTAAAAACTCGTGCCCACTGTAAAGCATAATAAATCTTTGCCACCTTGACTTAAAGAATGCTTGAGATCATGAATTCATTCCAGACAGCCCCGACTCTCTCTAGTACTCGGGTCCTTGAGGGGCACTCCCCCTCAACCAGGAACTCCAGTCCTGGGAACTTTAGTTTTGGGATTCCCAAATCCCTGGTTTTTCCCCCCTCAACAAATCCACTATAGGAAAACAATTAGAGTAGACAACATTACAATTCAGACCCTAAATTGTCAAATAGTCATATTTCTAAATATTATGGTCAAAATTTTGATTACTTCCCTTTCCCTCCCTTAAAGAATTTAATGGTTCACTTTGACACTATGGGGCAAGTCACTTAGCTACTCTTCAAAACAGGGATGCATGACTGCTTCCCAGAGACCTAATTAAAAATGGCAGAGTGTTTATAGATCATTGAATGAAAAGTATATGAGTATGGAATTATATTTTCTTGATCAAAGAATGATATTTAATTCGACTTGATTTCACAAACTTTTATCAAGTGCCTACTATGAGCAAATGCATTGGTGCTTGGAATTATTGAGATGAAGGTATAAAAGAAAAGCAATCCCTGCCCTCAAAGAGATTACATTCTCTAACAGTGACTTCGTTTTGTTTTCTGAGGCCAAATCCCTACTAAATAATAACATTGGTCTTAATCCACATAATGCAGATCCTTAAGGGCAGATAATTTCTAATATACCTCTCTAGCTCTAAATCCTCTTATATTGCTTTTCATCTTATTATTTATGAGCATTCAGAACTAAATAATGTAATTAATCTCTGTGGAGACTATGGTATTACATTCCCGTATAGCCACTGAATGTTCTCACTCCACATTTGGCTGGGTAATACCCAGGGAAAATATGGGCATTGATATGGAGCAGAGATCAATAAAGTATAAATAAATCAGTAAAAGAAATTTGTCTCCTGTTACGTTTCATGACAATCCAAGAAAATTATTTTCTATTCACATTCTTAGTTTCTGGTAATAGGAAATCTCATTTAAACTACTATAGTAGTGATGGCACTTTTCCCTTATGGTTGACATAAATGAGCATAAATTTGTTCTAAATAAAGGAATAACAACAGATTGAGGCAAACAGAAATGTGCCCCCACTATTTTCTTTTGCTTTAAAGTTAAGACAAGATGAACATTAACTTTCTATTTGTTTGGAAGTTAGTTTTCATTCTTCCTAACTTCCCTATTTCCATTAAGGGTATTGCCATCCTTCAGATGACTGAGGTTTGCAACCTAGGAATCATCACTCTCCTTCACCCCTCCCCCTCCATATACTAGAAAACATCAGATCATGGGTTCCTTGAGGGCAAGGACTGTGTTTTGCCTCTTTTTGTATCCCTAGTGCTTAGCATAGTGCCTGGCACATAGTAGGTATTTAATTAAATATTTATTGGCTGACTATCAGCTGTCAAGTCTTATCAGTTCTACCTCAACAAAATATCTGATCTACCTCCCCTTTTCTTGACTCACAGAGCCATTATCCTAGTTCAGACCTTCCATACCTCTCACCCAGACTATTGCAATAGCCTCCTAATTAATCTCCCTGCCTCCATTCCCTACTCTTTCCAATAAATCTTCCACATAGCTATGAAAGTAATGTTCCTTAAATGGAGGTCTGACCATATTGCTCCCCTATTCATTGAGTTCCAGTAGCTTCCTATTGCCTTCATGTGCACCATAGTCTACCCAAACTGGTCTAATTGCTATCCTTCACATACAATATTCCATCTCCTTCCTCCATGCCTTTGAATAAGCTGTCCAGCAAGCTTGGATATACTTTCGCTTCACTTCTCCCTGTTAGAATGCCTAGTTTTCTTCAAAGCTCAGAGCAAATATTACATCCTACGTGAGGTCTTTCCTGATTCCCTCTCCCCCAGCTGTTAGTGGCTCCTCTCTAATTAACTAATTACCTATGTACTAATTATCCTAATCAACTAATTATAAACATGTGCGGAAATGGGTACATATTTATAATTATATATTATAATTATATACCAATTATATTAATTAGATAATTACACATATATGTATACTAATTATACATACATGTTCATATATATATTGTATCTGCTTATATTTGTATATAATATTAAATAACTGGTGCTAGGCCCATGTGGGCTGGGTCACAGGCCTTCTCCCTCTCCATCCAGAATGTCTTCTCAACTTTGTGTCCGTGTACATGGACTGAGTTTAAAACTAGGGGATCTTGAGCTCCAATGAAAGACTCTTTTGTCTTATGGTCTCTATACAATTCCACCCCAGAGAGAATCATTTACAGCTTGAGTGTGGTTCATGTTTAGGGAGTCTCCCAAAGAGAAGAGCAGAAAGATCCTCAAATTCTTAGGAAGGTACTTAAATTCTAATGCAGATCAAGCATAGGACAAAAGCAGTGCTAAACACAAGTGGCACATAAGCATGCATCTGAAAAACTTAAGACAAGCAGTGGTTGTGATATAATTACTATATCTTCTAGGATGTTGAAACTTGTACCTGAAGCAATTTGCCAGACTGTGGAATTGATCTTTGACATTTGACCTCAGATTTGTCCTATCCAAGCAATTCCCTCTAGGTCGCTGTTTTCTGGCTAGAGTTGGGCTCCTTCTCCTCCTCCTGGTGTCAGTCATCTTCTGGGATGTGGAACCTCCTCCTGGTGTAAGTTGGCTCTCACAAGTCTGCCAAATCTTGGCTGGAACTTTCCCCCTTGCTATTTCTGCAGTTACTACCCGAGGAACAGTCCATTCCTTTTCCGATTGACATATAGGACATTCTTCTGATACTTGCTTTAACAATGAATAAGAAATACTACTATCTTGATCTTGTGCCCACCGGTGTGTGCCCTGGGCCCCTAAATGCCCAGCCATTTGGTAGACCCATTTCGCTAGCAGTGGATCATCAGTTGGTGTTGGTGAAGGGACAATATGTTCAATAGCAATCTTTGCTAATCAATCAGTATGTACGTTGTACTCACATTCTGGCATAGTGAGGGCCGCATGAGCGTCTACGTGAAAAACTGACAAATTAGTAAACAAAGACATGTCTCATACATCTTCCCATAATTCTTTGCCCCAAACTTGTTTACTATGAATTTCCCAATTTTGGTTTTTCCACATTGGCATCCATGTGGCTAACTCATTAGCTACTGCCCACAAACCAGTGAGCATATGACACTGTCCTCCTTTCTCTGTTTCTCTGTTGCCATCAGTTCAGCACATTGACTACTTGCACCTATCCAAGTACTTTCCAAAATCTGCTTAGTACATGGGTTATAGGCTACTGCTTTCCAATGTCATTTATGTCCCAAATATTTTGCTGTCTCATCAGTAAACCATGTATGTTTCTTCTGTTCCTCAGTCAATTCACCATATATGTCATTCCATTTTACCAAGAATTGTATCAACTGTTGCCTTGGTTCAGAGAGTTTGTCATTTCCATCAATGTTGATGCTTACTGTAGATTCATGTAGAGCAAAAACTCTACTTTTGCCTGTTTTTGATCTATTCTGAATATACCATTTGCATTTAATTATGCTAGCCTCTTGCATATGTCCAATTCTGTGAGATGCTGAAGTACTCATTACCCAAGTCAAAATTGGGATATTAAGGCCTGCCTTAATATCACTTCATGGCCCAGAGTCAGTTGCTCAGTCTCTACCAAAGCCCAATATGCAGCTAACAACTGCTTTTCAAAAGGTGTATATTGTAATCCAGATAAAGGTAGTTTCCTTAACCAAAATCCTAAGGGTACATTTCAGCTTTGTTGTTTCTGTCATAAACTCCAATTCACATGGTTGTCTTGTAATTCTACCAGGCCACTTTGCATAGACCATAAATCCAGAGCCAATTGTATAGCAGCTTTGGCTTCTTCAAAAGCTTTATTCTGTTCAAGTCCCCAACAAAATTCATATTTTTTTCCTGGTTACTTTATATAAATAACTTTATATATATATATATAACTATATATAACTTAGTTATATATATATATATATATATATACATAACTATAACTTTATATAAAATCTGTCCAAGATGTGGAATGTGGTGTCTCCAATATCCAAACAGTCCTATGAACTTTTGTGCCTCCTGCTTATTGGTGGGGATAGGAAAATCTTGAAACGTCTGTCAAGCTTGTGGAAGAATTTCTTGCAGGCCTTTATTCCATTGCATACCCCAAAATTTTACAGTTTGAGCTGGTCCTCGAATCTTTGCAGAGTTAATTTCCCTTCCTTTGCTTTTCATATGCTCAATGAAAAGTATCAAATTCTTCTCCACTTCTTTTATATTTCCTCCTTGTATTAAGATATTAAGTTCAGTATTCAATGTACTGAGTGTAAGACATCCAGTTCAAGATGTCATGTAGGAAGTTTGATATGGAGATTAGAAGAAACACAAAAGCCGGATAAATAGATGTGAGAATCATTGGCACAGAGATGATAATTGAATCCATGGGAACTGACGAGATCACCATGGACAGAGAAGACTAGAGGACTCAGGACAGAGCCTTCAGGGACACTCACCATTAGTGGGTATGATCTGTATGCAGATCCAGCAAAGCAGACCAAGAAGGAGTGTTGTTTAGATCGGAAGAAAACCAGAAGAGAGCAGTGTCCCAGAAACCCGGAAGGGAGAGAGAGTCAGGGAGAAGAGAATGATCAACAGTGTCAAAGGCTGCAGAGGGGTCAAGAAGAGTGAGGATTGAGAAAGGTCCCTTAGATTTGGGAATAAAGAGATCATTAGCAACTTTGGAGAGAGGTCAATAATGAGGTTGATTACCTGACTGGAGAGAGTAAAGAGAGTAAGAGGAAAGGAAGTAGAGGCATCAATCGTAGAAAGTCTTCTCAAAGAGTTTAGCCATGAAAAGGAAGAGAGATATGGGATGGTAGTTATTGAGGATAGATAGATCAAGTTAGGGTTGTTTTTTTTGGGGGGGTATTTTATTAAATAATATTTTATTTTTACCCCAATTACATGTAAAATTAATTTTTAATATTCTTTTAAACATTTTTGAGTTCCAAATTTTCTTCCTCTTTCCTTCTGAAAATGATAAGCAATCTGATGAGTTATACATGTGTAATCATGTAAAACATATTTCCATATTAGTCATTTTGTGCAAGAAAATATGAACCAACAAGAAAGAAAAGAAAATTAAACTGTACTTTGGTCTGTATTCAGACTCCCATCGGTTTTTTCTCTGGAGGTAGATAGCATTTTTCATCATGAGCCCTTTGGTATCATCTTGGATCATTGCATTGTATTAGATCATTGAATAGCTAAGCCAGTCATAGTTGTTCATTGTACACTATTGCTGTTATTGTGTACAGTGTTCTCCTGGTTCTGCTCATTTCACTCTGCATTAGTTCATGTGAGTCTTTCCAGGTTTTTCTGAAATTGTCTTGCTCATCATTTCTTGTAGCACAATAGTATTCCATTATAATCATATACCACAACTTGTTCATCCATTCCCTGGTTGATGGGCATCCCCTCAATTTCCAGTTCTTTGCCCCCACAACAAGAGCTGCTTCAAGTGAGGCTTTCTTAGGAAGGGGAAGACATGGGCTTGCCTGTAGCCAGTAGAGAAGCATCCAGCACACAGGAGGAGAATGAAGATAAATGAGCAAGTAGGGATGATAGATGTGACAGTCTTCTGGAGAAGATGGGAGGGAATGGGATTGTTTTTACAAGTAGAGGGGTAAGCCTTGTCAAGGAGGAACGCCAAAAGAACCTCGCTCCCCCCAAAAAAAAACCAAGGAGGAAGGCCACCTACCTCATCGTATGAGACAGGGGTGAAGAAGGAGATGGAAATAAAAGCATCTGAGTGATGTGAGATGAGAAGAGGGAGCTCTCAGGTATTGGCCCCAATTTCTTAAGTAATATAGCAATATAAAGATCTTAGCAGAAATGATTGGAGGAAGGAGAACCATGGGAGGTTTGAGCAGGGATGAAAAGGTTTGGAAAATCCATTGTGATGGGATATTGAGTCCATTAGAAAGGTGTGAAAGGATTGCCTTGCCACAATGAGGACCCAGTTGAAATTACATGACACATTTGTAGTATATCTTGCCAGCATGGTTTTGTGATTTTTTTTTAGCTTTGCTCAGAAGCATGTGAGTAGGAACAAAGATAGTGAGCAGATGGTGAGAGTAGTCCAAGGCAGAGGCTTGGCAAGGCAATATCAGCAATAAGATAAAGTGCAAAAGAATCACAAGAAGGGGACAATGCAGAGCTGAACTGCTTTACTAAGGGGTCATGGTAGGGAAGGGAGGAGGGTGTAGTCAGTGAAGTGGTGTCTCTCACCCTACAGGCAGGAAGAGGCCAGGAAATAGGACTCTGTATTTTTGTGTCCATAAGCAAGTTCCTTAACTTCAGTGGGCCTCAGTTTCCTCATGGGTAAAATTAAGGGGGTCAGCTAGATCGGCGATCCTCAACTTTTTTTTTGTTGTTGTTGAAGTCATTTTTTCAGTTGTGCCCGACTCTTTGTGACCCCATTTAGGGTTTTCTTGGCAAAGACACTGGAGTGGTTTGCCATTTCCTTCTCCAGCTCATTTTACAGATGAGGAAACTGAGGCAAACAGAGTTAAGTGACTTGCCCGGGATCACACAGCTAGTTAAGTGTCTAAGGCTGGAGTTGCATTCAGGAAGATGAGTCTTCCTATCTCCAGGCCTGGCACTCTATCCACTGTGCCACCTAGCTGCCCTTATTTTTTTGTGAATGATTTTCAGGTTGACTGGAATGGAAGTGGGAGGTTTTTGCTGGTGGGAAAGTGTGTGATTGATGGGTAGATGGACAGAGAATTGTGTGATTGAAGAGAAAATCGTCCTGACAAGCCATACTAAGTTGTAAATCCAGGCATCTACTAGTATTTAACGTTTGGGCACTTGTCCCCTTAACCTACTCTCTTCTAAGAATCCTCAGGGATGCAAAGAGGAAAATACCCCCTTCCTCTGGGCATTTATGGCAAGAAAGTAAATATTCTGTGTAGTCTTTAGCCATACCTCCTACGTCTGGCCCACTGCCATTTGAAATTGAACTGAATTGTGGGTCTTCGATCTGTTGCTCATATAGGAATATAAGGAATATAAAGCCTTTGGCTTCAACCTACTTCTTACATTTTTCATCCACTTTTTTTCTATCTGGACGGTTGGATTTACCTCTTTCAAATAACTGTATATTTCACTGAGCAGGGGACTTGGTGGAATATTGCTACCATGTTAGGTTAGGATTTCAAATATTTTGGGACTATAGAGAAGTGTGGGTATAGCTAAAAGTGGTAGCCCTATAAGCAAACATACCACCTTGGACTTGATTTACCTTGATTTATTATAGTGAATAAGGCCTAGATGATCCCTAAGGTATATTGTCTAATTCTAAGACTTTGTGACTTGGACCTTCATTTATTGATCTTTCTTTCTTCATTAAATATGCACTGTTGTAGTTATGTATAGTTAACATACTTTACATTTGCTTAGTACCATTCAAGTTGTATTTCTACTCTGCTTTTCAAAGATTTTCTTTATAAATTTCAGGGTATATCATTAAGGCAGAATTCATGACTTCAAAGATAACCATGAATATGCCTGAATGGTCCAGAATTGCAGGATATAAGGAATTCTCTAAGTAGAAGGCAGAGGAGTTAAAGCATTTATTGAAACTCAAAAGTAGCAGACCCATGGACCAGTGTCCCCAATTCAACATCCTGGCAAGAATCTTCCAAAACCAGTATGCCCACCTCACAATAGTGACCAGGAGGCCACAGAAAAACATTATGGCAGCAAGCCAAGCCATACTGGTGCTCCCCCCTGCCCATGCCAGGGCCCTCCAGCAAGAAGACCACCCAATGGCCTCAAGCCCCTGCTCAGCACTCTCCGGTCTCCACGAGGGTCAGTCCTGCCTTTTTGTAGCACCTGCCACCGTCGCTGCTGCTTCCACCCCTTCTACCATAATCTCCAAGCTGTGTTCCAGCTAGCTGACTGCTTCCTCTGTCCTTCAGCTCTTAACTGCTCTCACCAACTGCCTCAGCAGCTGCCTGTCCAACTGCCTCTCAGCTCTGCTAGCAACCATTCAGCAAGCTCCTCCCACCATAGGCTTCATGTCATCACGTGGACCAGAACTCAGGTGCCTACCATTGGCTCTAGTCCTAGCCACTCCCCCCAGGACCCTGAGAGCCCCACCCCCGAAGCCTACTCAAATGGGCGTGGAAGATCTTCCCATTCACTGATTGCCTTTAGACAGGTTGATGGTATATTTTGATTCACAAAATCCTTGATTTCTTGCTACTCTTTCTAACAAAGGTATCCTTTAGTGCCAAGTGTAGTAGTGTTTCTGATTATGTTCACATCTTGTCTCCTTTGCCTTACTCCTTCCACCGCTTCACTCCTTCATAAGGCCACCAAATCATTTCACATAAATGTAACTTTTACAGGGAGTCTAATATGCTACAGGTTTTCTTTTGCCTGAAGATTTCATCTGGAGTGCAGAAATTTGGCCAGAGTATTTATTGGTCACTGAATTTTTGATCACTCTTCATGTGGATTAAATTAAAGAAAGAACATCTTTTCTCCCTGATCAGCCCCATGAAGTATCTAGTCCACTGTGGTTGAACATTTTAGTAAATAAATCAGTTGTAAGGCTGATAAAGTCCAAACTCTATTTTCTTGAATTTTATGAACAGAAATATATGTATACATATATATACATATATATATTTATATATAGTATACACTAACCACCAGGAAATTCTTCTGCTATGTTAAATACTGTGACACTTAAAAAAAAACATTTTCATTACTTTGGACCCAGTTGCTCAAAATGAGCATGGGCACTTAAGATAAAATCCACTGAAAAGCAACAAATGATGAAAGTTGGAAAACCTAGATTGTGAAGACATATTGAAGTTATCATTGAGGTTTGGGTTGGTCATTAAGGTTACATCTTGGGGGTTAGTGAAAGTAAACCCAATGTAAGTTAACAATGTAATTCTTATTTTGATCTTAATCTCCATTAAGAATGTCCAGAAGGGTCAGCTAGGTGGTACAGTGAGTAGAGCACCAGCCCTGGAGTCAGGAGGACCTGAGTTCAAATCTGGCCTCAAACACTTGACACACTTACTAGCTGTGTGACCTTGGGCAGGTCACTTAACCCCAATTGCCCCGCCTTCCCCCCTCCAGAAAAAAAAAAAGATATCCACCAGGGTACCAAACAGCTTCGAGGTACAAAAGCCCTTGAATCAGAAACGATAGTGGCTATGCACTAAAGAAAGGACTTTCAATAACAGGGAGTTGTCAGTTTCATTAAGCCATTAAGTTTAAGTTTACTCTGCCTCTGTACTCTATGTGTACTTGTGGCAGAATGTGTGCTTCAGGAGTGTGTAAGTGTGTGTGTGTGTATGTGTGTGTGTGTGTGTGTGTGTGTGTGTGTGTGTGTATCTGTATGTTGGAGGGTGGATTGCTTCGTATCAACTATTCTTACGCTATTACCTTTTTCTAAAAGCTAAATAACCAGGTCTGATAATCAACTAAGAGCACAACAGTTGGGGGTTTATGAGCAACAAT
Organism: Phalanger gymnotis; assembly: GCA_028646595.1. Lineage (NCBI taxonomy): Eukaryota > Metazoa > Chordata > Mammalia > Diprotodontia > Phalangeridae > Phalanger > Phalanger gymnotis. The sequence continues at coordinate 395,363,009 of CM053622.1, read as the reverse complement.
ACCAGAAACCCCAATCCCTCAGGGTTACTCTTAGAACTATGAAAGGAGCAATAGTTAGCCACTGGCTGGACACCTGGTCTACTAATGTGTTTAGAAAGTAGTCCCAGAAGGGGTGCTGCATACAAATTAAATAGAAGGTAATTTTTTTTTAATGGGGGAAGACATTAATAGTCAGGGAAGGCTTGACGTAGAAGTTAGTGCTTCATCTGCACCTTGATTGAAATAGAGGATTCCAAGAAGTTCCAGAGCTGTCATCTTCATTTTCATCCTGATTATCTTTAGGAATAGGGACTGGATCTTTGATGTCATTGGTATAAACACCTCTAAGGAAGTGTCTGGAGAGCAGTAGTATCAAAGTTAAATAGAAATGTAGAGCCACTAAACTGTACGTGAAGAACCTGGTGGATTGCATATTGACATTGAAAATCACATGTTAACATTACTTATGTTCTATTATATTTTTATTTAATATATTTACTGATTTTTATACTTTTATTCATAAATTTATAATTTTATAAATTTATTAACTATTTCCCAGCTACATTTTAATCTGTTTCCAGCTGCCTGGGACCTGACACCTTTGGCCTGGAGTTCTGAGAGGTTAAGCAATTTGTTCAGGGTCACACAATCATTATATATCAGAGATGAGTCTTCCAAGCTCCAAAGCCAGCTTTCTACCTATACTTCTGACTTTCTGGACTTCAACTTTTGCTGTTGTATAGTCGTTTTCAGTCCTGTCCAACTCTTTGTGTCCCCATTTGGGTTGTTCTTGGCAAAGGTAGCAGAGTGGTTTGCCATTTCCTTCTCCAGGTCATTTTTACAGATGAGGAAACTGAAGCAGAGTTAAGTGACTTGACCAGGGTCACACAGCTGGGAAGTATCTGAGGTTGGATTTGAACTCAGGAAGATGCGTCTCCCTGACTCCAGGCCCAGCGCTCTGTGCGCTGCACCTCTTGCAGTTTTGCCTGGAACGTCCCTCTGTGGCCTTCTAAGCCCAGAACATGCCTCTGCAATTTTGACCTCCCATCAATGAGTTCCTTCTGGACCCACCGTTTTGCAGAGGAGTCCACACTGGTCAATCTTCATTCTCTTCCTGGCTTGTGCTTCATTGCCCTCCTAGGCAACAAGGTGGTGTAGCAGATAAGAGTGCTGGGTTTGGAGTCAGGATGACCTGAATTCCAACCTGACCTCAGGTACTTCCTAGTCATGTCCTTGGACAATTCTTTTAACCTCTGTTTGTCTCAGTTTCCTCAAATACAACATAGGGATAATAATAACCCCTCCCTCTCAGGGGTGTTATGAGGAGCGAATGGGATCATATCTGTAACACGTTTAGCACAATGCCTAGAACACAGTAGGTGCTATATAAATGTTATTTACAATGATGACGATGATGATCATGGAGACAACACTGGCCCCTGAATATTTTCACCTCTCTCTTCTAGCTCCTTTTGTGGGTTGTAAGCTCCCTCAGCACAAGGACTCTTTCTTTTTGCTTGTATTTGTATTCCCAGTGCTTAGCACAGTGCCTGAATGCAGGAAGCACTTAACAAATGCCTGTTGCCTTGCCTTGCCTTTACCCACTATGCCCACACTTCCTCTCATCATCATCATCATCATAATCAAACATAAAATATGAATCCAGGAGGTTATTCACTGTGTCTTCTTTGGATTGTATTTGTAAAATGCCAAACGCAGTGTCATCCGCACATATGTGGGTGCTCTATGAATGACAGTTGGTGGTGATGTTGAAGGATGGTCGCCAGAAGCTATGGAAGAGTGAAATGATGTCATATAAACAAACATCGAATTTCATACCATAGATCTATGTGGGCATAGCATTGGGGGCAGTCACAACTTCTGTTTCATACTGAAATGGTTTTTTGGAATGTCTTAAACTTTGCTGAAACCCTGAGCCTTTGGGTAACGAATCTATCGTTACCACAATAGATATTGCTACTTCCTTCCATTCAGGCTTAAGCAAAAAATTTGACTCCATCCCCAGTTGGCAATTGAATAAATAAAGGGTGGAAGCAAGCAGACCGAATCAAATAAAAACATAAACATATCAACTCATCCTTGTGTCCTGACACAAGGTGATGTGGTTGCCACCCTCTTCTGGAGGTGTCTGTTCACAAAATTATGTTTGTGGAGGAGCGGGTGTCTCTGGGTCATGGTGAAGGTCCACAAATTCCTAATCAGAAAATCCTTCTACTCAATGCATTACCACCCCACCTGGATATACATTCACAATACCTCCTGAAGTCTTGCTATCATCCACCAGTAAGAAGCAGGGGTATGATAAAAGGATAAACGATTTATTAGGAAATGGTGAGCTCTATCTGGCATCAGAGGACCTGAGTTCAAATCCTGTTTGTACCAATTACTACCTATGGGATTTGGGGCAAGTCATTTAGCTTCTTATAGAGGCAACTAAGTGGTACAGTGGTTAGAGAACTGGACCTGGGGTCAGAAAGATCTGAGTTCAAATCCGACCTCACACACTAGCTCTGTGACTCTGGGCAAATCATTTAAACTAGTTGCCCCAATTGTAAAATTGGGTTAATAGCACCTATCTCATAGGTTTGCTGCGAGGATCAAATGACATAATATAGGGAAAATACTTAGCACAGACCCCGGCACATAAAAGGTACTTAATAAATGCTTGTTTCCTTCCTTCCTTCCTTCCTTCCTTCCTTCCTTCCTTCCTTCCTTCCTTCCTTCCTTCCTTCCTTCCTTTATTCCTTCCTTGGGCTTAAGTTCCCTTATTTGTAAAAATGAGGGAGCTGTAATAGGTGGCCTTTAATATCCCTTCCAATTGTACATCTAAATTTTCTGTAATGTGGGCCAGGTCAATGAGTCTGGGGTCATGTGCATTTGGTAAATCTCCTTCTTGAAATTTCCATAATACAGAATAAAAGGGCCTACATAGGCTGACAATGTTTAACAACCGTCTCTGGAAAAAAAACACACAAAAGACCTGCTTTTAATTTGCATGGTTTACATCGTCTCTATCATTTTTAAAAGTCTAGATAATTAACGAAAGAGTAAGCCAAGCCTTGATTTGTAATCTTTGCTTCCTGATTCCTCAGGTGTAAATGCTTCCATTGAAAATTTAACAATTGGTTCTTGCAGAGTTTGAACCTCCCTAGAGACTCCCCTGGTCCTACCTCTTCACAGAGAGCATGGGTAGAAATTTTATGACTATTTATGGTCTTCTTATTGCATGTTTCTTTGATTAGCTGCTGAGCCAGAACAGAATGGGCTTAGAAAATAAGGGCCAAATGGTTTTTTTTTCCCGGCCTCACTGAATACATAAGAGTGGTAAGGATAACAGAGCAGCTACCCCAAAATAAAAGCGATCTCCTAGTTCAATTTGACAAGATTTTATTATGTACCTGCTACATTCTAAGCATTGCTACTAGTTACTGGAAATGCAAAACAAAAAATGAAACGGTTACTGCTCTCACAAAATTTACTTTCTTTTGGAAGGAACAGCTTGTAAATAGAAAATTGTTAACAAATGACCCCCAGTCCCATGAAGGGGGCCCGAAATGAAACAGAGTATTATACACCAATTAAATGCATTTATTGTCAGGGAGAAAGATTTGTAGGAGAGAGGAGATCTTACAAGGGAACAGAGAGGTAGAGAGAATTCTTCATCTGCTCAAAGGTGAGAGGAAAGGTGGGGCAGGAGGGAGATGATATAGTTTCTAGAAGCTTTCAGAGGGGGCAGGGGCAGGGATTAAGTGAGAAGACATCTGTAGATAGATAAGCTAATGAGTAAGGTGTTTGGAAGATCCAGAGTCTGCAGCTGCTGCTCAAGGCCACCCTGAGCCATTCAAGGCTGGTCTAGCCTCTATAGCCATCTCCAAGCTCATCTAACTTTTATTTCCCAAAGGATCACTGGTATGTCAAGCAGCTTTGAGACTCAGAAATCCTTCTAATTGGCTGGTTGTTGTGTAACTACATTGTCCTGCTCCCTTGTGAAGAAGGGAAGCATTAACATATAGTTTACTCATTACGGAGCTCAGGTCCACAAAATTAAATACAAAATAGATAATAAGAAATATCCAAGAGGAGAGTATAGATCTGAAATGAAGGGTAGTTTGTTAACAATATAAATGGAATTCCAGAAAGTACAATGGAAGGGTAGGGTAGAGTTGCATAGAGGGAAGGGACGAATGGAGCTTACATGATTGAGTTTGTCCCTTGCTTTGAGGGGAGGGACTGTTTTTGTGTCTTTTATTGCATAACACCTTCTCTGCACTAGAGTAGAGTCAGATTGCTGGAATTGTGAGTCTTTGTTCATCTCCTGAGGAAAGGGACTATCATGTGATTTTAGGGATGGGAGGGAGTGGGACTTGGAGAACCCTTGAAAAAGAGTTGGAAAAACCAAGAGGAGTAAGGAGAGGGAGAGAGGGAAAGGATGGATGGGGAGAGAGAGAGAGAGAGAGAGAGAGAGAGAGAGAGAGAGAGAGAGAGAGAGAGAAAGAGAGAGAGAGAGAGAAAAGAACAAAAGAGAAAGGAGGAAGAGGGAGAGGGAAGGAGAGGGGAGGGAAAGAGAGGGGGGAAGGGAGGGAGGGAAAAGGAGGGTTGGGAGAGCAAGCAAGGAAGAGTGAGTGCCCACACAATTTTTAGCTGCTTCTCATCCATTTCACTGTATGGGAAAGGGAGTCATCTCTCCAGCTCTTTTTCAGGTTCTCTCTTTTTTTTAAGTGCTCTCCAAGTCCCACTAGAATTTCCAAGACCATGTGATATTGTTGAGGTCAGACTTGGGAGAGCAGGTTCAGATGTGAAAGAATTCACTCAGACCTCTTTTAGCCAATGGGAGCTTTTTATTTTACATGAAAAAGCATCATGGGCCTCCTTAGCAAGAAAGCTAAATGACACCCCAATATTTGGGTAGTTAGGTTTATGTAGAGATGTTCAGGATGATGATGTAATTTTTAGGCTTTCTTATGGGGGTTGGAGATTTAGGGACAGGACAAGTACAAACAAGGTGAGGAAGGTGGTCGCTTGCAAGATAAGGAAAAGTTGTCATGACACAGGATGAGGAAGATGAATGACAGGATAGGGAACACAGGATAAGGGGGACAAAAGCAGTTCTTTTGGTACAAGTTGTATGGTATTTCAAGATAAGGGGGAAAGGGCATTAAGACACCCTCAAGTTGCAGGATGGGCTACAGAATGAGCCTCAAACCCCCTCAGGGGCCCTGGGAAAGTAACCTTTACTATAAATCCTTATGGCACTGTTTGAATCCATATCAATATTTCTTTGTCTCGTAAGATGAAGAAAACACAAACATTCTAGTAATCGATGTGGTTTCCAAGGACCTCCTCATGCCTCCCCATTACTCATGTATCCCCACAACTTAACATTGTGTCTGGAGCATAGTAAATTAATATAGTAAGTTAATATATGTTTGCTAATTGATTGGCTAGGATTCAGCCTAGGCAATTTACTAATAAGAATTACAGGCACTCTGAATTCAGTCAGTGGAGACTAGATCAGCGATACCAATTTTGACTTATCTACTAATTTTTCAATGGTTTGATCTTTAATACTAAAGTCACATCCATTTAGAATGTATTGTAGAATATGGTATAAGGTATAAGCCTAATTATTGGCAGATTCTTTCCAGTTTTTATCAAATAGAGAGTTTTTTCCAAAGTAATTTATGTTTTCCAGTTTATCACATACCGAGTTAATGAGTTCCATTGTTTCTGCTTCTCTGTTCCATTGATTGATCTATTTTAAACTGATACCAGGTGGTTTTGCCCTAAGGTGCCATTTTAACTCTTTTGTGGGGGAAAATCTTGAGAGCTTGGAATTTTCTGACCTACTCCGCCATCTTCCCAGAATCCCCTCCCGCTTCTTTTCATTATTTCCCTTGATAATCTAGATTGCTTATTTTTCTGAATAAATTTTGTTATAATTGTAATTTTATGGATATAAAATATCCCTTTGATAATTTCTTTGGTACAGTATTAGAAATGTAAATTAGCTTAGACAGTATTGTCATTTTATTATATTGACTTGGAACAGACATGAGTACTCTAGCTATACACATGGATCTTTATTTCTTTAGGGAACACTTTGTAGTTGAATCTATACAAGTGTTTGGTGTAATGTTGATTTATCAGTCCCTAAATAAGATGCAACAAGCCTTGAATAAAGGCTATGAGCCCTTGAGGTAGAGTCCCTTGTCCTACACAAAGGTCCAAACAGGCGTCACTGGTATCTTGGGGCCTTGCTCAAAGGGATGGAGTGTATTTGATATACTTGCTCTCCCATCTTCTACTTAATTAGTTCTGACCCAGGCTTTACTCCAATGTCGAATAGGTTATCTCCCTCAGTAAAAAGGCATCCTGGTGCACTGTTGGTGGAGCTATGAATTGGTCTATACTTTCTGGAAAGCAATTTGGAAGGATGCCCCCAAAGTTACTACACTTTTTTACCCTTTGACCTAGCTATGCCACGATCAGCCTTGTAACCCAAAGAGGCCAAAGAAGCAGGAAAAGGACCAATATGTACAACAATGTTTATAGTAGCTCTTTCCATGGCAGCCCAAAATTGGAAACTAAATGGGTGTTTTCCTACAGGGGAAAGGATCAACACGTTATGGAGTACAGATCTAATGGAACATTATTGTTCGATTAGAAATGATGAAGTGAACAGTTCCAGAAAATAATAAGATGAACTATGAACTGATTCAGAGTGAAGTGAGCTGAACTAATATATATGACAACAATATTATAGAGAAAAAGTTTAAGAGATTTGAAAATTCTGATCAACACAATAATATACCATGAGTTCAGAAGAGTGAAAATGAATATGCTCACACCTCTTCCCAGAGAGGCAATGAACTTAAAATGCAGAGAGAGACATACGTTTTTGGGCATGGCCAACTTGGGAATTTGTTTCACTGGATTATGCATATTTACAAGGAAGGTCTTATTTTTCTTCTTTTTTTTGCAGTTGTTCAGTAGCGGGGTAGGGGGAAGTGCATGCATACAAAAATAAACACAGGCATTTATTATGAAAAGGAGTTCAATTGAATTGTTATACCCTGGATCCTCACTGTCTTGATGGGGGACTTCCTCACTTAGCCTGCTATTTCAGGAAGGACCTGGCTATGCTTCACTTCACTCTCTACTCTCCAGCCCAGCCACCATGCTACATGCCTACCCTTTCTAACACACTTTTCTAATACTGATAATGAGAATCAAAATGATTCTGTCCTAGAGAGGCATTTTCTATAAAGGACCCATGCAACATTTCTCCCTGTATCCTTTCTCCTAATCTTCCAAATTCTTAGATCAGTGTCTGACCAAGACCATTCTAGCAGAAAACAATAATTGCTGTGAAATCAAATATCCTCTCTGGGCCTCAGTTTTATTGCCTCTAAAATGAAGGGCACAGCATTTCATGATATGGTCTAAATCTCTTTAAACCTTTGCTATGGCCTGAATGTGAAACTTTATTTATTTTACACTTTCCTCAGGGGGAAAACTCTCAAAGCAGAAAACCATCTCTATGTCATAGGATCATAATGCGTTGGACTAATCAAAGTCCCAGACAAGAGCCTTATCTTTTAACTTTGTTGAGTTTTCCCCATCTTCATGAAGTGACATGATGAAGAGGAATGTTGAAATGAACAAGGAGACACCACACCATTATAGATTTAGAGCTGAAAGGAACCTTAGAGGCCCTCTGGTCTAAGCCTGTCATGGTATGGATGAAGACACTGAAGCCCAGAGAATGAAGAGATATGCTTTTTTTTTTTACCTTTGCAGTCACATGTACCCAGAACAGTTGTTTGTTGTTCAGTATTTTCAGTCATGTCCCACTCTTAATTAACCCATTTGGAATTTTCTTGGCAAAAACACTCAAGTAGTTTGCCATTTCCCTCTCCAGATCATTGTCCAGATGAGGAAACTGAGGAAAACTAGGCTTAGTGATTTGCCCAGGGTCACACAGCTAGTAAGGGTCTCAGGCTGCATTTGACTTGGGAGTCTTCTTGATTTCAAGCCTGGTGCTCTGTCCACTGGGCCATCTACCTGCCCACACAGAACTATAGCTCGCATCTTTTATTACAAACAGTATATATTATTTATCAAGTGATAAATGCTTGTTGAGTTGAATTAAACTGAAATTAGTGAAGTTGACCTCGCCTTCCACAGAACATCCACATCACAAATACATTGGTTCACTTGCTGGATTATGAAAAAGTGATGTGGTCAAAGGAAGTCAAACATCAACTGAACCCAAAGGAATAAGTCAAAGTGGAGGATGCTCCCCCCACCCAAGACTACTCTTTTTACAGAGTTGAAGGGAAAGCGATTTTGCATTTGAATTCTCAGCTTCTCCTCATGCTTATATTGAATTTAGCCAGATCCCAGTAAGAGTAAATAGTGAATTCCCCTGAAGTGGTTTCATTGCTCAAATTCTCACTGCATGTTTTCATTAGGTTAGGACCAACGATCATACTTTACATAATTACAACCTAGGGTAGCCAAGGCTTTTCTAGTAGCGACATATGGCTGTGCAAGTTGCATTGGAAAGAGAGCCCGAGCACCCCAGAATTGATGCTGTCGAATTGCGGTGCTGGAGAAGACTTTTGAGGATCCCTAGGACAACAAGGAGATCAGATCAGTCAATACCAAAAGGAATTAATTCAGACTGTTCATTGGAAGGACAAATAATGAAGTTGAGGTTTTACTACTTTGGCCACATAATGAAAGGATGAGACTCATTGGAAAAGACCCTGATGTTAGGAGAAAATTGAAGGCAAAGGGAGAAGGGAGTGACATAGAATAAGATGGATAGTGTCATGGAAACAATTAACATGAGCTTGAACAGACTTTGGGAGATAGTGTGGGATAGAAGGGCCAGGTGGACTGTGGGTCCACGAGGTCATGAAGAATTGGATGAAACTGAACAACTGAACGACAATAGACTTGGAATAGTGTGAATCTGAATGCATATGACCACTTTGGGAACTTGCTGTTTTATCAGTATTAATTCATTTTCTCCTCACAACAACCCTGGGAGGGAGTTGTGATTATTACTCCCATTTTACAGATGAGGAAATTGAGGTAGACAGAAGTTAAGTGAAATGGCAAGTGTCAGCTACTGAAAAAGCAGGGGTGGGGAACCTGTGGCCTCCTGGCCACATGTGGCCCTCTAGGTCCTCAAGGGCAGCCCTTTGACTGAGTGCAAGTTTTACAGAACAACTTGGACTCAGTCAAAGGGCCACACTTCTGTAAAACTTGGACTCACTGTGTTGGTAAGCAAAATGGGCTCCTTAGCACTTAGTTCAACAAGTGCCCTTGAAAAGTTTGGCTTTTGTTTGCTTTGAGTAATTCAGTGTATTTCATTGAGTCTTACTAAGTGCTAAGCCCCAGGCCCAAACCCCTATTAGGTGTAAATCCTATGTGGGTGTAGATTGGCAACTAAGGTGGGGCCCAAGGTGGGGCTAACTCCAGAGAGGGCCTAGTTTACATGTCTGGGACAGCAGAGGCTCTTAGACCACGTGGGTCGCCTCTTTGTGATGATTTTAGGTCACATGGGTGAGTCGCATGTGTGACTCACCCCTGATGCTGAAAAAGATATAAAACCAGGGCTTAGCCTCCTCTTCCTTGGAGCTCATTCCTGCAGCAGTGGTGGCGCATGAATCTGGGCCAGCCTTTGCTCTGAGCTCCCGGGCTGAACCTAGATGTTGGTAACTATGAATCTGTATTGGGTCTGTCTGTTGATGTTTGTAATTTGTTTGTAATTTGCTCTGAAGTTCAGTGTGCTTGTCTCTTCCCTTGAACTAAGTGAATGATATTTGTATGCTGAATTAAAGTAAGCTTGTCAAACCCCTTCACCTTGCTTCCCTTAGTTAAGCAGATCAAAAGAACCTGTGCTGTTGGCAGCTTTCTGGGTGCTGGCTATGGGTGGATCTTTCACACTCAGTCAAAGGGCCACACTTGAGGACCTAGAGGCCCACATGTGGCCTGGAGACCACAAGTTCCCCACCCCAGTAAGGTTTCGTTTTGTGGGAAAAGATTGGAAGCAATGGGAGGAGTTTTGTTTCCACAGTATAGTGATAGCAGATTGTAAGTCAGGTGATTGGTTCTAATCAGAGCTGTGATCTAGCAGGGCCAGGCTTCTGATCAGGTGAAAGGTTAGAGGCTTGTACACATGCTTAAGGAGCTTTTTGAAGAGGACATGATGTAGGCAGTTCAGGGGGTTGCATCTGGCCAAAGAAGAGCCAGGCGGGAGATTTGATTTGGAAGCCTGTAAAAGGACTGGCATTTGAGTTCCTGTACTCTCCTCTACTCTATTCAGGAGACATAGCCATTTATTCAGAACGAATAAATGTAAAATATAATTAAAACCTTCCTGGCTTTCCAAGAGTATTGTTTATTCCTAGACTACATATGATTATAACAGTTTGAACTCAGATGTTCTTAACTCCATTTCCAGTGCTCTATTCACTACAGTACTGACTTCCTTAGGTAGCTTTGATTTGAGAACAGATGTTCTAAATTGAAATTATATTATTTCATACAATACACATTAAAAATATTTCATAGGGACAGCTAGGTGGCACAGTGGGTAGAGCCCTGGAGTCAAGGAGGACCTGAGTTCAAATCCACCTGAGTTTCAAATCCAGTTCAAATCCTGATTGCTTCCAAAAAAAGAAAGGAAGGAAGGAAGGAAGGAAGGAAGGAAGGAAAGAAGGAAAGAAGGAAGGAAGGAAAGAAAGAAGGAAAGAAGAAAGAAAGAAGGAAAGAAAGAGAGAAAGATATCTCATATATTCAATTTAGTAGGAAAAAAACGGGGAGAGGGAGCATTAGTGGAGGAAAAGGTCCTGTACAGCCAATTTGCATGTATGCCTTGTCAGGAAGACCTGAGTTCAAATTTGGCCTCAGGCATTTACTAGATGTGTGATCTTGAGCAAGTCACCTAACCCCGTTTGCCTCAGTTTCTCATTTGTAAAATGAGCTGGAGAAGGAAATGGCAAACCACTGCAAGAAAACCCCAAATGGTGTGACAAAGAGTTGGACATGACTGAAAACCAACTGAACAATAACCTCTTGACTCCAGAGCTCGTGCTCTATTCACTGTCCCAAAACTATGAGTTGTTGAGATACCAATCTACATTGCTAGAAGGAGTTTCTTCCTGCACCAATTCCTCATCCCATAGATCCAGTCCCTGTCCCTATCATCTGCAACAAAGCTCCAGGTACTTAAAGTAATAGAAAGACAAGAATCAGTACCAAGGGGTGGAAAGTGCTATATTTAGAGACAAAGCTTCTGGGTTCAAATCTGTCACTTACAATCTCTTTGATCTTGGATAAGGCATTTAATTTTTTGTAGCCTCATGTTCTTTATCTATAAAATGAACAGACTGGACCAAATGACCATTGAAGTCCCTCATGTACGTCTGCGGTCCCAGGAGGCTTTACAAAGCATTCTGGAATTCAAATTTCCCAGTGATTTAGGATGGCCTTTCCTAAAATTCATCAGAAGGAAATGAAGATAAATTGTATGTATTGAGTTAGTTTTCCTCAGTGGTCAAAGCTACACCTGGGTAGCTCTGTGGAATACATTAAAGAAGTCAAAATGGCTCCTCAGTTTTGTCAATTCAGTTAGGAATAAAAAGAACTTGTTATAGAATTTGCTAGTTGTCAAAGCACTGAAGAGGCAGCTAGGTTGTACGGTGGATAGCGTGCTGGGCCTGGAGTTAGGAAGACTCATCTTGCTCAGTTCAGATCTGGTCTCAGACATTTACCATCTGTGTGACCCTGGGCAAGACCTAACCTTGTTTGCCTCAGCTCCTCACCTGTAAAAATGAGCTGGAGAAGGAAATGGCAGATCAGTATCTTTGCCAAGAAAACCCCAAATTGGGGCATGAAGAGTCAGATACAACTGAAAAATGACTAAACAACAACCATAGAGTTGTAGATGGGATAAATGCCATAGATATCTTGGTTCTGGTGAAACATTTGACATGATGATGTGATGGCATAATAAATATCCTGTTGCATTCATTGTTTAGCCAACCCCAATCCATGGTGTTTCTAGTTATTTACTACTACAAAAACTGTGGCTATAAATATTGGAGAAGTCTGTTGGGCCTTTTCTTTTTGTCATATATAGCAGTAGAATCTCTGGGTCAAAGAGTATGGAAATTTTAGTCACTTAGCATAATTCCAAATTGCTTTTCAGGATGGTTGGACCACCTCCAACCACTAACAGTGCATTAATCAGTCAGTTACTCAGTCAAGAATTTATGTAAAAACCAGTGATAGAAGGAAAAGCAAAGACACTGTCCCTGCCCTCAGGGAGCTCACCATTTAATTAGGGAGACACCATGTAAACAACTATGTACATACAAGATATACTCAGAGACGATGGGATGTAATTTCAGAGGGAAGACTGAAAAAGCTGGGAGGTAAAGGGTGCTGAGAAAGGTTTTCTAATGAAAGTAGGATTTGAGCTCAGTCTTAAAGGGAATCTGAGGTGGAAGTGTAGGGGAAGGGAAGGAAAGGAGAGAATGAATATAAAATAGTGCAAAAGAGTTGGGGGTTGAAGTAGGCCAGTGTTGCTGGATTGTAGAGTGACTACAAGAGAGTAAGATGTAAGAAGACAGGAAGATTTAGAGCAGGCATAATTAAATTGGCAATTAATATATTATTGGTAACTTTAAATATGGCAGTTTCCATTAAATGACTAGGGTGGCAAAGGGTTTGGAAGTGAATGAGAGGAGAGAGGTAGAGATATGTTTGGTAGAGATGGCTCTCACAAGGAAGTTAGATTATAAGGTGGAGAGATATTGGAGGACAGCTAGGGAAATATTGGGATCAAGAGGGAGATGTGTGGATGTTTTTGTAGGTGGGATGAAAGATACCAATAGATATGGAAAGATTGTAAATAAGAGAGGATGATAGTGGATGATATTGGGGCAATCTGCTGGAGAAGATGCATGTCCAGGGGTATACTTTAGCAAGAGAAGGGCCAACTCTTTATCAGAGATAGGAATGAAGGTGGATTTACTGGAGGAAAATAGATGTCTGATGGGTGTGAGATCAGGAGAAAAGGAGAAGAGGGAGCTCTTAGAAAAAGGTCTCAATTTTTTCAGTGAATTATGAAGTGAGGTCTTTTGCAAAGTTGGGGAGAGTAAGACTTGATGAAGGATGGAAAGGTTGAGCATTTGTCCTCAAGTCTTTCCATAACACTTCCAACATCTGCTATTTCCATCTTCTTTTGTCATCTTTGCCAATGTTCAGGGTATGAGTAAAGTCTTGTTGCTTTTTAAAAAAAAATTGTGTTTCTCTTATGATAAGTAATCTGGAGCATTCTTTCACATGGTTGTTAATAGTTTGCAATTCTTTTGAGAACTATTTGTTCATATAAATTAGAGAATGGTTTTTACCCATACATTTCTGTTAGGTGCTTATATAATTTGCACATCAAAATCTTATCAAAGCATTTGATACAAAGGTTTTTTGTCAATTTTTTTCTGTTCTTACTTTGGTTGCATTAATTTTGTTTATGCAGAAGTGTTTCAATTTCATATTGTAGAAGTTTCCTATTTTATTTTTGGTAATAATGTCTAACTAGATGGTTCAGTGAATAGAGTGCTGGGCCTGGAGTCAGGAATATCTGAGTTCAAATCTGACCTGAGATACTAGCTACATGACCCTGGGCAAGTCACTTAACCAATTCCAGTGGCTTCCTCGTGTCACCCACTCTACTCAGTAACCTCCAGTGGCTTCCTCTTGCCTCCAGGAAAAAGTACAAAATTCTCTTTTTGGAATTCAAAGCCTTTCATAACTTAGCTCCATCCTACCCTTCAAGTCCCCTTATACCTTACATGTACTCTTCAATCCAATGACACTGGCTACAAAAGATATTGGATTTTTAACAATGTGATCAAGTGTTTTTCCCTAATATTGAACAAGCCTTGTATTTATAGTATAAATCAAATTGACTCACAATGAATGATTTTTTGGGATAAATTGCTATAGTATTTTTGCCAGGATTTTCTTTAAATTTTAAAAAATCAATAATGTTGATGTTATTGCTCTATAGTTCTCTTTCTTTGCTTTGTCATTCCCTGGTTTAGTTGTTAGGACTCAATTTGCTTCATAAAAAGAATTTGGTAGAATGTTCTTTTTCAATTTTTGAGAATAATTTCATAGTGTATGTAGGCATTAATTACTGTTTAAAAGTGGTTAGAACTCTATTTTTAATTTGGTAGTTTCTTTACAATTCATTCAGTTTCCTTTTCTGAAATTGAATTATTTAAGATCTCTTTTTTTCTGTTCTACTGATAAAAGTATTTTATATTTTTGTAGCTCATCTTCTCTTTCTTAGGAATTCTTAGTTTTATTGCCATACTACTACTACTCCTAATAATAATAGCTAACATTTAGATATTGCTTACTATGTGCCAAGCTCCGTGTTAAACGCTTTATGATTATCATCTCGTTTGAAGCTCACAATAACCTTGGGAGATAGGTGCTGTTATTATCCTCATTTTACAGATGAGGAAACTGAGGCAAAGTAACTTGCCAAGGTCATACAGCTTGCAAGTATCTGAGGCTGGATTTGAACTCAGGTCTTCCTGACTTCAGGCCCAAAGCTCCATCCACAGCACCACCTCTCTGCTCATCCTATGCAGTGTATCTCTCAATTCAGGCTAAGATAACATTTCTTTTTACATGCCATATCATTCTGTTGTGATGTGTGGTCCTTTAAAGCCACCAGATTTTTTTTCAGATTAATTGCTCTCTAGTACTTGGCAAAGCTCAATTGTGAACCCAAGTGTGAGTTAAATTTCCCTTTGATTCAGTGAGCCCAATATCATCTCTTAACAGGAGCATCTGAAAGAGCCCCACTTCTGTTAAAAAAACACAAATATTAAAAATTGTTTTTATATGTAATTGGAAAAATAAAATATTATTTGGAAAAAAGAGCCCCCCTTCTGTAGGAAATCCCTTTTCTATTTGGACTGTTTGTTAGATGTCCTCTACAACAGTTGCAAATACCTTCAATGACAACACATCTCTCTGGATATTAATAATTAAATTTGCTGAACAAAATTATCTCATACATCTTTTTGATATGTGCACCAAGACACTATAACCCTTAAGGTGGCATTGTTCTCTACTGAATGATAATAATAACTGGCACCTAATGTTTGTAAATCTCATGTTTGTAAATTTTTTTAACGTTTGTAATTTGAGCTTCCCATGAGCCCTGCGAGGTAGGTACTACAGGAATTATTATCCCATTTTACAAATCACAAAGCTGAGACTGAGGGGTGAAGGAATTTGCCCATGTTCACACAACGTCAAAGGCAGGATTTGAACTCATATCTTCCAGATTCCAATTCTAGGGTTTTAGCTACTATATGACACAGAAGTTCGAATTGACTGTGTGATATTCTAAAGAAGAAAAGTTTCAGGCCACCTAAAAGGAAAAGTTTGTTTTCATTTGCATTTCTCTCACTCTAGTGATTTGAAACATGTTTGCAAGTGGTCGTTTGTACTTCATATTTCTTGTTTTGAGAACTATTTATTCATGCCTTTTGACCATTAATGGGTAATGAACAAAAATCACTGATGGGGACTTAGCAGTTATACCTGTCAGTGCTTTCAGAATCCTGGGCTATGGTTCCTTTGGGCCTAATAACCTGAACTCATTAGGGGAAGCCAGTTGCTCTCTTACTGTCTCCATGCTTATCTTTTTTTTTGTATTTATTTAGTATTTAATTTTCCCCAGTTACATGTAAACTACAATTTTTAACATTTCTTTTTAAAACTTTGAGTTAGAAATTCTCTTCCTTCCTCCCTTCCCATCCTCCCCCACTCATTGAGAAGGCAAGCAATTCCATATAGGTTATACATGTGTAGTCACGCAAAACATTTCCATAATAGTCATGTTGTGAAAGAGAACATAAACAAAAAAACCTAAAGAAAAATAAAGTGAAAAAAAAAACAACAAAAGATGCTTCAATCTGTATTGAGACACCATCGGTTCTTTCTCTGGAGATGGATGGCATTTTTCATCCTAAGTCCTTCAGAGTTGTCATAGGTGGTTCAATTGCTGAGAATAGCTACGTCATTCACAGCATTCACATCCTACAATATTGCTGTTACTTTGTACCCATCACATTTCACTTTGTATCAACCCATGTAAGTCTTCCCAGGTTTTTCTGAGATGCTACTCAAATAAGGATCCAGTTAAAATCTTATTTCAATTGAAGACTTCCCTAGCATACTCTCTAGTGTACAGTAATCTTTGTACTACTCATTTGATGGTTACTATCAGTAAACCATGTATTTTTAGGTTTGAGTTGGTTTTGTTTGGGGGAGGGGGAGTTGGCACAGTGAGGGGAATGCATACATAGCATGAAGTATGTTTTATCTCCTCTTAGCTACTTAAGTGGGTTCCATAGTGCCTAAGTCAATACCTTAAACCTAGTAGACCCCAATATTTGTTGGTTCATTTTAAAAGGGATCTGGATCTCAGATCTTGCCTAATTTAAGCCCTACTTTGTGACAGCTGTCTGCTCATTATAAGGCTAAACTTTCCTTGTGTCTATTTTCAGTATTTTCCACATCTTACAAGCTAGATCTATTTTGGAGGAAAAAAATGGAACCAAAAACTCTTGGCTATTTTTAAGTCAAGGACCCTTGTTTTTTTATACATTGTTTATGCTGCTGCAGTCCTAATTTTCTGTTGATCACTAACATTCCTTTTGCATTTATTCTGTAACCAAGATTTTCTAATTTTATGTGGAAATAATTTCTCTGGACCATCTGTTCCACCATTCAATTGAAAAGTCTTGTTTATCTGTGTGATTTTTTCTTAAGTCAGGCACTGCTTAGTAACAATGGAGAGATCCCTTCTAGGGATGTAGCTGATCTTAGATTGCATAGGTATTCCATATACACATGGATCACAAACCTTTCACAGGTTAAGAGATGGTCTTTGTGAATTATGGTCCATCTGCTTTCCACGGCAAGGGGACATTTATCTTATAGTAAGTCGGGTGACATATTATATATGCTACTGGCTCAAAACTGGACCATTGTAACAGGGAGTACAATTTTCCACCCTTATCATCCACAAAATGTTTTTATTCCTGCTCTGCTCGTTGTCCCTGTTTCTCCAGAGGACCTCTGGGGAGCTACCTGCTTACCTTCGCCATTGCTATTGTGTTACTTCCAAATAGCCTTTGCTCTTGAGCTCTTGGGGAACTGAAGTTTTTTATTTCTTTCCTGTCCTCCTATTACCAGTATATTCCTTTTGGAGCTTTTCTGGGGGCTTGTTTATTGCTGATGACAATGACAATGGGAAATGTTAAAAAGGAGTTCCTATTTTAGGAATTGCCTTCATTAAAATATTTTTTAATGACAAATCCGATGTAAATGCCGAGGTCACCTCTTGCAGTGGAACCTAAGCCCGGCTCTCTCTGGCTCCAGACCATCTCTATCTAGCCTGCCACACTGCTTCTCAGACAACTCTCTAACAACTCTGAAGATGACAGCCTGAATTGGTAAAGGACATTTCCTTATTTCGAGTACTCTATATAAGTGAAACCAAGACTGCTCACACAGAACTTCCATATAATCTCTTTGGGAGATGGCATACACATGTCATAATCTAAGAATATTCAGGATGAGTCTCTTCTGCTGGGTAGTGAGGATTTCCATGGAACCTACACACGGGGAGATAAAATGTGTACATGAAATAATAGTATGCGATTACATAACTATCAGGGGCGGCAAGGTGGTTCAGTGTGTGTGAGGCAAATAAATGATATGTGAAGACTTCACAGGGGAGGATGTGTATAATATTCACATCTATTCATATCTATATACAAGAGTGTTTAAAAATCAAGATATAGGGAAGGGGAAGATTCTGAGGCTGTGAGAGTCTGATGGCTCAGCCTCTGGGAAAGTTTACCCTGAAACTTTTTGTTCTTTCTTCTGTTTCTAGTTTAAAGATTTGCTCAGTAAGAACAGGGTCATAATGACCTGTTTTTCTCTACTGTAAGAGAATGGAGAGGGTCCCCCCCTCCTCTTAGCCTATTCTCCTTTAGATTTATAGATGTTACCTCAGTTGTAATCATTAACTAAGGGAATGGGAATTGGAGTTTCTGTGCCTCAATTTCCTGGTTCTTTGTCTAGCTTTCATGCTCAGATTGTAAGCCCACCTCCCAGCCAATGGTGAGAAGAGTCACAGGTGGGTGGGAATTCTCTTGTATTAGGTATAATTATGGGTGCCTAGCCCCTTGTAAAGCACCTCCCTTGCTGGATTCCTTCTAGGGGGGGATGCCCAATTCTCAAGAATTGAATAAAATTTATTTCTGTTCCCATCCTGAGATGGCTCCTTATTAACTTTTAATTGGTGAGAGTCTTTCATCCCACACAAGTGGATAGCATGCCAGGCCTGGAGTCAGAAGACTCATCTCCCTGAGTTCAAATCTGGCCTCAGACACATACTAGATGTATGATCTCAGGCAAGTCACTTAACCCTGTTTGCCTCAGTTTCTTCATCTGTCAAATGACCTGGAGTAGGAAATGGCAAACTACTCCAGTATCTTTGTCAACAAAACCCCAAATGGGGTCACAAAGGGTTGGACACAACTGAAAATGACTGAACAAAAATATAACTACCAAAATGAATGGAGAGAATGCAGATTGTATTAGATAAAGAAGAGAGAAAGCACTTGGGGTATACTATTTTGGGAATGTTCATGGAAGAGCTAGTACCTTAGAAGAGGGGTTAAATTTGGAGAGAATGGGAGAAAGGTTTTCCAAAAAGTGGGACAACAGTGAACAAAGGCTTGGAGGTGGGGCTGGTCTGGTCCTAAGGAGAGGACAGAGACTAATTACAAAAAGCCCCAAAAAGTCACTGGGAGAGTAAGCTCCTTGAGGGCAGGGACTATCTTTTTTTTTGTATTTGTTTTCCCAGTGATTAGCATGGTGCCTGGCATGTTGTAAGGGATTAACAAATGTTCATTGACCTAAGACAAACAGATATCTGAGGCCTATGGGCCTATAAACTTGGGTGGTTGTAGCTCATTCTACTACCTTCCCACTCTGATCCATGAAAGCTGAGCCTAGAAGGAGAAAGGAGAATGGATACTCACCTGTTCCATGACTTCAAACAGGCTGTCAGGGATACTGTGTTGAGGAGATTGATGTTCAGGTATATTTGAGACAAGAGCATCTCTGGGTCCCTTCCATCTTTGCAACTCTGAAGCTCAGGTATACATCCAGAGGAGAGGATGACCAGGAAAGCAATTGTATCAAGAGGAATAACTCAAAAAAATAAAAACACCTAGGGGCTTAAGAGCCTGGGAAAGAAAAGACAAAGGGAGGGTGGGGAAGGGAGTGAGAAAGAGAGAACACAGTGCTAGGTATTTTTAAGTATTTAGAGGGCTAGTAGTAAAGTGATTGTATTCAGTTTTGTTGGTTTTTAGAAGGGTGATAAAATTTTAAAAATTCTAATAATTAGAGTTATCTGAAAATGAAATGGTCCGCCTTATTGAGGTAATTAGTTCCCCAAGAGGCGGTGAGGTTTAAGCAGATAGAAGACGACTTGTCAATGATGTTAAACAGAGGAAAGCTTGGACTGGATGATCTCTGAGATCTTTTTAAAATCTGGCATCCTATAATCCTGAATCATGTAGTACTATGAATGGGTTATAAATATACCTTAATTTCAAATGGTTGATGATTTAAGGCATCTTTTCCTTTCTTTGTCTTTTCATAAGTAGATTTGGATGGGAGGCTGGGGACAATTAATTATTGAGCTCCCAACAATGTGCTAAGTGTTGAGAAACAATATTGTACAATTCTTTTTATTCACATATATCCTATGGTATGCTTAATGTTCCCACTCTAAAGCATATCTCATGTTCCAGTACTTCATCAAAATGTTGTCACCAGATATTTGGCGGTCCTGTTCAAGGAATTTATTCTCCTTTTGGAGACTACATAAATGTAGAGCAGTACATTGTAATTAAAAGAACATAGGATATCTATGGGGAAATTGCTTAAGAAGAATCACTGTGACATTGGAAAGAACCCTGAATTTGGAATCAGAGGCCTAGTTTTGAATCCCAGCATTATAGCTGCAACCCAAGTGACCCTAAGCAAGTGATGTCCCCTTTTTAAATGTCTATTTATTTATATGAATGTAGCAGGTGTTTCTTCAATGATATTTTATCCTGTAGAGTACAGAGAGGGCCACCAGAAGTCCTGACAGAAAGAAATGTGAGACATTGGGGGAATAGAAGTTCCTATTTCCCCTTCCTCTGCCCGTGGAAGAAAGATTTCAGGTTTGACATTCTATTTGGGCCTTGGGAGCATCTAGAGATACTGAAGGTGGGACTTAGGCTTACATGTCCAAAACACAATCAAGAGGCAGGAGGCTTTCTTTTGGTCAGATATATGTATTTCATTTTATTTTTGAAATATATTTTCATCTTGTTAGATATTTCCCAATTACATGAAAAAAATCTTTAACAATCATTTTTAAAAATTTTGATTTCCAAATTCTCTCCTTCTCTTTGGCCCTTCCCCCACTCCTCGAGAAGACAAGCAATTTGATATCAATTGCACATGTGAAGTCATGCAAAACATTTCTGTACTAGCCATGCTGCAAAAGAAAACACAGACTGAAACAATGAGTAAAAAAGTATGCTTCAATCTGCACTGAGAATTCATCAGTTCTCTCTCCGTAGGTGGACAGCATTTTTCATCACGGGTCCTTCAGAATTCTCTTGGATTATTGTCTTAATCAGAGTAGCTGAGTCTTCCAGTTGACCATCCTTACGATGTTGCTGTTACTGTGTACAGTGTTCTCCTGGTTCTGCTCATTTGACTTTGCCTGAGTTCATATGAGTCTCCCTGGGTTTTTTGCAGAAGGCTTTAGAATTGAGCTCCTTGGTTTGGCAATAGGTTGGCCTGAGCCTCTACCTACTGTAATCAGAAACAGTCTTTGGGAGGGCTGAGAACTGACATCCAACAGAGTATGGAAGAGTACTTAGCCACAGCAGGGGGATGGATTTTTCTTCCTGCATCGCTGTGAAATCCACTCCATCAAACAACAAGTATTTATTGAGCGTTTACTATATGCAGAGCACTATACTAGGCTTGGGGAATACAAGTACAAAAAATGAGCTTACATTCTAATGGGGAAGATAAGTACATAAAAATATGTGTAGCATAAATACATAAGGTTGGTAAATACAATGTGTACAAACTATTGAAATACAAGGGAGGGAGTGCACTAGCAACTAAGATATAGTGGAAGAAGCTCCATGAAGAAGATGGTGTTGAGCTATACCTTAGAGGGAAAGGGAGTCAGAGAGAGAGGCAGAGATAATGAAGGAGTGCATTCCAGACAGGCAGGTTAGCCAATGTAAAGGTGTGGAGTATGTGTGTGTGTGTGTGTGTGTGTGTGTGCAGCAGAGAGAAATCCAGGTTAGCTAAACTACAGCTTAGGACATTAGGGTATCATATCCACTGAGACTGGAGAAATAGGTTGGGGTCCATTTCGAGCACACACACACACACACACACACACACACACACACACACACACACACACACACACACATATACCTTTTCTTATCTTCTTCCCATGAACCGTGTGGTTCTCAAGAAAAAAAAAGTCTCCTTTCTAAAGCTCTCATATCAATTCTGCCTCTCATATAGGCATCCAGCATGTCTAGAAACCTGGGTTACATAGAGTCTCTCCTACAATTTTGCAGTAATTTAGAGGAGTATTTCATTTTCATACCATCAGATAATAATTGAATCTAGGACAACATGCACTCAGAGTGGTTGGAAGGGAAGTAATTTAAGAGTCTGTTGGAGGAGTGTCTTCTGGAGGGCAAAGGGGATACTGTTAACTTTGGGAAGGCTCACGTATGTGCACCACAGAGGTTTGTAGAGGTGTCCTAAAAGAGACTGAGAAAATGATTTGTCTGATACGTTGCATCTACCACCACCTGGTGGACAAATTATATATTACATTTTCAAAACAGGATATGACTTGAAATGGGATGTGCATATGTTATGGGCAGTGTCTTAAGTATCTCTTGGCACACCCATCAAGTGTACATATTGGCCACACACTCCCCACTCTTGCATATATGAGAAATCAGGATTAAATGGTTGTTAGGTTCTCTACCAATACGGCCTACGATTTTAGGACCTTCGTAACTAAAGAGGGAAGCAGGTAAGGTGAGGTAAAGACAGCATTCCAAGCAATCATGTTCTCCAAGATGAGGGAAAATTTATGAGAACCTAATTCCAAGAACAAAAAAAGAAAAGAAATATAAATCTCGATCAAGGCTGACATAAGGACAGGAACTGAAAGGGAAGAGGAAAAGAATAAGTATTTATATCATTCCAAAGACTGAGGTATCCCACTGCATCCTGGACCATCTCCAGTGAGATTGATCTACATCTGGCCACTGGACCCACATGGCTTCGGAGGAGAAAGTGAGACTGGTGACTTTGCCCAGCCCACTGTCCCTTAAATCCGATTCATTGCATGTCATGGCATCACCTTCCTCATGTCATGGTCCTCTTTAAAAACGAAGGACACACAGCTCCAGCAGCAGTAGGTGCCACACACTGTACCAAACACTTTACAAATATCTCATCTGATCTTTACAATAGCCCCACGAGGTAGGTGCTGTTACTGTTATCCCCAGTTTACATGTGAGAAAATTGAGGCCAACAGGTTAAATGACTTGTCCAGGTCACACATCTATTAAGTGTTTGAGACCAGGTGAGAAAGTTGAGGTTTTGGGCAGTTAGGTGGCACAGTGAGTAGAACTCTGGCCCTGGAGTCAGGAAGACCTGAGTTCAAATCCAGCCTCAGACACTTGACACACTTACTAGCTGCATGACCTTGGCAAGTCACTTAACCCCAATTGCCCTGCCTTCCCTCCTCCTCCAAAAAAAAAAAAAGCCAAGGTTTTATCAGGAAATGGGGATGCGAAACAGGAACTGAGAAGTCCAGTTCTTACTATATTGCTGTCAAAAAGCATAGTTAATTAAAAAAAACTTCTATAACTTAATAATTTTTCAAATTTCTTATTTTAATCCTGTTTGCAAAGCACACTACATATGTTAACTCATTTGAGTCTCACAACAACCCTGTCAGCTGTGCTATTAATTATCTCCATTTTACATATATAAGGAAACTGAAGCACTTTTGTTTTTCCACGATATGAACAGTAGTGAAAACATTTTTAGAATCTAAGACGTTTACTCATTATAAAAAGCAGGATAGTAGAGAAGTTGAAAACTTCGTGCTTCCTTCTCTTGAATATAGCATGTATAAACATGTAGTGTGTAACATGTAATCATGTTACATTGATATATTTCAGGCACATTACATTGGGCACATGTTAACATATGAGACAAGGTGTAACATGGCAGAACTGAATGAGGGAAACCTAGAGTGAAAATGATGACCAAAAGACCAGTAGTGGGAGCCAGTGAGCCAAGCCTGAGAAGTCATTAGTAGAAAACCATCAAAGGAGATAACTATTTGTAAAGCCTAGCCTATAAATATTTATATGCCTAGCATATAAATGTTAGCTGCTACAACTACTACTGTCTTGCAACAGGGTGAGGGACCACATGCTAAAACACAGAATCATAGCATTTCAGCGCTGGGAAGAATCTCAAAGGTCACTTGGCTCAAACTCCCCATTTTATGTGTGAGGAAATCAGAGACTTTGATCTGCACAAGGCCATATAAATTAATAACAAAACCAAGACTATAGACCAACTCTACTGATTCCTAGTTCCACACTTCTTCCACTGTATGTAAAATTTATTCTCTATCTTATCAACCTTGAAAAAAAATTGAGTTTAGTAAAAAAACAAAAAACAAAAGATGAATTTTTAATTCTTGATAATAATTTAAGGTTTTGGTCCTAAGTCTAGTTGTAAGGGAGGCAGTGCAGAGTAATGAAAAGATCTAAATTTGAATCTTAGCTCTGATATTTACTAGCTGTGTGATTTTGGACAAGTCATTTTCCCCCTCCCTCACCCTCAGTTACTTTATCTGTAAAAGAGTGATTGGGCTAGATCAGAGGTGTAAAAACACACTGGCTGCCAGTCTTGCGGCCACACTCACACTCACACACAATGTAACTGGAAAATATGTAATAAAATAAATAAAAATACAACAGAACATAGATAATATTAATATGTGGTTTTATAAGTCAATGTGCAACCCTCAGGGTTCCTTATTTGGTGGTCCCTTTTTCTATTTGAGTGTGACACCAGTAGGCTAGATGATCTTGAAGGTCCATCTAGCACTGAAATTCTCTGATCTAAAAATACAAAACATAGATGATGTTAATCTCTGGTTTTCTAAGTCAATATGCAGCCTGCAGGGATCACTTTCAAAATGAATTTGAAACCAATGTTGTAGAGAATCTGATGTGAAGTTTCTCACTTCAGGATTCCAAAGTTCAGACATAGGTCATTAGTTGTTATTTTGCTTGTTTTTTTTCTTTTTTACCATTTCCTCATATCTTAATGCATAAATTTAGAATTCATTTACCAACATTCTGAAAAGTCAGTGCCCCTTTCAGAAAAATCACTTTTTCTTTTACATGATCAGCAATGGAAACTTCTCGCCCTTTGAGCCACAAAAACAGTCCCCAACATAAGAGAAAGGGGACAGCTCACTTATCACAACAAAAAGAAAGCTCCTCTGTTAAGAAGTAGATACAAGAGAAAACAAAAAGATTTTGAGGATCTCGCATCAAAAGTATATATTATTCCCACCTGTCAATATCATCAGGGTTGGTCCTAAGCAAAGCTATGAAAGTTCTAAAATCCTTCCACATAGTCCTTTTATTCATTTTATGCTTAATTTATGAAACAAAACATTTTCATAACATAGCACAATAAAAAGATGATTGTACGTGAAACTGCTAATCCACTATGCACAATTTGCTATTCCTTTCAAATATACAACAAAATTGTCATGTAAATTCTCCCCCCACTCCCATGACTACCACTTAAAATAACTCTAGGGAGTATAAAATACTTGAGAGTACAAATACCAAAACAAACCCAGGAGCCATATAAACATTTTTTAAAAAAAACTTTAAAAAAATGTTTTTTTTATTTTTAGCTTACAACATTCAATTCCATAGGTTTTGGGGTTCCAAAATTTCTCTCCCTCCCTTTCCTCCTCCCTCCCCCACCAAGACTGCATGAAATCCAATGTAGGCTCTATATTTACCTTCACATTGAACTTATTTACATAATAGTCCTGTTGTAAAGAAGAATTATAACCAATGGAAGAATCATGAGAACGGAGAAACGAAACCAAAAAAGGGGAAAAAAAAGAGAGCAAATAGTTTGCCGCCATCTGAATTCAGACTCCATAATTCTTTCTCCCGATGTGCATAGCTTTTTCCATCATGAGTCTTTTGGGGCTGTCTTTGAACCTTGCATTGATGAGAGGAGCCAAATCTATCAAAGTTAGTCCTTATAGATACTGTATGTCCGTAATAATGTACATTGATCTGCTGGTTCTTCTCTCATCACTCAGCATCAGTTCATATAAGTCATTCCACACTGTAATGAAGTCCTATCTGCTCCTCATTTCTTACAGCACAATAGTATTCCATTACATTCATATAGCACAATTTGTTCAGCCATTCCCCAATTGATGGGCATCCCCTTGATTTCCAATTCTTTGCCACCACCAAAAGAGCTGCTATAAATATTTTTGTACATATGGGTTAAAAAACTTTTTATACAAATAAAATCAGATTTAAATAATTGGAGAGATATTGATTGTTCATTGGTAGGTGGGCCAATATAATAAAAATGACAATTTTACCCAAACGACTTTATATATTCAACACTATCCCAATTAAATTACCAAAAAATAATTTTACTGAATTAGAAAAATAATAACGAAATTCATTTGGAAAAATGAAAATAGCAAAGGAAATAACCAAAAAAAGAGGTTCAGCAGTACCAGATCTTAATCTGTATTATAAGGCAGTGATCATCAAAACTATCCAGTACTAAGAAATAGAAAGGTAGATTAATGGAATAGAGTAGACATACAATTTACAGCAAATAAGTGTCATAACCTTGTATTTGACGAATGTAAAGATTTAAAATTTGGGGATAAAAGTTCACATAGTCCTTTTTAAAAAAATTGCTGTCTTCCTTCTTTTCTCCCTTTCCCTTTCCATTGCTGTTGTTGTTCAGGCATGTGCAACTCTTGGACACCCCGTTCGGAATTTTCTTGGCAAAGATACTGGAGTGGTTTGTCATTTCCTTCTCTTGCCCATTTGACAGATGAGGAAACTGAGGCAAACAGGGTTAAATGATTTGCCCAGGGCCACACACAGTTAGTAAGTGTCTGAGGCCGGATTTGAATCTAAGAAGATGAGTCTTCCTGGTTCCCATACCAGTGTACCACCTAGCTGCCCTTCTCTCTCTATGCTTGCCCCGTATTGGACTAGGTGATCTCCAATGTCCCTTCCAGCTCTAAACCTGTGATCTTGTGCTCGCTTGCTGCAGGGAGGATCACTCCGAATGGGGTGAAAACTCTCAGTTGCTGCCAAGGACACAAATCACCTTCAACAGCCCCTAGTCCGTCCCTGTAGCTGAAGCATAAAGTGTTGCTTTTGACTGCAGGTATTAGTGGATGAGCAAAGGGGAGCAGTCCATTTAAACGGTTAGACAATCAGTCCCTCTTTCTGGGGTGTGGTTATCTGTAGTCCCAACTTCTGCAGAAGAGGAGAGCAAGGCCAGAGTGACTGCTGCAGCTGCCTTCCTGTGGCTACTGCTTTGGATCTGCGCTGGAGGGAGGCGGAGACAAGTGGGTCTGCGACCCCAGGGCTCTTCCGCCTTCACCCCGCCCACTCATGTCAATTTCCTAAGGAAAGAGAAGGAGAAAGAAGGACAAAGAACCCGGGATCCTGCCTGATAGGCCAGTTCGCAGAGTTTGGGATGAAGCGGATATCTGAGAGCTCTTCTTTGGGGGCGGCTCCGTCTCAGACCTGCCCGGTATTTGGAGACAGGCTCAGTGTGCAGGGGCCCATGGGGATGGATGGAGATCAGTGGGCATGGAGGGCTTGGGACCAGGGTGGGAGGGAACGGAGACTGCTGAGACTTGAGCCCACGGAGCGTCATTTTCTTCTCTGGGAAGGAATGAGAAAGTCAAAAGAACTTTCTGGTAACTTTGAAGATCCACATGTGAAACTGAAAGGAAAGGTTTGTGGGTAAAATTAAGGTTTTTTATATTCCTTTCTCTGCCATGGCAGGCAACAAACAATAACAATAAGTGTCATTATTATTATAAATCAAGGGTATGTAATATGTCAGTGTGAAAATATCCATAATTTATGAGCTTGAGATTTGCTGGTGACTCAAGGTCTATTAAGCAACAAAAGCTCTTCCTAACGTCAAGCATAGCCCTCAATCCACTAAGTCTAACTGAGTAATGATAATAGAATAAGCTCCTAGTGGTGAGAGCTCCAAAAAAATGTATCTCTGATAATTGAAAAAAGAAAATGTATATGTTGTATATATCCATATACATATGGTTGCCCCTAGGTTGCCTAAAAAGGGGAAAATTGACCCAAGTTAGAAACAGAGTGTGTCAAAGATCCCAAGCCAGAGTGGGATAAAGCTGAGGAGTGGTCCTTGCACTTCCAGCTTGGGCAAGATGAGGAGACCCAGTATTTTAAAAAATTTATTTATTTTCAGTTTTCAACATTCACTTCCATAAGTTTTAAATTTTCTACCCCTCTCTCCCCCCTCCCTCCCTAGAGGGCATGCAATCTGATATGGGCTCTACACATGTATTCCTATTAAACACATTTTCATTAAACACAGTCATGTTGCACAGAGGAAGTATAAGGAATAGGAAAAACCATGAGAAAGAAAACAAAACAAAACAAAAGAGAAAAGAGTCTGCTTCACTCTGCATTCTGACTCTATAGTTCTTTCTCTGGATGTGGATGGCATTTTCCATTATGAGTCCTTTGGAAAAGTTTTTGGTCCTTGCATGGCTAAGCTAAGTCTGTCAAAATCAGTTCTCTCACATTGTGGCTGTTACTGTGTACAATGTTCTCCTGGTTCTGCTTACTTCACTCAGCATCAGTTCACATAAGTCTTTCCAGGTTTTCCTGAAGTCTGCTTGCTCATTTCTTATAGTACAATAGTATTCCATTACATTCATATACCATACTTGTTCAATCATTCCCTCATTGATGGGCATCCACTCAATTTCCAATTCTTGGCCACTACAAAGAGGGTTGCCATAATTTTTGCTGCTATATATTTTTGTACATGTGGGTCTTTTTCTCATTACTTTGATCTTTTTGGGATACAGCCCTATAAGCAATATTGCCGGGTAAGACTTAGTATCAAAAAAAGGCCAGATAATCTGTGGGGCTCTTTGATTAATATTGAAGCCAAAGCACCATCCTTTTACAAGCTTCTTTTTGCTATACATACTATCAGTCTAGTACTAAATCAGAGCCCACAGAATGCTGTTACTGAACTCTCAGGTCCAGTGACAGTAGTCTGAATGTGGGATTGTATAGTTTGGGCTACTCCACTCTCCCTGATAGGTAGATAATTTTAAGGTATTTTTTTAAGAGTTCACATAGTCCTTTTTTCCACAGGAAGGCAGCTGCAGCAGCCTAGCTCTCCTTGTCTGCAGAAGTTGGGGCTACAGATAATCACACCCCAGAAAGAGGGACTGATTATCTAACCCTGCAAATGGATTGCTCCCTTTTGCCCATCCGCTAATACCTGCAGTCAAGAGCAACACTTTATGCTACAGCTATAGGATGGACTAGGGGCTGTTGAAATTTAAAATTTAAATTAAATTTTAAGATTTGAAGTAAGATGAAATTAAGATGAAAGATATCTGAATTCCATATTTTTCCAAATTTTTCATAATTTTCCAAATTAAAATAGGATTTTGTTGTTGTTCAGTTGTGTCCAACCCTTTGTGATGTCATTTGGGTTTTTCTTGGCAAAGATACTACAGCAGTTTGCCTTTTCTTTCTCCAGCTCAATTTTACAGATGAGGAAACCGAGGCAAACAAGGTGAAGTGATTTGCCCAAGGTCACACAGCTAGTAAGTGCCTGAAGCTGGATTTTAACCCAGGCCCAGAACTCTAGCCACTGAACACAGCCTGACTGCCCCAAAACCGAATTTTACTTTTGTAAAAAAAAATCAGTGTCTTCTATCCAGACAATAAAGGAAAAATATCTCATGACTTTGCTAAATAAAACCTTTCACTACCTACTTCATGGGGTTGCATACAGATGGCCCTTTATAAACTGTAAAGTGTTGTATAAGCATAAATAATCATTTAAGTGCAAACATGCAACAGTCAAGATTTCAACAGCTAGGTGTGGATAGAGCACTATCCCTGGAGTTGAGGACCTGAGTTCAGATTTGGCCTCAGACATTAGCTGTGTGACCCTGGGCAAGTCACTTAATCCTGTTTGCCTCAGTTTCCTCATCTGTAAAAAGAGCTGGAGAGGGAAATGATAACCATTTCAGAATCTTTGCCAAGAAAACCCCAAATGGTGTCACAAAAAGCGGACAGTTGAAAAACCTCAACAAGATTTCTTACTGAATTATATTGCTTTTCCTTTTTTTTTTGGTGGCAAAATTTTGCTTTTCTACCAGTACCAATACTAACTAAAATAGAAAGTAAAAGAGAAGCTTATTCTGAAACTCAAAAAATTTGAAATTTACACATCAGCTACTTGTTTGTCTCTCTTTCTTGAAGGAGACCATGACATCAGGAAGGTGAGGCCATGACCTGCAAGTGAATTGGATTGAAGTAAGGGAGAGCTGTGCAAAGTCACCAGCACTTTCTCCTCAGGAACCATATGGGTCCAGTGGCAAGATATAGACTACAAGTACTGGAGATGGACCTGGATGCAGTGGAAGACCTTGGTCTTTTTAAGTTAAGGTCTTTAACAGGTCTCAGTTTGACTCAGTGATTAAGCCTAGGTAAGAAATAAGGCAAAGAATAGCACCTTTTACCTAGTCAAAAAAAATCATCCTGGAAGGGGAAGACTTTCAGGGTTTCTGGCCAAAACAGAAATAATTGCTATTTACATTCTCTCTTGGTTTCAAAAATTCTTAGGACTATAAGCTATTTACATGTAAGAAGTGAAAAATCAGTTTTTTTCAATTTATAGGAAAAATATCATTAAAACTTTATTTAGAATTCGCAGAGGGCAATTGAAAGAATGAAAAGACTTGGTTTTATTAGAGTGGTTAATTATTTTTCTCACTTTAGACTAAAAGAATGAATCTAGCGAGACACAGGTATGGGCTATGTTTGTGTTCCTGCCTAAAAGTAATTCGCTATCATGGTCTATAAATCCAAGCTAGTTTCCCTGTGAGACTAAAAAGTGTGTGTGTGGAGGGGGGGAAGACTAAAAAGTGGAAGAACTTGAGGAATATTCCCTTTTCTGGTTTAGAGATAAAAATGTCATCAACGTATTGGAAGAAATAATCTCAAAAGGTATCCAGGAACAAAAAGATTCTGAGGACATGGGTATGTGGGAGAGGGGTCAAATCAATATTGAAAAGTGGCAGGCTGAAAAATATGACAGGAGGGAGGGAAAAAACTTTGTTAACAATGGAACTATATAACAGATATTAGATAATTCCCATAAAATATAAATTAATGGTGGAGCATCCTTTGGGCCACTCTGAAGCAAGAATTCATAACTACTGGCAAGTATGTATACATGCATACATACATACATCTCTGTCTGTATCCTATATCTGCGTCATCTATATCTGCTATATGTCTGAGATATATATGTATATGCACATATACACACATATATCTCTAATATAAGTATCTCATATATATCTTGTACATCTCCTATATTTATGCTCTCCATCTTCTATATATCTCCCTTATATATCTTATTTACACGTATCTATGCATGCATATAATATATATGTATACACACATATATAACATAACTAGGCCACCTCATTGGAACACATATTTGAGATATCATGTAGAGCCTGCCAAGACTTATACCCACCATCCTTTATCTACTTCTCTGGGAAATGATATGATATGTGACTGTGGGTGTTGAAGTCTTGTGTAAAAACTAAAAAAAGTTATAGGGCAAAAGTGTGGTTTATAATCCATTCTTCAAAGAGAAGGCCTTGACATGGGAAGAGAAAGGAAGACATGGGAAATGAATAGTTGGCTACACAACCAATGTATAAGAATGGGATTTATTCAACGAGACAGAATGAATAGATGAATGAAAAGCATTTATTAAGTGCCTACTATGTGCCTGAGACTCTGCTAAGCATTTTGGATACAAATAGAAAAGCAAGACAATTCCTGTTCTCAAGGAGTTCACATCCTAATTGGCAGAAACAACATGAAAAGGAAGATTCAGTTGCAAGGTAGGCAGAAAAGCCCCTCAGGTCACAGTTCTTGGGGCATGGAGGCAGGTCGGATGGCAATATTCAGGGGCAATGCTATAGAGCAGGGAGGATTGTAAGACTTGGCAGAGCTGGTGGTAAGACCCAGTGATAGAGACTTCATCTTACTAGAAGGACTGTAGTGTCTAAGTCTCTGATCATGGAGTTACGAGGAGTGGCCATGTCTACCTCAGCTCCTGGGGGGCTGGAGTTGACTGAACCCGAAGGTTAAAGTGAAAAAGGAGCCTTGATCACTGCAGCAGCCTGCTGGTGGGTCTGCTTACCTCAAGTCTCTCCCCACTCCAATCCATTCTCCATTCTCCATTCCGGAAATAATTAATAGAGGGAAGGCACTGGAATTAAGAGGGATTGAGGAAGGCTTCCCATGGGAGCTGGGATTTTAGTTGGGACTTAAAGGAAGCCAGTAGATGGAGACGAGGAGGAAGAGATGTCCAGAGCAAGAGATGAGGAGTCTTGTTTGTGGAAAAGCAAAGAGGCCAGTGTCATTAGATCAAAAAGTACATGGTGAAGAGTAAGGTGTAAGAAGACTGGAAAGGGAGGAGGGAACAAGCTTATGAAGGGATTTGGAAGGTAAAGATTTTATGATTTTATATTTGATTCTGGAGGTAATAGGGAACCTATTATTGAGTAGTAGAGGGTGACATGCTGGGACCTGCACTTTGGGAAAATCACTTATGTGGCTGATGGATAATGGATTGGCATGAGGAAATACTTGAGGCAGGCAGATCCACCAGCAGGCTACTGCAGTGATCCAGACATGGGGTGATGAGGGCCTGTACTAGAGAGGTGGTAGTGTCAGAGGAGAGAAGGAGGAAACCCGGATCCTTCTTCACTTCAACCTTCGGGTCCAGCCAACTCCAGCCCCGCTGGAGCTGAGGTAGATATGGCCACTCATCCCAACCTGATGAACAGGGACTTACCTTCTACAGCCCTTCCAGAATTTCAGGCATGGAATTCCTCAAGCATTCTTCGAGGGCCCGAACCGGTTTTTGCCTCTTTTTGTAAAACCAGCTCTTAGCAAAGTCCCTGGCACATAGTAGGCACTAAATACATGCTTATTGGCTGACCGACTGTGGGTATAGGAATAAGGAATCACTATCAGGTTGGGATGGTAAATGGAAAAGAGGGACCTGGCAAGAAGGTTGGGAAAGGATTTCCTTACAATGCCTGTTCTGCTGAATACAGAATTTTAAGAAGACAGAAAAATGTGACTGGAAACTTTATTCAAGAAGGCTTTAAATAGCATTTCCTCTAAAGCTATTCCTCCTAACTTCCCTATTTCTGTCAAGGGCACTGCTGGTCTGGTATCCAAGGTTTGAAAACTAGGCATCTCTCACACCCTCACTGGACACCACCTTCCCACATCCATTCTGTTGCAAATCTTTTTTTTTCTTTTTTGCAGGGGGAAAGGCAGGGCAGTTGGGGTTAAGTGACTTGCCCAAGGTCACACAGCTAGAAAGTGTGTCAAGTGTCTGAGGCCGGATTTGAACTCAGGTTTAGCTGCACCTCTGTTGCAAATCTTACAAATTCCACTTTAACAATATTCACATCTATCCCCTCCTTTCCATTCCAACTACAACCTCATTAATTCAGGCCTCTCTCAGGATTATTGCAATAGTCTCTTAAGTGGTTTCCCTATATCTAGCCTCTCCCTTCTTCAAATCATTTTTCACACTGCTGAAATATTTATGTTCCTGAAACGCAGTTTCAAATATGGCATTCTCTTTCTCAAGAAGTTTCAGTGGCTCCCTATTGCCCTCATGTTAAA
This sequence comes from Phalanger gymnotis, assembly GCA_028646595.1. Lineage (NCBI taxonomy): Eukaryota > Metazoa > Chordata > Mammalia > Diprotodontia > Phalangeridae > Phalanger > Phalanger gymnotis. The sequence goes on along the minus strand of CM053622.1, from coordinate 395,329,692 downwards.
ATACATACTCCTCTGATTTATAATTCAAAACCTTTCACAATCTAGCTCTAGCCTATCTTTACATGATGATTGTATACTATTCACTTCCCCACAAGACCCTCCCCCCCAAACTAGCCTACCTGTTCTTTCTTGTTAAAGGTGCTTTTCTATATAAATATGTAGATAAATATATAGGTATATGTCTCTCGGTATACATACATATACATATATTATGTGTATACATCTCCAACTATATGCTTATATAGATGGAAATCCATCAAAATCTCCTAATTCTTTTCACTCTATTTTGCACCAGGTCATAAAGGTTTTCCCAGTTTCCTCTTAAACTGTCCATTTTGTCACCTGTGGTACAATAATATGCCATTACATTCATATACTATAATTGTTAGACATTCTGTAATAGGACATTCCTTTAGTTTTCAATTTGGGGCCAACATTGTGAAGTATAAAAAGTTTGAGAGACATAGTTTCTGGGTAATTAACCATTTTATTAACCATGCTAGCAGATAATTAACAAAAGGAGTCAGTAGTATTCAGGAATTCCAAAGACCTCTCATGGAATTCAGTCAGTGTTTATATGCCCTTGGAAGAGTGGATGTTCCAGAGGGTGGCAATCAACTCTGATTGGTTAATACTTAATGAGAAGAATGAATATTATAATGAGAGGTGGACCTGTTCTATTGAGGGCCTGGGGGACATGACACTGTTCACTCTTACTCCCAGGCCACCTCCAGTCTGCTGCAATCTAGACAAAGGATCTGTCTCCCTGCCCAAACCTGCCCGAGTGGAGCACAATGGGCCAGAATTTACCTTAAATTAAATTATTTGTAAGGTTTTCTAGTTGGATGGGGCAACAACTCCCACTCAGGATGTAAAGGCATGTACCCCTGGGGATTCAGGCAATTTCATCCATCAAGTACAGCCTTCAGATGTTGGCTTGGTCTAACAGAGAATAAGGATCTAAAAAGGGGAAGAAAACCTCAATCTCCCCAATAATTGGTTATATAATAACCATTTCTCTCAACATGAAAACAGCTGATGGTAGTTTTATTCTTATAACCTTTTCCCCCTTTCCTTGATCTCGTCTGTGTGGATACAGGCCTAGCAATGGTATTTGCTGAATCAAAGGGTATGCAGAGTTTATGCTGGGGGCATAGTTCCAGGTTGCTTTCTAGAATGGCTGGACCAAGGCCAACCTCAATCCTGCACCAAGTGTCTCTGTTTTTCCCACAGCCCCTGCAATGTTTGCCATTTTCCTTTTGTGTCATCTTTGCAGATTTGGTGAATGTAAGGTGCTTTAATTTGCATTTCTCTAATTATTATTGATTTGATTCTCTAATTAATTTGTCCAACTGGTTAATTCTGACTATCCCTCACCCCCATTTTAATGAGTTACATTAAAAGTTGGGGTTATTGCAATATTTAAAGTTTTGCTTTTCTGAAGTGAAATTCAATGCCATTTACATATCTATTATTGTTCAAGGTTAATGGTAGTGGAGGGAACATTATGATCCAACCTTATGCATAAAGATCATAAATTGGGTAAAGAATATTATGAACAGAAAGAAATCAAAGTTTAAGGAGTGAAAGGTTTAAATAATTTTGAATACAAATAATACCATCTATAATAAAAGGACAGAAAACACATGGAAAATTGAGAGCTATGGTTCTTAAAATTTTTTTTAAATTCAAAAACCCTTAGAATTCAGGGGATGAAAGTAAATACACAGGTGGAGCAAAGATGGAGGCTGGAAAGCAGGGACTTGCTTAAGCTCTCCCCCAAATCCCTCTAAACACCTATAAAAATAGCTCTGAACAAATTCTAGAGCTGCTGAACCCATGAAATAGTAGAGGAAAGCAGGTCTCCAGCTCAGGACAGCTTGGATGGTTGCTGGGAAGGGTCTATCGCCTGGTGTTGGGAGTGGAGCACAGCCCAGTGTGTGCCATGCCAGGACAAACCAGACCAGGGGTCAGGCAGAGCAGGCCTGAGGGCCATGAATCATTGAGCTGTGGCAGTTACCAGACTTCTCAACCCACAAATGCCAAAGACCATCAATCAGCTTAGTGGGAAAACTGCTAGATTGGTGTGAGAGTGGTCTGGCCCCAACCCCGGGGGTGGCGGAGCTGGTGCAGCACAGAGGCTTCAGCAGCAGGAAGCTCCTGCAGCTGCTTCCAGAGCTCCAGCTGTGGCTGCTTCCCCAGTCCCTGGCTCACACAGTGGGAAGAATCAAGCAGTAGATCAGAGCAGGAGTGCAAGGAGCGCTTTGCTGGCACAGAGACAGGTTCTCTTGCTTTGCCCTGCTTGGATATGGGTTGTGGTCCTGGTTGGCAGTTCTTGGGGGAGGAAAAGTGCTGCTGTGGCAGAGCTTGTGGTGACAGTGGAGTCAAAGTAGCTCTGAAAACAGCAGCGCAACCCCTAAAGCTTGGGACAAAGTACTCTCTACAAGCAGTCATACCCTGACAAAAAGCTCAGAGGTCAAGTAGTTGTCTGGCAATATGAACAGGCAGCGCAAAAGGACTCAGACTCTAGAATCTTTTTCTGGTGATGAAGAAGATCAAAACATACAGCCAGAAGAAGTCAAAGTCAAAGAGCCTACATCAAAAGCCTCCAAGAAAAACACGAATTGATCTCAGGCCATGGAAGAGCTCCAAAAAGATTTTGAAAACCAAGTAAGAGAAGTAGAGGCAAAATTAGGAAGAGAAATGAGAGTGATGTGAGAAAACCACAAAAAACAAGTTAATGACTTGCTAAAGGAGACCCAAAAAATACTGAAGAAAATAGCACCTTAAAAAATAAACTAACCCAAATGACAAAAGCGCTCCAAAAAGCCAATGAGGAGAAGAATGCCTTGAAAGGCAGAACTAGCCAAATGGAAAAGGAGGTCCAAAAGACCACTGAAGAAAATATCACCTTAAAAATTAGATTGGAGAAAGCGGAAGCTAGTGACTTTATGAGAAATCCAGATATTATAAAACAGAACCAAAGGAATGAAAAAATGGAAGACAATGTGAAATATCTGACTGGAAAAACCACTGACCTGGAAAATAGATCCAGGAGAGATAATTTAAAAATTATTGGACTACCTGAAAGCCATAATTGAAAAAAGGGCCTAGACAACATCTTTCAAGAAATTATCAAGAAAAACTGCCCCGATATTCTAGAACCAGAGGGTAAAATAGAAATGGAAAGAATCCACTGATTGCCTCTTGAAAAAGATCCAAAAGAGAAAACACCCAGAAATATTGTAGCCAAATTCCAGAGATCCCAGGTCAAGGAGAAAATATTGCAAGCAGCCAGAAAGAAACAATTTGAGTATTGTGGAAACACAATTAGGATAACACAAGATCTAGCAGCTTCTACATCAAAGGGCTTGGAATATAATATTCTGGAGGTCAAAGAATACAGGATTAAAACCAAGAATTGTCTACCAGCAAAACTGAGTATAATGCTCCAAGGCAAAATACGGATTTTCAATTAAATAGAGGACTTTCAAGCTTTCTCAGTGGAAAGACCAGAGCTGAATGGAAAATTTGACTTTCAAATACAAGAATCAAGAGAAGCATGAAAAGGTAAACAAGAAAGAGAAATCATGAGGGACTTGCTAAAGTTGAACTGTTTTGTTTACATTCCTACATGGAAAGATGATGTGTGTAATTCATGAGAACTTTCTCAGTATTAGGGTAGTTGAAGGGAATATACATAGATATAGACAAAGGACGCAGGGTGAGTTGAATATGAAGGGATGATATCTAAAAAATAAAATAAAATTAAGGGTTGAGAGAGAAATATATTGAGAGAGGGAGAAAGGGAGAGATGTAATGGGCAAATTATCTCACATAAAAGTGGCAAGAAAAAGCAGTTCTGTTGGAAGGGAAGAGGGGACAGGTGAGGGGGAATAAGTGAATCTTGCTCTCATCAGATTTGACTTGAGGAGGGAATAACATACACACTCAATTGGGTATCTTACTCCACAGGAAAGTAGGGGGAAGGGGATAAAAAAGGGGGGGGATGATAGAAAGGAGGGCAGATAGGGGGAGGAGGTAATCAAAAGCAAATACTTTTGAAAACAGACAGGGTCAAGAGAGAAAATTGAATAAAGGGGAACAGGATAGGATGGAGGGAAATACAGTTAGTCTTTCACAACATGATTATTGTGGAAGTGTTTTGCATAATGATACATGTGTGGCATATGTTGAATTACTTGCCTTCTTAGGGAGGATGAGTGGTAAGGGAAGAGGGGAGAGAATTTGGAACTCAAAGTTTTAAAATCAGAGGCTTAAAAGAAAATGTTGTTTTTCCATGCAACTGGGAAATAAGATATATAGGGAATGGGGCATAGAAATCTATCTTGCCCTACAGGAAAGTAAAGGGAATGGGGATGGGGAGGAGTGGGATGACAGAAGGGAGGGCTGACTGGGGAATGGGGCAATCAGAATATATGCCATCTTGGAGTGGAGGGGCAGGGTAGAAATGGTGTGAAAATTTGTAACTCAAAATCTTGTGGAAATCAATGTTGAAAACTAAAATTTTAAATAATAAAATATGATTTTAAAAATTCAGAAAATATATATAAAATGGAAAACAGTGCAATAACATGACCCTAATAAGAAACTTCTTTTTAATAAATAATCCCAAATAAAATGAAGTTTCACAAAATCTCATCTTTAACAAAACAAAAATATATTACACTACACATATCAAACACAAGTCCTACCATTTCTTCCTTCCAGGGCATTAGATTCCCAAAGCTTCACATGATGCACATTTCATTTCTCCATGGCATACAGGTCTAGTAGCATTAGTTGGAAATCAGAAGTATTATAGAAAATCTGTAGCCAATGGAATGATCTCTACTCTCGTCTGCAGCAAATAGAGATAAACCAATCAGTTTTTACATATATATATACATATATATATGTTTCCATCATAAAAACTCAAGATCCTGTTATATTCTCTGCTTTTACTGTAGTATAGTTTCATGTATAGTTCAACATATTAAAAAAAACTTTATTTTTAATATGTAGAAGATATATCGGATTCCATCCCATCTTGGGGAGGATGGGGAAGAAAATCTGGAACTCACAATCATGTGAAATTGAGTGTAATAAACTAAAAATAAAAAATCTTAATTTAAAAAAAATCTTGATTTTTAAATGAACCTTTTTGGTATTGCTGCATGATGGGTTTAATTTCACGTTAATTTAGTCATAAAATGGCAACTACATTGTATTGTATAAACTGATTCCCAGCTACTGGGAAGATTTTCTTAAGCTAACCAAATACAAGGCTGCAGCAATGATAGAGTAGCGCAATACAAGGGAAAAATGGTTTTGGATCAGTGGCCATTCATTATCTTGCTTTCTGGCATATGTAAGGGATGGTCTTCTTTGAGTTTCCAATGTTCGGGTAAATGTAGTTGTCTCTTAGCTTCTTTAGTATCATTTTGAATTGCTGAAATAAGGGCATCAATTGAACTAAAGTTGTTCTCTGCTCTGAGGTAGCCAGTGATGCCTGTACTGAGGACTTCCCCATAAAAGTCCTTTATGAAGGTATGTCTAACGTGAGTTTTTTTTAGTATTCTTGTAGTATGGCTTCCTCCCTATGCTTTGTTGCCTCAGTCAAACTGAGACCTCTTAAAGATCTTAGCTTAAAAAGGTATCCCATTGCATCCAGGGCCTTCTTCAGTGGTCCTGATCTATATTTTGCCACTGGACCCAGTGAGTGAGTGGGCTGATGGCTTTGCACAGTGCTCTCTCACTTCAATCTAATTCACTTGCAAATCAGGGCATTGCCTTCCCGATGTCATGGTCTTCTTCCAGAACAAAGGACAAACAACAGCAACAGGGGGACAGTCAGTGAAAAGACATTGAGTCAGTAAGTGAAGTGACATAAGGGAGAAATAGAAGGCCAATGTCTTTGGATTGTGGAGTGTGTGGAGGAGAATAAAGTGAAGGAAGCCTGTAAAAGTAGGGAAAAGGCTTCAAATGTGACGGGTTTTAAAAGCCAGAGGAGTTTATATTTGATCCTGGAGGTGATAGGATGCCACTGGATTTGAGATTGATGTGGGGAGAGACTTGAGGCAGGGATACCAATTAAAAGTCTATTGCGGGGGGCGGAGCCAAGATGGCGACTGGAAAGCAGTAACTGGCGTGAGCTCCCCACCAAGTCCCTCCAAAAACCTATGAAAAAATGGCTCTGAACCAATTCTAGAACTACAGAACCCACAA
>CM053622.1:395260616-395322964 GCA_028646595.1 Phalanger gymnotis | reverse complement strand
GAATCTGCTAATCAGTTTTCTGATTAAAAAAACTCAAAACAGAGAAAACCACAAAGTACAAAAGCTTTTCTGATGCTTTTCATTATCACAGAACACGCCACCTGTAATGTGTGCAAAGAGGAAATGAGAGGATGAGGGAAGGGAGCCAAAGAGGGAAAGGCTGAACAGTTGTCTTACTTCTTCTCTTTCTTCTTGTCCTTTTCATTCGTTGCTAGAATCATCATGAGTTTCCGGAAGAGGGTGACAAAATCCAGGAAAAGGTCAACACAGTGCCAGATGTAATCCTTATCTCCATTCTCAGCCTTTTCAATTATGAGTTGAGTATCAAAAAGGACAAAGCCGCACGTGACCACCAGTCCCACATACAGATTTGCCTGGAAAAGCCAAAAAGATCCAAAGACAGGTTCCCAAGGGAGGAAAACAGCATCAGGCTCATGGCTGGCATCAAGATGCCTCCTGGGAACAGGCAGCTGTGACGCCTAGCATGGAGAGCACTCAAGGTGAAGCAGCCGAAAGTCATTGCTGTGCCAAGGAAGGAGGCGGGAATAATGCTGGGGCCGATGGCAATGCATAAGTCCAGGGCAGGGCCCAAACCAGCTCCTGTAGGGAAAGCAAATCCAGCCAGAAGGCCCAGTCTCTTCCGCTCAGTTTCATGACTGTGTGCTATTGCCATCAGCCATATCATCAATCCCAAAGAACCCAAGGCTGAAAGCAAGCCGGCCTGAACGAAACGGGTGACCACATGGACGTAGGCGCCCGCGGCTGCCACAAACATGCAGAGGGCAAAAGCGGCGTAGACCTTCTTCAGGTGCTGCTGCGTACAAGGTGTGAAGTGGGAAAATTTTAAGAGCGCATCGAAGTTGATCTTCCGATCAAACACGTTCACGGTGCCGGAGTCTGTGGGACACAGCCTTCACTCTGCCACTCACACCACCTACTCCTCTCAATGCCGAAGAATCATTTTAAGAATATCGAATGGGAATATAAAGATTGTAAAGTTAACTCTACCGTGGACTTTCCGTTCATCTTTTTCTGAAAGCTGGTCCATCAGTCAATAGTCAATAAGCACTGGGAAGACAAAGAAAGGCAAAAGACGGTCCCTGATCTCAAGAAGTTCCCCATCTAATGGGGGCCAGGAAGAGACAACGTCCAAATCACTATGTACCAAGAAGATGCATACAAGATAAATTGGAGATAATCAACAGAGAAAAAGCGCTAGCATTGAGGGGGCCAACAAAAGGTCTCTTATAGAAGGTGGACTTTTAGCCGGGGATTTGAAGAAAGCCAGAGAATACAGAAATGTAAAGGTGAGAAAGAATTCTAGGTATGGTGGAGAACCAGTGGAAATGCTTGGAGGCAGGAGGAATATGTTTTGTGAGCAACTGCAAAAAGGCCAGTGCCACAGGGTCGCAGGGTATATGGGGGAGGGGTGAAGTAAGGGGAGTATGGTATAAGAAGACCAGAAAGATAAGAAGGGGTAAGATGGCAAAGAACTTCGAATGCTGAGCAGAGGATTTTATATTTGATCTTGCAGTAATAGGTAACCACTGGAATTTATTAAGTAGAGAAGGTGACATAGTGATGTGGGGCAAGGACCCAAGGACATGGTGACATCTGTGCTTTAAAACTAAGATAACTTTGACAGCTGAGTGGAGGATGGACCGGTCCAGTAACAATTTCAATGTGAATAATCATGGATTGCTGACTTTAAATCTATCTATCTATCTATCTATCTATCTATCTATCTATCTATCTGTCTATTTATCTGTCTGTTTAACTATCTATCTATGTGTCATCAACCATTCAGTCAGCCAGTAGTGGTCATAAAAGGTCCATTCTAAGAAATCTGTATTAAGCTTATAACTTGTGTCCTTTCAACCAGATTTGCTCTTAGACAGAAAGTTTACTTCCCTGGTGTCTCTTCCTCTTTCCTTCTTGATAGATTTCTTTTATAATCTCCACAATAAAGTCAGGAGTTATAGTAAGATTGAGTTCCTGCTTTTGAGTTTTCTGACCCTCTGGTGGTTCATGAAATGCCCACAGGATACTGTTAATATTAAATGGGACCATGATACCATCATCAAGTTCCCAGAATAACTTGATTTCTGCCCTATATCTATCCAGTTCCCCATATCCAGATATGTGGGGAGGTATTTGTGTTTCTGTATTCTTTCTTTTTAATCTGATCAGTCAGGAGTTCCCTAAGTTGTCCCCTGAAGTTACAGGGATCTCTTCCTGACATACACACACTTGACTTGACAAAAGTAGCTCTGGGAGGTCTCTGGCAAAGGCTGGAGACAAAGGAGGTGGCAGAGCCTGGAGGGCAGTAGGGCAGAGCTCCATGGCTGTGGGTCACAAAAGTTGCAGTTATAGGGCCACGACTGTGGAGAGGGGAGGCTACTATAATGGCAGAGGGATTCAGTTTGCTTTTTTAAAAGAGTGATTTATTTTTAGTTTTCAACATTTACTTCGATGAGATTTTAAGTTTCATATTTTCTCCCCTTCTCTTCCCCTACCCCAAGATGACACACAGTCTGAGATAGACTCTACATGTATGTTCATATTAAATATATTTTCACAGTTATGTTGTAAAGAAGAATTAGAACCAATGGGAAGAACCACAAAAAAGAAGAAAAAACAAGAGAGAGAAAGAGAGAGAGAGAGACAGAGAGAGACAGAGAGAGAGAGCAAACAGTATGCTTCAATCTGCAGTCAGACTCCATAGTTCTTTCTCTGGATGTGGATACTGTTTTTCATCATGAGTCTTTTGGAATTGTCTTGAATCTTTTCACTGCTGAGAAGAGCTAAGCCTGTCAAAAGTTGTCATTGTACATTGTGGCTGTTACTGTGTACAGCGGTCTCCTGGTTCTTCTCACTTCCCTCAGCATCAGTTCTCATAAGTCCTTTCAGGTTTTGTGAAGTTCACCTGCTCATCATTTCTTATAGCGCAATAGTATTCCATTACTTTCATATACCACAACTTGTTCAGCTATTGACCAATTGATGGGCATCCCCTTCATTTCTAATTCTTGGCCACCACAACAAGAGTTGCTATCAGTTTGCTTTTTGATGATTTTTGGAGAACTGGCAAGCATTTTTTTAAGTGATACATTGTTTTTAACATGAAAACTCTTTCGGGGGCTGTTTATGACTATGTGTTTGATTGTTTGTTTGCAATTGTTTTTCAGTTTTCCTTTTAGCTTTTTCTAATTTCAGTAGCTTTGACAGCACAGAAATAATATTGGTGCACTAACTTCTGGAATTATTTGCCAGAGATTATTCCAGGTATTCCCTGTTTATTCTCAGTATTATATTTTTAAAAGTATTTTCCTTTATTTTCTGGAAAAGTAAAGAGCTTATCCAGACTACCTTGGCTTCGTACCCTAATGGGTGCTAGCATGAAAATATTGTGATGCAATATGCATATTGCTGAATTTTGTTAAGGTGCTATGTGTTTATAAGCAAGTTTTGAACACCTTGTATATGCATCATTGTGTACTATATGTTGATGAATAAGTTACTGAAAATAAGTTACTGAAATTGTTGTCATGGTTTTAAGTTCACGTCTTGCTTTAGAGTTTTGTTATGTACCTTGTATTATTTGCCTAGAGCCTTGTTTTCTGTCATAATGAATTTATTGCTTGCATTAATATTTCAGTATTGATGTCACACATGGTGCACTCTCTTTAAAAAGATGGGAGTCGAAACAGTTTAGTTGTGTTGTGGTGTGTTCAGTATGAAAAAAGTTTAGAGGTCTCCTAACATTTGGGAGAGTCAGTCAACAGGTATTTATTATGCGCTTCCTATGTGCCAGGAGCTGTTAAGCACTAAAGACACAAAGAAAGCCCCTGCTCTCAAGGTAGATACTTTCTAATGAGTGAGATAACATGTATACAGCTAGGAAGATACAGACATAGTAGACGGAGGGATCTGAAAGGGGAAGCCACGAGCATCTAGAAGTCCTCCTGCATGTACAAAGTGGAGTTTGAGCTGAGTGTCGTGTCACGGAAGCTGCTAGAGCTCATTGAGCAGGAAGATGATATGGTCAGACCTATGCTTTAGAAAAAAGAAACCCACCTTGGCAGCTGGGAGGAGGGTGGATTAAAGTAGAGAGAGATGAGGGAGGAAGACAAGTTAAACAATTGTTGCAGTAGAACCGAGGAGAGATGAGGAGGCCTGAACTAGTGTTGTGGTTAGATGATTGGGGAGAAGGGGATATAGACATGAGAAGTGTTATGAAGGTAGAAACAAGATTTGGGTTAGTGTCAGAGAACAGCAGTCATTTTAAGGCTATTGAACAGGAATGTGAAGACTGTATAGTTAAAATCATTAATGTAAAGGCAGGAGAGACAACAAAGGAGGTTATTATGAGGCTACTTGAGACATTTGACCACGGATGCCTCTCTGAGGAGCAATACCTGGAAACTAAATATTTTATTTTTGGCAGCTATGGAAAGAAGGCTGAACCTAGAATGAGAAAGATTCATGTTCATGAATTCAAATCTGGCCTCAAATACTTCCTAGTTGCGTGACCCGGGGCAAGTCACTTAATCCTGTTTTTCTCAGTTTCCTCATCTGTAAGATGAACTGGGGAAGGAAATGGCAAATCACTTTAATATCTCTGCCAACAAAACTGTAAATGGTGTCATGAAGAGTCAGACATGACTGAAAAATGGCTGAACGACCATGATACAGATTAAGCTGTTAAACCTTCAAGTTATACTCAGACTTTTGAGACAACAGGTATAACGGTCCACTGTCTGAGAAGGAGCTATTCAAACAAAAAGTGAGAACAAAAAATAAATGTTTTCACAGAAACTAGAGGTCACAATTAAGCCTGAAAATATCACTTTGCCTGTGGTTAAGATGGAAGCCATATTCAATGTGGTGATCTGATACCACAAAAACCCAAGAATTATCACTCCCCAGGATAATGGTACTGAGAGCCTTGAGTTGGACAGACAACAGGGAGCCTAAAACAAGGAAGGTGCCCTAGGCAGAGAAAGTGACAAGGCTGACTGAGAGCTTAAGAAAGAAAGCCTAAGTGGTAGTAAATAACCTCCTTGGTGCACCCCTGGACATCAGCTGGGGCCAATGCAGGCAAACTTTGGCTGAGTGCTTGAAGAAGATGGGTCGCTATAAGAACATTATGCTGATTTTGTGTCTAATACTGTGACATGAGGGTGACAAGGCCAGCTGAGTCACTGCTCAGGGTAAAGTGGCATCTGCTGGAACTGATGCTGATGGGTGCGATAGGTCCTGAGAAAGCTGCTGCTGTTGTTGTTCGGCCTTCATTTTCAAAGAGGACCAATGACGTCACAGGGTGATAGCTGGACTTGATCCCGAATTGGATTTAAATAAAAATCTGACGACAAAGATTAGGAAAAGGCTAGTTACATGTGTCTTATGCATCCAGGCACCGCTATGCAGACAGAAAACATTACTAACAATGTCTGAAGTGAGACAGATACTCCAGAACGTAGGGCAGGTGTGGGAAACCTACCACGTCGAGGCTACATATGGCCCTCTAGGTCCTCAAGTGAAGCTCAATTTATTCTGTGAAGTTTGGATGCACTCAAAGGGCCACACGTTTGGACTTAGAGGGCCACTTGTGGCCTCGAGGTCACAGGTTCCCCACTCCTGGAGAGTCAATCTACTATAAAAAAATTCAGCTTTAGTTGTTTTGAGAATCTCCTCTCAAGTGTGGGCCATGGAGGCAAAGCAGGGGAACCACACCCCCAGGATAGGGCTGCAGGCACAGGCTCAAAGATAGTTTGGTAAAGAGGAGACAGTGGATAGACCCATTCTCTAGACCCTAGAGAATGTAGGCCATGAAGACCTAGTACAAGAGCACTTCCATCAGGTAACAGATCCTCCACACCTGTACACCTACTCTCTGGTTATAATTATGGATAGAGAACTATATTTATTTTGAATATGTTAAAACAAGAAATTCAGTTGGCTGTACAAAAGCCAATGTCTTCTTCCCTAGCTTTGGGAAACTGAGGTGGTCCCAGGGAAGGAGATTACCTTATACTCCAAGGGCAGTCACAGTTACCCTGTCAGTTCTTTATTCGTTTATTCTACCTGGACTCAAAAGACTTCTGGTGATAGGAAAGATTGATTAAGAATGTGAATTGTAATGCTGCCCTGGACAGTGGATCTGTTACCAGCATTTTCCCATCTTTCTATGACAGAAAGTTGAGAACAATGCCTTTAGAGTCTATGGACAGGGATTGAAGTCAGTGAATTGAATCATAAAGACTATCCACCCCTTGTACATCAAGGTGAAGTTGAGAGTCCCTAAGGAAGTGTTTGGTTTTAACAAGAAAGTGGACACTGTAACTTTGCTAAGTTTAGACCTTCTAATACTCAATTGGAACTAACTGATCCCTTTCCAAATTCTATCAGAATACTGCAAGCAACAAGCTAGGGCTCAAAGTGCGCACATTTGACTGTCCATACGGACTGTGAAGAGTCTCACAAGAGGACAGAGAGAAGAGGTGCCAATGATCATTTACAGGATCTCCTGACTTTTTAATTTCTGGGCTGAATCCTCAGATATTTGACTTTGGTGAATCCTTTGGGTCAGAAGCATGGAAGAATTAGTTGAGGCAGAAAATCAACAGGAAGATTTCTTTGTACTCACTGAAAGAACAGGATGTGGGATGTGTCTGTAGTGTAACCTACAAAATACAGCTCCCTCACATATGATCATTCTGAGAAAGATCTGGGAAGATTTCTTTATGATGGAAAACCATTTCAAAGACATGCTAGCATCATCGCAGAATCCAGCAGCTCTTATGTACCATTAGTATTGGAGATACATAAGAAGAATGGGAAAATCTGAAGGTGAGGCATGCCTACCTACTGACATGTGTTTGGGAGTTTCAAATGAAGGAAGCAATGGAAATATTCACCATCAGTCCATTTCTCGATGGAGAGAAGCCTGTTAAAGTAACCACTCCTTTACCTTGGATGAATGAAGACAGAAACACAAGAGATCTTCAACAAGGAAACAGAGGTTTTCTGAAAAAGCCTTGGTTTTCAAGGCTTTCAGGTTAGCTGATTTATTAGTACCAGATCAATACAACCCTAGTCCAATCCCCCTTTTGAAGGTAGGAGAGGAAAGGAGTGATTGTTCGGTCATGGATGTCCTGCTACTTTTCACAAAGGTAGAACTCCTGTTTCCTTGAGATGGGGAGTGAGGCATTCCCCATCTTTCCCAATCTATACATGCAGGCTACCCAGCCCCTGTTGCATGGTACTTGCTACTTAAAAATTCATACCTATTCTGCATCTGATAGTATTAGAGAGTTTCTTGGAGCACTGAGAAGTCCCAGAGTCACATAACCGGGATGTGTCAGAAGAGAGCCTTAAGCCAGAGTCTGAATGTCTCTTTCTCCACTGGTCTACATTGCCCTTTAAAGGAAATACAGCTATTCATTCCACATTGGGACTTTCCCCATCATGGTTTTGGTATATCTCGGGTCACCATAAGAAATTTAAATAGGAATTTTGGAGGAGTTTTGCAAAAGCTGCAGACAACACATGAAGGTTAGCAGATGACACAGAAAAAGGTTAGAAATGCAGAAATGCATAAAATATATGGATAGTACCATATACTATCAACATTCTTATCTTTCAATGCTGTAAATAGAATTTCTTTTAAGTTAAAATAAGTAAAAAATTAAAGTTTGTGAAAAGAACACAAGAGGCAGCAAACAATTCAAAAAGGCTAGAAATATAGCTATATCACATTGACCTACATAAGGTACTATAAACACCTCATAAAACAAAAAGAAAAAACTCAGACTTCTCTGTTACGAAGGGAGGGACAAAAAATTTTATGCAGATTTTCCATGTTGGAGGGGCTCCACAACCCTAACTACAAGTCATGTCATCATTTCCCCGATATCATGATCCTCTTCGAGAATGAAGGACAAACACAAACTGTGAGCTGCCTCTGCCTCTGCCTCTGCCTCTGCATCTGTCACCTCTCCGTGCTCTACTGTGATGGCTGAAGGCTGCCTCCCTAACTTCCTGGTTTACAGGCCAAATTTCTTTCTCAAAAACCAAGCCTTAAACCCAATACCCTCTGGAGCTCATAGATTGGACAACAGGTCCTTGTCCTTCTGGCACAGAGTGAATGTAAATACCAAATAGTAACTGTTTCTCTTTTGGCCAGGAACCCTGAGGGTCTTCCCCCTCCCAGTTTGATTTTTTTTTCAGTTTTGATTAAAGGGGCCATCCCTTGACTAACTTCTTAAAGAGGCCTGTTCAGTGAATGGGTCTTACCTCACTTAAAGTGAGAACCTGAAAAGACCTTAGCCTGAAAAGGCCAGAGTCTCGGTATGCATCCTGGGCCATGTCCAGTAGTCTTGGTGAACATTAGGGCACTGGACCCAGATGACTCTGGAGGAGAAAATGAGCACAGCCCTCTCTCACTCAAAACAAAGTCAACTGCAAGTCATGTCATCATTTCTCTGATGTCATGGTCTTCTTCAAGAACGAAGGACAACCGCACATGTGGAAGGAATAACTGTATGTATAAGCTAAAGCCAAGATGAGGTTGGAGTTGGGGTGGGAGGAAAGTACTAGGAGCTGTGCTGGGAGGATCAGTAAGGTCCTCTTGAAGGAGATGATGCTTGAGCTGAGTTTCTGTTCTCCCATTTTGTGAGTTTCAGCCCTGTTGTTCCTCCAGCTAGGAGGATGAGGTAGACGATCTTTAGCTACCTTCAAGAAACACTTTTGTTTATGAATTCCCCTTTTCTTTCTAGAAGATGAAATCTTTGAACTTGAATTTGAGTTTACTCTCAAAGCAAATCCCAAGAAATTTCCCTTCTCCTCTAAAAGGCTAAATCCTGTGATCATGCTGCTTGGAAATTTCCCTTCCTGTAACGAGGAAGCAGGAATAATATAATCTTTGGATTCCCTTCTCAGGCCATATTGGATGAGCATGCATGGCTTCTAGCTCTGGGATCCTTCACCAGTGCCCCAGGTATTATGATCAGCTGGGCTGCGGACCTCCATGTATGATCCTTCTCTTAGGCCAAATGGATGAAAAGTGTGAGGACAAGCACATGTAGCTCCTAGGAGATTTCTCCCCAGCTTGGCTACAAGGATATCCTGAGAAGCTTTGTTTGATGAAAAATCTAGTTAAACTCTGTCTATAGGATTCTTTTTATCTACCAATCTCATTAAAAATTAATTTAGACAGTCCTTGATGAAGTCATCTTCACTCTCAAGATCACCATTCATCTTTAATAACATATTCTGGAATTATGCCAGGAATCAAAATGTACAGCATCTACTCTTTTTCCTTTTTTTTAATTGTGATATTTTCTTTTCTCCAGTCCTCAACACTTCAATTCTTTCTCTCTCTCTCTCTCTCTCTGTCTCTCTGCCTCTCTCTCTGTCTCTCTCTTTGTCTGTCTGTCCGTCTCTCTCTCTCTATCTCTCTCTGTCTGTCTCTGTCTCTCTGTCTCTGTCTGTCTGTCTCTCTCTCTCTCTTCCCCTACCACACACCCTTTCAATAATAAACTTCTACAACAAGTAGTTTATATTCATTATTTCTACTTCCTCACGCACTCTTAATTAATCCCTTGCATTCTGGTATGCTGTCCCCTGTCAATCTGCTGAAAATAATCCCTCCAAAGACTAATGATTTTTTTAAAGTAGCAAATCTAATGGCATAGAAACTACATATTCCACTTTCACTGAAAGTTCCTCAGGTTACTATGTTCAATATAGTAGTAATCTATATATGACTTGAGCCCCCATCTAGTGCCTATTCTACAAACTGACCAGGCAGAAACCATACATTAAATAAGAAAGTATTTAATTGGGACAGAACAGCAAAATAAATAATGGGAAAATCAAGAAATTGAGTTATCAGCTGCCATCCATGAAGGAATAGTTTCCCACAGATTCATGCACTGATGTTTAAGTATTTAAAAGTCTTCTATAAGCAAACCACTGCAAAATTCACATTCCGAAGAGAGGGATCAGTGTCATATGCTTTGTATCACAACAAGACTTCTCCTTTCTGGGCATTCACAACTCCCAATAGTCAATTGTACATCACTACTTCTTGACTACAGCTACTGCATCCCCTTGGCATGATCTATTTTGATGTGGAATGATGTGAGCAGAACCAAGAGAATAATTTATACAGTGACTACAGTATTGTAAAGGGAAAAAAACTTTGAAAGACTTAAGAATTCTGATTAGTGCAATGACTAACCATAACTCCAGAAATGGATGGTAAATCATGCTTCCCCTTTCTTGTCAGAGAGATGATGGGTTGGAGAAAAGGTCAGGAAATTACAGCCTGAGGGCCAAATCTAGCCTATCACCAGATTTAAATACAATTAAAAACGTAAAAATAATTCTATGTTATTGTTGTTGTTCATAGGTCTTACAAAAACAGTGTCTGACTGTATAGTTTGATGACCCCTGGCTTGGAGGTATAGAATAAGACGGCTTGCCAGACACTACCAACGTATGGATTTATTTTACTTGACCGCACCTAATTGTTAAAAAGAAAGGCTTTTACTGGGAATGGGGGGGGGGGGAGAGGAGGGAACACAGAGTGAAATCGAAGCCATAAATATAAATAAAAGAGAATAAAGTAAACTTAAATTAAAATGAAATGAAATAGTTTAAAAATATGCAGATGAAGGTAGAAGGTAGTTCAGAAGAAGATGCATATAAGTACAGAAGTATTGGAATGACTATGTTTAATATATATGTAATATATATGTAATATATAAGTATTATATATATGTAACAAGACTTTGGTTTAGGGTTAAAACTTCTCCTTCCCCCCACCAATGTATGTCCCACATGGGACAATCACCCTTTAACCTGCTGCTTGATTTGTTACCACATTCCTTCTCATTATCCCAAGTTCTAAAATAATTCAAAGGTGTGTTTTGACATTTCTGCATTCCTAAAATGACATCTTTCTTATTAAAAAATTAGCTCTGAGCCCCCACTACAAGTTATTAAATGCTACTTATTTAATAATCTGGAGGAACACTTTTATCATAAGCAGTTGTTTCTCTCTGTCTCTCTCTCTCTCAATGGCAGTTAAACTGTAACTGTTCAAAATCCAGAGCTTCTTAAAGACATAGCAATAGTATCTATGGTCTATGTAGGAAAGACTATTAATGCTACTTTTACATTTACTTTTTTAAAAAATCCAAGTTGCATATGATAGAACTTCAAGTTTCATATACAATTCTCTTAGTCTATTCTACTGTGTAGGTGGATATATTCAGATTTGTTGCTGTTTGTCAAGTTCTTAATAATAAAAAGAAATTTTTTAAACAAGTTACCTAACTGTTTAAAACTTTAGTGCAAATTCAATGCAAAGTTATATGTAGGAGATATATCGGATTCCATGCCATCTTGGGGAGGGAAGGGGAGAGGGGAAGAAGAAAATCTGGAACTCAAAATTATGTGGAACTGAGTGTTGTAAACTAAAAATAAAAAATCTCAAAAAAACTTTAGTGCACCAAGGTTTTCACCTGTGTTGGTACCCCCTCAATTGACTGCAACTATAACACTTTGGAAGATAGCATTCCTCTGCCCCTTTGACTAAAAAAAAATCACCGCCTGGTAGCCAAACAAAGGTTCATCATTGATGATAAACCTGATCACCAAAGGTTGATCATTGACCATAGTGGCCCATTATCAAAATTTTCACAGGTTGGTAGTACTCTTTAAGTTACCTCCTTGCCACAGAGAGGTTTCAGAATAAGACTCTAGTGAAGGAATTATTTAATAATCAATTTTTTATCAAAAGGCTTGAAAATGCATGCTAATTCTTTGATCTCTGTCCAACATGCTTGTATTCTCTTGCCTAGAATGTGCCAAGATGTACTGCATGAGGGAACTGCTAATTTATGTGGATTGAGCTGAGGCGGTGGGCATGTGTTGGTTGATTCAATAGTATGTTGGCTGGTTTGGTATTATGGTCAAGGCATCCATTGATCATTGTGGGGCTAGATGAATAGCTGGTCTGGAGCTGTCAGCTCAGGCTGGAAGGATTCAAACTTGTGGAAAGGACAAAGTAAAACAAATCCAGAATAGCCTGCCTTCCAGTTTCTTACTGAGACATATGAGCTATGTAATAGCTAAGTTGAAGGCTGGCAAGGTAAATGTCATACTTAAGTTAAGAACAATACCAAGAAGTGCTGGAAGGAAAATTATTCCAATAGAACATTTCGTTGTAAAGTATCTATTTTTGAGAAGATGGCTCAGCATTTTCCAGTCAACTCTGACTTTGACAGTTGGCTTCCCAAAGGGATTCAGATGTTATTAGTACTTATGTTTCACTATCTTGACATAGTGAAGAGTCCTCTCTCTAGGTTAAAAGTCAGTGGAATATTTTTGAAAATAAAGGGAGATTCTCTAAACTCCAGGGACAAGAATAATACATTTGCAACTTCTAGTCCTTTGTGGTTCTTGTCCCTGGGCTGTACACCAACACTTCTTAGAGAAGATGACCACAGGCCAGAGGAGCCCAAAGCCCTGGCCTGAACTGCCAGAAGACATGGACCTGGAGAGAATTTTTGGACAGTTCAGAAGCAAGGTGAAATATAAAAATTTCTTCAATAGTCCTGCAAACTGTTTTATGTTTTAATATTTAATTCTTAGTTCCCAGGAAAAGTATAACTAGTCATTTATGCTCGTTTAAATTTCTGTCAATATACAGTGGTAAAAGCCTTTCATGGTTAGTATTTCTCTTGTGCATAAGAAAGAAATACTTATACCATAAATGATTTTAATTATACTCTATGTACCTTTCTACACTCTACTTTGGGAAGATCCTAAACATGAGACAAAACTTGAGCTCTAAGTAATTTCCCCCCAAAGTACCACAGTGGGGGGTGCAATGAGCCAGAGAGTACAAGAATAGGAGTCTGACCATTCTTTAAAGTGGCCAGGTTCCCCCAAGATAAGATTCAATTTGGGCACCATGTGCACAGGCCCAGAGCATAGGGGCCCTTTGTGCAGAGGAAGGTGGCACAGTGCCCTAGCCCCTTAGGGCCAACAGCAGTTTAATTGTTAGACCAGGCAAAGACACACAAGGCAGGATATCAATCAATCAACATTTATTAAGCACTTACTATGTGCTGGGCACTGTGCTGAGCTCTGAAGATACACAAAGAGGTAAAAAAAACAGCTGCTGCCCTCAAGGAGCTTACAATCTAAAGGGGGGGGGGAAACAACCTGCAAACAAATATATACAAAGCAAGATGTATATGGGATATTTGGGAAACAATTAACAGAGGGAAGGATTAAGAAGCAATTCAAAACATTGTTAGAGTGACATTGTTAGAGTAGGGTTTCCATAGGCTACTTATTATCACTGATAGTTGTGCCCCTGTCTTTTGGTGAGAGGGCCAGTGAATGCACGTTTATTTCTGCACATCTAAGCCATGAGGCTCTTTAGGATTCTCCACACACCCATATCTCTGCATGTGGCCATTGCGTTTTGAAGCCAGTATTTCTATGCTGTGGTGAATTCTCTTTAGTTATATAATATCTTAGACTCTCTAGAAGTAAGTGTGGTGGAAAGAGCTGGATCTGAAGTTGAGATACCCAGGTCCAAATCCTGGTCCCACCACTTACTACCTTGTCAGTCATTTCATCTGTGAGGACCTTACCTTTCTTATTTGTAAAAATAAGGGGCCTGGACTTGTGAGCATCTAACATCACTTTCTGCTCCAAATGCTATGATCTCACCTCTCTAGAAGTGTGAATGAGAAAGCAAAATCAATAATGCTATCAGAAAGAGCTGGCCTGATTGGGGGGCCAAAGTGTGGGGGTCCTCCTGGGGAACCAAAGGGCAACCTTAGATAGAGATCACAAGAGAGAGGGTAGGTAGTGCAGGGAACAAACATTTTCTTCTTCACATTTTCTCCAAGATTGCCCTTGAGTATTGACGCACATTCTGAGTGCACGACACTGTTCTTTCACTCATCTTAAAGTGACACCTATTGGTTGACACTCATAAAGCAATCTGCCAGGATGATAGCAATCAAGTTGGAATTTTGGAACTGGAAGGGACATAAGACCTAAGGATCTAGCTAGCATTGACCCTTTTCTCTTTTTCAAGAACTTCATCTGTTCCCAGGGCTTAATTATAGGTTCTATGTAGATGACTCCTAAAGCTACACACCTAGCCCTAACCTCCCCAGAGATCCAGTCAAATTGCCTCCTGGATTTTTTTTCCATTTATTTAAATCATAGACTTGATAGACACCAAAAATACAATCGTGTCCATGCATGAAAGACATGAGAAAAGAATTGCATCTGAAACAATGAATCCCAGTTACATACGGCTTGGGTTTTTTCCAAACATATAATAAATTCAAAATAGTAATTCTAATACAACCCTACTTGTCTGTCTCTTTCTTTTTTTAAGGGGTTAATAATCTCAGTTTAATTAAACATACATATATCATTCACCTAGTTCAGGGAGAAAAGATCAGCCCCCTGAACTTGAGGGCAAATACAAACAGAAATTACAAGCACACATCATAAACAGATCAACTAACACAAACCAGTCTATCCGTAGCAACAAATAGAAGCACCAACATCTATCTGTCTGGGTTACGAAGCCTGGGGTGGGGATGGGGGAGTTCAACGGCTTGCCCAGAATCTTGTTACCCACATTCTTTCAATGAGTATACCCCATGCCTGTCTCTTTCTGAGATGCCTTCCACTTTCTTCTGTATATTTTATAATAAATGTTTCATTAATATTTCTTTTTCTTTTTCTTCTTTTTTAGGACATTCTCATTACTCTCTCTCTACAGAGGCTTGAAGAAGCCAAAAAACAATAAAAAGCAAGAGAGAACCCTCAAAGAAGGAAGGTGTGGAAAATTTTTGGTCATTTCTATGGTTGCAAAAAGTCCAAGGGAGGGGAAGGGTTTGTACATTTGTACAGAGCCTGCTATGTGCCAGGCATTGTGTTAAGCACCTAACAAATATTATCTCATTTGACTCTTGCAACCACTCCTAGAGATGAGTGCTATTATTATCCCCATTTACAGTTAAGGAAAATGAGGCAACCAGAGGACAAGCGACTTACCTAGAGTCACACAGCCAGTAAGTTGCTAAGGTCAAATTTGAACTCAGGTCTTCCTGACTCCAGGCCCAGTGCTTTATCCACTATACCACCAGTTGTCTCCAACACAACAAAAATGCAAGCTGGATCAAATGAGAAAAAGAAAGCTTGTGCACTATTAATATAATGAACAAGAAAGCAGTTACATCAAAGGATTTGATTGAAACTCTAGCTTTTCTGCAAAACTAGAAAGCATCGGAGCTGGGTAAGAGCTATAATTACAGGCCCAAACAGTTCACAGTGGTGGATAAATCACTAGCAAGTCACTTTGCTGGGTTCCTCTTAGTTATTAGCCTGATCCAACCGTTGTCAACAGAATGAATCATCTCTGATTTGCCAAAGGATGAAAACACTAGTGACCTCTTCAGTAAAGGCCAATTATGTTGTATCTGTTTTACACAAAGCATTCACAGCCTACATCACTAAAAAGATCTCTTTAACGCTTACAAGAAAACAATATGTTGGCTGAGCAAAAGAAAAAAGGATGTCTTGACTCATAGGTGAATTGTTGGATTTAAGTGAGGCTGAGTAAAGCAATGTCATCAGCCTCACTCTCTCTTTCAGACTCATCAAAGTCTCATGCCAAGGCAAAAGTCAAGATGACTGGCAATGGCCAGGAATGCAGTGGATTACCTTGGCATCTTCGATGTCTGTCCAAGCTCTAAGCACTCCACTGTACCTCCAACCTTCAGTTGCCTTCATGGCCATTGGAACAAATTGTTCTCACCTGCACATTCCACTGGAGGAAGTCTTTACATACTTGGGGTAGACATCCCCCTGACTCTCCAATGGGTTTGACATCTGTCAGTTATCCTCAACCTGGTTTAGCCTGTCTGTTGAGGCAGTTTTACCAGGATATAGCCACTGCATATCCTACAGCTTCTTGGAGCCACATAATACAGGAGCCATATAATATTCGTGAAATATGGAACCCATAACCCTAAGGCAGCTACAGAAAAGTTGATACATTCTCACCAAATGGGAGACAGGTCATAAACCTATAGAAATTCTTTTGGAACAATCACCACTTTGACAAGCAGTGGTTAAGGCTGAAAACAGATACACAGCTGGGTTTGTTGAATGTAACCTAAAGTGGTTTGCTTCCTGAAGGGAATCTATGGAAGTGCTAAGGTCAAAATATAAAATAAAAAGATTCTCCATGGATAATATCCACATGAAATCAGCCAATATCATGTCTTCAACAACAAAAACAACAAAAATCAAACAAATGACTGAGTCAGAGGGATTTGTTCATGGAAATAGAAGGATAATTCAGGACCAAGCTATCACAGCCAGAAATTTCAGAAGAGTTATTCTTAAGGCGGCCTAACTCACCGATCAATTTAGATTATGTAAGAAAATTATAGAAAGATTGCGACCAATTACTATGTTGAAAAATTTAACTCCCAGCAAATAGCTACCAAGATATCCAGTGGCTAGAATTATTCTTCAGAAGCATGCTTTCTACATAGACTGAAATGACATACAGTCCTGAAGATATCCTTTTGGAACTCAACCAATAAACTGACACTGTAATTGGAATATTTTCACAGGCCACCTGTTGCCCACCTTCACCGAGATACAACACTAGCTAATAAAAATCTGAGACCAACATTTGTGATAAACAGCACCATGACAGACATTCATCATCTCCAAGTTGTGTGGAAGCTTTCAAAATATATAAACCTGGGAGAAAGAGTAAAAACCACATAGTAACTGGATGAGGAAAATGCCATCCTTATTCTGTCAACTACTAGAATTGTGTCAAGGATGTTTTCAGTGAGCCTACATAAGATGAGCTTATATCGTAATACTTTTGCTCAACTACAAAAAGAATTTAATGTATCTATCTGTGCAAGAATCCACAAAACATTAAATATAAAAGAATAATAGAGGATATCAACTTATTCCCTAGCTTTCCCATTCTGTGTCTCTTATTCCATTTCCTCTGCATACTTTTATAGTCTCTGTGGTCAGGGTAGTTTTTTTTCTTAGCTTTTACATGTACTTGTGGTGTTGCTATTATCTTTGGGGCTTACCTTGTGGATGTCTCTCAAAACAAAGTATTTCCTCAATAATTTTGGGGAGGGAGCGTTGAGGGTGAAAAACCCAGGGATTCAGGAATCCCACACTAAAGTTCCCAGGGCAAGGTCATCTGGAATGAATTCAAGGACCCAAACAATCTTTAATTCAAGTTGGCAAAAGCTTATTGTGTTGCTTTACAGTGGGCAAGAGGTCTTAGGAAACCTGAAATCTAAAGAGGTCACAATTATATCTTATATAGGACATTTTGGGGGGAAACATGTGTCAAGTGTCTTGATTAGTTGTTTTGGGGTGGGATTAGGGAGCGGTTAAGGCGTGGTTAAGAAATGGTTAATTCTTAAAGGAACAAGCACATTTAGTATCTACTGCACAGGTGTATTGCCCAGAGTTCACTGGGAAATAGCCCAAGTGGGGGATAGGATGAGGTGTGGTTTTGACCATGAAACATTTAGTGATCAACTAACAATCAGGGCTGACTGGAGATATCCAGGTAGCTTCCATCAAATGTCTTGTCAGTCAAGATTAATGTAAGGGAGTATACATTTAACTATGTCTAGGATACATATCAGTATGGTCAGTAGGCAGTAAATACTATTATGTCCCAGTGCACAGCCAATTAGCAATACATAGAGAGTCAGACCAATAAATTCTATAGGTAGGCA
Organism: Phalanger gymnotis; assembly: GCA_028646595.1. NCBI lineage: Eukaryota > Metazoa > Chordata > Mammalia > Diprotodontia > Phalangeridae > Phalanger > Phalanger gymnotis. The sequence continues at coordinate 395,305,115 of CM053622.1, read as the reverse complement.
GAGCTGGCTACTGTGAAAGGAGTAGAGATAAGTATTCTGCTGGGGCATGCTGCCCTTGAACTAGAGAGAAACTAGAGAGACAGTATTTTGAGGCTAGGGAGAGATGTAATTTTAAAACTGGATGGGGTTTTGGAATTGGGGTTCAGGCACAGGCACCCAAGCAGAGGCTGTTAGAATTAGGGTCTAAGCACAAGTACCCAGGCACTCCATCAGGAGGTGCTTGGGTCAAGTTCAGCAAATGAGTGGTATGGGCAGGGCCTGCCTAGTCTTGAGTACAGTGATCCAGACCAAGCCCTTCCTTCAAGAGACTCTTCAGGTGCTGGGCTTTGCCTTAGGACTCCCCTCCATCCCTGGGCTATAGGACCTCTCCTATAGGCTTTACCCAGGGTGTTTTTCCCACTGCTAGGCTTCTGCCATAGGCATCAGGGACTGCTTGATTGCATTTTTCTGAGGGTCTTTTTCTCAGAACTTGACTATTCAGTCATTGGATCCCCATGGACCTTCTCTGGAATGCCCAGAAACTGCTCTCTGGCTAGTCTAGGGCTGAGTTCAGGTTCTGTTGCGAATAGGATGGCCTCAGGCTCCATGCTGTCTATCCAGAATATTGGGAGGCTGCTCCTTCTCAGGCCAGCCTCAGGTAGCCAGCTGGTTTCATGAAGGCTTGCACTGGGCTCTGGAACTACCTGACTTGGGCTGTGAGTGCCTCATTGACCTTTCCAGAATGGTCCCCAACTTGGTCTCCTGCAGCCAAAGGCCTCAGTGAAGGGTCAGGTTGGATGGTAGGTTCTTGGGTATTTCCAAGCTCAGGCTCAGAGTACTGGAACTGCGCTGAAGGTTCCAAAAACAACTGGGCTCCAGCCTCTGTCCTCTGGGCTTTGTTCTTGACTGCCCCAGGTTATTTATCCCAGGATTTATGCAGTCCCTTTATTTCCAGAGTGTCTTACCTGGGTTGTATGGAGGTGTGTGGAGTGATCATATCACTTAGCAGAATGGGGCATCTCAAACCCTGATAAAGTATTTGAAGGGAATCTGGGATCCTCTTCTCTAACATTTCCTAGCCTGTCATCTTACCACAATCCCAAGACTTTTTCTTCACTAGTTATCACAGCCTATTTTATTCTTCAAATAGTCTCTGAATAGTAATTAGTTCATTTTTATTACACAGCATATTCAAAAGTTAATTTTCACCCTATCATTACTGTAAAGTCCATTTTTCTCAGAAACTAAAATTATATTGACTTTCTGGATGATGTGAGAAGTTCAGAGAAAAAAATTGTCCTAAGACACAGAGACAGTAACTTGAAAGGCAAGATGTGAAGATGTGTCCTCTGATTTCCAATCCAAAGTTTTTCTGTCTTCCCCAGGATGCTTCTTTTTTTCTAGGATGTCTGTTCTGCAACACAGTGGATAGAGCACCAGGTGTGGAGTTAGGAAGCTTCCTTTTCCTGAATTCAAATCTGGCCTCAGACACTTACTAGCTATGTGATCTTGGGCAAATCACTTCACCCTGTTTGCCTCAGTTTCCTCATCCCTAAAATGAGCTGGAGAAGGAAATGGCAAACCACTCCAGTGTTTTTGCCAAGAAAATCTCAAATGGGGTCACAAAGAGTCGGACATAACTGAAAAATGACTAAACACCAATAACTGTCCCTTTAACTTGATATAGCCTATACTCAGCAATGGGTTGATTCTAAGTCAACAATACAGTCTTGGCAACTGGGTGGTGCAGTGGGAAAAGGGTTAGATCTGGACTGAGGAAGATATAAGTTCAACCATGCTCAGACACTAACTAGTTTTTTGACCCTGGGGAAATCATTTAACATCTGCCTGCCTCAGTTCCCTTTTCTGTAAAATGAGGTAGTAACAGCACTTAACTGCTAGGTTGTTGTGAAAATCAAGGGAGATAATACTTGTAAAGCACTTTGCAAACCTTCAAGCTCTATATAAATACCAGATATTATTATTAATATTATTATTGTTGTTGTTGATATAATGTGTTGAAATTTACAAAGTATTTCACTTTTTTGTGCCTCATTTGATCATGACAACAATCCTATAAAATAAGAACTGTAATTAATATTAAACCCATTTTGTGGTTCAGGCAACCAAGGCTGAGAGAGATTAAGTGACTTGCCCAGGGTCATACAATTAACAAATTCTGACACAAGATTTCACCCCAAGGCTTCCTGACTCCAAGTCAGACTCTCTATAAGACCACCTAGCTGCCTCATTAATTATAATAGTGACAACTGACAGTTATAGACCTTTAAAGTTTGAAAAGACTTCTGGGAGCCAAGATGGTGGAGTAAGAAGTAAGTCACTCTGACCCTCCCTTAGTGACTTCTGAAAGCCCATAAAGTATCACCCCAGGAAAAACCCTGGAACATCTGAGCCAGCAAAAAGATGGGGTGCATCAGTCTTGTAGCCCAAGAAGCTTGGGAGATTAACAGGAAAGTCCTCTCTCACTCTGGGTGAGGGAGAGCAGTACAGGATGGGAGGCATCCCACCAAGCCAGCAACAAGCCCCACCTCAGCAAACCAGAGGAAGATCCTGTTGTCCCAGGGTGGTGGAGCAGGCAAGTGCCCACACCAGGGTCCCCAAGTGCCTCTGCACGGGCTGGGGACCTGGTAGGTACTATCTTGGAAAACCACCACATGAGCCTGCATTCTCCAGCAGCCAAATCTCCTGGTGCTTCAGTACAACTCCAAGAAGCACAGCACCAGGCTGGCAGACATCCTCCCAAAGCCAAAGCTTTGAGTGCTTTGAAGAAGTCCAGGTAGGCATGGGTTCTGTGGCGGCCAGACTCCCCACCTCCACCCTGAGAGCTCCAGTGTTGCTGACTTCAGCTCAGCACCAGGTAAGCGTAAGCTGCCAGACCCCTGCAGGCTCCAGCTGCCAGCACCTGAGGCCCTAACATACAAAACCAGGTCCCAGGCTCCCAGCACAAGAAGCTTGGGTCAGTGTCCCCATGCTGCAGCAGGAGAGCTCAATTTTAAAAGCCAGGAAATAGGCAAACATCATGAGCAAAAAGTAGAACTATACAATCACCATAGATTCTTATTATGGGGATAGGGAAGATCAAGGCACAAATTCAGAAGAGGACAACATTGTCAATATGCCCACATTTGAAACCTCAAAGGGGAATATGACCTGATCTCAAGCCCAAAAAGCCTTCTTGGAAGAGCTCAAGAAGGATTTTAAAAGTCAAATAAGAGAGATAGAAGAAAAATTGGGAAAAGGAACGAGAGGTATGCCAGAGAAAGCCAATAGCTTGGGAAAGGGAGGACAAAAATTGACTGGAGAAAACAAGAACTTAAAAAAATATGATTGGGTGGAGCCAAGATGGCAGAGAAAAAGCAGGGACTTCCTTGTCCTCCCCCAAAGCCCTCCGAATACCTGTAAAAATGACTCTTAACAAATTCTAGAGCAGTAGAACCCACAAAACAACAGAGTGAAACAAATTTCCAGCCAAAGACAACCTGGAAGGTCAACAAGAAAGATATGATGCACCAGTGTGAGAGAAGAACACAGTCCAGCACGGGCTGCACCTACAAAGACAGGCCGGAGCAGGCCTCATGGGACTGAATCACTGGCAGCTGAGGCCATTTACAGACTTCTCAGCCCATAAACACCAAAGATAACTTAGAAGGTCAGTAGGAAAGGGTCTGTTGGACCTGGGTGAAAGAGGAGCAATGTCCAGCCCCAGCCCCAGGGCAGGAGCAGCAGTGGCTGCTTCTGGAGCTTTCAGCCCACAGACAGTGGAGGGATTGAGTTGCTTATCAAAGGGAGATTGAAGGGATCTCTTTGCTGGCACTGAGGCAGGATTCTTTTGCTTTGGCTATGCTTCAATCTGGGTCACAATCCTGGGTGGCAGTTCTGAGGCAAGAAGGAGCACTGGCATGGCAGAGCTTATGGCAGGGCTGGAGAGGGAATCCTCCTTACAGTTCCAAGGCAGAAGAGTGCTTGTGGTCACTTACAGATCACAGCACAGACCAGGAGAAGAGTAAACACCTCTTCTTCGATCATACAACCTTGGAAGAACTGAACATTTACAGGTCCCTAAAAAGACCCCTGAAAACAGCTACACAAAACCCCTGAAGCATGGGGCAGTACACCCTCCAAACTGGAATGAAAGACTTACCTTAACAAAGAGCTAAATAGTCAAGTAATTGGCTATGAAAATGAACAAACAGTGGGAAAAATCAGACTATAGAATGTTACTTTGGTGACAAGGAAGATCAAAACACAACTAGAAAAAAACAAAGTCAAAACTCCTATATCCAAAGCCTCCGAGAAAAATATGAATTGGTCTCAGTCCATGGAAGAGCTCAAAAAGGATTTGGAAAATCAAGTAAGAGAAATAGAGGAAAAATTGGGAAGAGAAATGAGAGTGATGAAAGAAAATCATGAAAAACAAGTCAACAGCTTGCTAAAGGAGACCCCCAAAAATGCTCAAGAAAATAACACCCAAATGGCAAAAGAGATCCAAAAAACCAAGGAGGAGAAGAATGCCTTTAAAAGCAGGACTGGCCAAATGGAAAAAGAGGTCCAAAAGCTCACTGAAGAAAATAATTCCTTAAAAATTAGAATGGAGCAAATGGAAGCTAATGACTTTATGAGAAATCCAGAAGTTATAAAACAAAACCAAAAGAATGAAAAAATAGAAGACAATGTGAAATATCTCCTTGGAAAAACAACTGACCTGGAAAATGGATACAGGAGAGATAATTTAAAAATTATCGGACTGAAAAGCCATGATAAAAAAAAAAGAGCCTAGACATCATCTTTCAAGAAATTATCAAGGAAAACTTCCCTCTTATTCTAGAACCAGAGGGTAAAATAGAAATTGAAAGAATCCACTGATAACTTCCTGAAAGAGAACTCAAAAGGAAAACTCCTAGGAATACTGTGGCCAAATTCCAGAGTTCCTAGGTCAAGGAGAAAATATTGCAAGCAGCCAGAAAGAAACAATTCAAGTATTGTGGAAACATAATCAGGCTAACATAAGATTTAGCAACTTCTGTATTAAGGGATCAGAAGGCTTGGAATATAATATTCTGAAGTCAAAGGAGTTAGCATTACAACCAAGAATCATCTAGCCAGCAAAAACTGAGTATAATCCTTCAGGGGAAAAATGGATATTCAATGAAATAGAGGACTTTCAAACATTCTTGATGGAAAAAATCAGAGCTGAGTAGAAAATTTGACTTTCAAGTACAAGAATCAAGAGAACCATGAAAAGATAAGTAAGAAAGAGGAATCACACAGGGTTTATCAAAATTGAACTGTTTACATTCCTACATGAAAAGATGATATTTGTAACTCATGAGACCTTTCTCAATATTAGGGTAGTCGGAGGGAATACACACATGTGTTTGTGCACGTGCGTGCACACACACATACACACACACACACACACACACACACAGAGGGCACAAGAACAGTCGAATATGAAGGGATGATATCTAAACAATAAAATTAAGGGGTGAGAGAAAAATGTACTTGAGAAAGGGAGCTGTAGAATGGGGTAAATTATTTTGCATAAAAGAGGCAAAATGCAGCAGCTAGGTGGCACAGTGAGTAGAGCACTGGCCCTGGAGTCAGGAGGACCTGAGTTCAAATCCAGCCTCAGACACTTGACACACTTACTAGCTGTGTGACCTTGGGCAAGTCACTTTACTCCGATTGCCCTGCATTCCCCCCAACAAAAATAAAACAAACAAACAAAAAGAGGCAAGAAAAAGGTTTTACAATGGAGGGGAAGAGGGGAGAGGTGAGAGGGAATGAGCGAACCTCAGTCTCATCAAATTTGGCTTAAGGAGGGAATAACATACACGATTGGGTATGAAAATCTATCTTATCCTACAGGAAAGTAGGGGATAAGGGGATAAGAGGGGGGATGATAGAAGGGAGGGCAAATAGGAGGAGGGGGCAATCAGAAGTAAACACTTTTGAGGATGGACAGGGTCAAAGGAGAAAATAAAATAAATGGGAGGTGGGATAGGATGGAGGTAATTATAGTTAGTCTTTCAGAGCATGACTGCTATGGAAGTGTTTTGCATGACTACACATGTAAAAAATCTATATTGAATTGCTTGCCTTCTAAATGAGGGTGGTGGGGAGGGAGGAAGGGAGACAATGTGGAATTCAAAGTTTTAAAAACAAATGTTAAAAAAAGTGTTTCTACATGCAACTGGGAAATAAGATATATGGGCAATGGGGATAGAAATCTATCTTATCCTACAGGAAAATAGAAGGGAAGGGGATAAGAGAAGGGTTGGGGGGTATGGTGACAGAAGAAAGAGCTGATTGGGAGAAGGACTAATCAGAATGCATGCTGTCTTGGGGTAGGGGGAGGGGAGAGATGGGGAGAAAATTTGGAACTCAAAATCTTGTAGAAGTGAATGTCGAAAACTAAAAATTAATTAATTAATAAAAAGAAAAAGGTGAAAAGATATGATTGGCCAAATGGAGAAAAGTACACTGAAGAAAACAACTCCTTAAAAACTAGAATTGGTCAAATGGAAAAGGAGGCAGAAAGACTCACTGAAGAGAAGAACTCCTTAAAAGGTAAAATGCGCCAAATGGAAAAGGAGGTACAAAATCTAATTGAAGAAAAGAATTCATTAAAAATTAGAATTGGGCAAGTGGAAGCTAATGACTCTATGAGATATCAAAAATCAGTCAAGCAGGAAAAAAAGAACGAAAAAAATAGAAAACATAAAATACCTCATTGGTAAAACTACTGACCTGGAAAATAGATCCAGGAGAGACATTTAAAAATTGTTGGTCTACCTGAAAACCATGATGAAAAAAAGAGCCTGGACAGCATCTTTCAGGAAATCATCAAGGAAAACTGCCCTGAGGTCCTAAAACCGGAAGGTAAAGTAGTCATTGAGAGAATCCACTGATCACCTCCTAAAAGAGATCCCAAATTGAAAATGCCAAGGAATATTGTAGACAAATCCCAAAAATATCAGGTCAAAGAGAAAATACTGCAAGCAGTCAGAAAGAAACAATTTAAATATCATGGAACCACAATCAGGATTATGCAGGACCTTGCATCTTCTACATTAAAAGACTGGAGTACATGAAATACAATATACCATAAGGCAAAGGACCTTGGATTACAACCAAGGATCAACTACCCAATGAAATTGAGCATAATCTTGTAGGGGAGGAGATGAGCATTAAAAAAGCATAAATGAAATAGTGGACTTCCAAACCTTCCTGATGAAAAGACAGGAAATTTGATCTTCAAATACAAGATTCAAGAGAGGCATAAAAAAGTGAACAAGAAAGAAAAAAAACATGTTATTAATAAGAGCAAACCATTTACATCCCTACAAGGGAAGATGACATTGTAACTCTTGAGAACTGTATTGTTATTATGACATTTAAAAGTGGTATACATGTACAGAGGGCATAGGTATAAGTTGTCTTTGATGTGATGGTAAAAAAAAAATCTAGTTAAGTGGTGAAAACGGATTGTAGTGGGAGAAGAGGAAAGGAGGAGGTAGACAAGGGTAAATTACATCACATGCAAAGTCACAGAAACTTATTATAATAGAGGGAAAGAAGGGAGGGAGATGAGTATTATTTGAACCTTACTCTCATCAGATTTGTCTCTGATACGACATAATCAGTTAGATATAGAAATCCAAGTTACCCTATAGGAAGTAGGAGGGGAAAGGGAAAAGAAAAGGGCCAGGGGATAGAAGGGAGGGAAGAAGTAGTAAGGGTAAAGAGGAAGAAAAGAGAAGGGGCTGATAGAAGGGAGGGCAGACTGAGGGAGGCAGTGGTCAAAAGCAAAACTCTAGTGAGGAGGGAAAGAAAGAAAGGAGAGAGAAAAGCATAAATGGGATGGGGGAAGAGGATGGAGAGAAATACACAGATAGTAATCATAACTGTGAATGTGAATGGAATGAACTCTTCCATAAAACAGAAATGGATAGCAGAGTGGATTAAGAACCATAACTCTACAATATGTTGTTTACAAGAAACACATTTGAAGCAGAGGAATATACACAGAGTAAAGGTAAAAGGCTGGAGCAGAATATATTACACTTCAGCTGAAGTAAAAAAACAAAAACAAAAAAAACAAAAAACAACAGGGGTAGCAATCCTGATCTCAGACAAAGGAAAAGCAAAAATAGATCTAATTAAAAGAGATAAGGAAAGAAACTACCTCTTGCTAAAAGGTACCATAGACAATGAAGTAATGTCATTACTAAACATATATACACCAAGTGGTATAGCATCCAAATTCTTAGAGGAGAAGTTAAGGGGGTTATAGGAAGAAATAGAAAATAAAGCTATACTAGTGGGAGACCTCAACTTCCCATTCTCAAAACTAGATAAATCTAACCACAAAATAAACAAGAAAGAAGTTAAAGAGATAAAGAAAATTTTAGAAAAGTTAGATGTTATTAAATATTGTACTAGAAATATTAGCTTTAGCATTAAGAGAAGAAAAAGAAATTGAAGGAATTAAAATAGGCAAAGAAGAAACAAAGCTATCACTCTTTGCAGATGATATGATGGTGTACTTAGAGAATCCTAGAGAGTCAAGTAAAAAACTACTTGAAATAATAAACAACTTTAGCAAAGTTGGAGGTCATAAACTAAACCCACTTAAATCATCAACATTTCTATATATTACTAACAAAGCCCCACAGCAAGAGCTAGAAAGAGAAATTCCATTTAAAGTTACTGTAAACATTAGAAAATATTTCAGTGTCTACCTGCTAAAACAAACCCAGGAACTATATGAATACAATGACAAAATACTTTTCACATAAATAAAGTGAGACATAAATAACTGGAAAAATATCAGTTGCTCATGAGTAGGCTGAGCAAATATAATAAAATGACAGTTCTACCTAAATTAATTTACTTATTCAATGCCATACCAAACTACCAAAAAATTATTTTATGGAGCCAGAAAAAAACAATAACAAAAGGTCCAGAATAAATAAATAAATGTCAAGGGAATTAATGAAAAGAAATGTAAGACAAGATGGCCTAGCTGTACCACATCTTAAATTGTATTGCAAAACAGTAATCATCAGAACTACTTTGTACTGGCTAAGAAATAGAGTGATGGATCAGTGGAATAGGTCAGGAATGGAAGACACAACAGTCAATGACTATAGTAATCTACTATTTGATAAATCTAAAGACTCCAGTTTCTTGGACAAGAATTCACTATTTAACAAAAACCACTGGGAAAACTGGAAAATAGTATGGAAGAAAATAGGCATAGACCAACATCTTACACCCTATACCAAGATAAAGTCAAAATGAGTACATGATTTGGATACAAAGACTGATACTATGAGCAAACTAGGAGAACAAGGAATAGTTTACTTTTCAGATCTATGGAGAAGGGAAGAATTTATGACCAAGCAAGAGACAGAGAATATTATGAAATGCAAAATAGTTGATTTTGAATATATTAAATTGAAAAGTTTTTGCACAAACAAAGCCAATTCAACCAAGATTAGAAGGGAAGCAGAAAACCGGGAAACAATTTTTACAGCCAGTGTCTCCAAAAAAGGCCTCATTTCTAACATATATGGAGAACTAAATCAAATTTGTGAGAATAAAAGTCATTCCCCAACTGATAAATGGCCAAAGGATATGAACAGGCAGTTTTCAGAGGAAGAAATTAAAGCCATCTATAGTTATATGAAAAAATGCTCTAAATCACTATTTATTAGAGAAATACAAATCAAAACAACTCTGAGGAACCACATCACACCTATCAGATTGGCTAACATGACAAAACAGGAAAAATGATAAATGTTGGAGAAGATATGGGAAAACTGAACTAATGCATCGTTGGTGGAGTTGTGAATTGATTCAACCATCCTGGAGAGCAATATGGAACTATGACCAAAGGACTATAAAACTATGCATACTCTTTGACCCAGCAATATCTCTTCTAGTTCTGCATCCCAAAGGGATCATAAAAATGGGAAAAGGATCACATGTATAAAAATATTTATAGCAGCTCTTTTTGTGGTGACAAGAATTGGAAATTGAGGAGATGTCCACTAATTGGGGAATGGCTAAACAAGTTCTGGTATATGAATATAATGGATACTATTGTGCTCTGAGAAATGCTGAGCAGGATGCTTTCAGAAAAACCTGGGAAGACTTATATGAGCTTGAGGCTAAGTGAAATGAGCAGAACCAGGAGAACATTGTACACAGTAACAGCCACATTGTGTGATGACTGACTTTGATAGACTTAACTCTTCAGCAATGCAAGGATTCAAGACAACTCCAAAAGACTCTTGATGGAAAATGACATCCACATCCACAGAAAGAACTATGGAGTCTGACTGTGGATGGAAGCACACTATTTGCTCCCCTTTTCTTTTGTTGTTTTGTTTTGTTTCTTCTTTCTCATGGTTCCTCCATTTAGTTCTGATTCTTCATAATTAATGTGAAAATATATTTAATATGAATATATAAGTAGAGCCTATATCCGATTGCATGCCATCTTGGGGAGGGGGAAAGAGGGAGAGGGAGAAAATTTAAAACTCAAAATCTTATGGAAGTGAATGTTAAAAAATAAAAATAAAATAATTAATTTTTAAAAATAGTTTGAAAAGCACTTTTAAATCCATTATTTCATTTAAGCCTCACAACAACCCTGTGAGACAGGTATTGCACAACTATTATCATTCCCATTTTTATAGATCAGAAAACCAAATCTGAAAAGTCAAGTGAAGCAAGATTTGAAACCAGGACTTTCTGACTCCAAGGCCAGTATGAGTTTTGACATTTTGTTTCTATACAACCTCAATGTCCTTCAAATTACACACTCTTTAATGTATTTCCAGTCTTCACAGAGGTAAACAGTTCCCCTTTTGGAAAACTTGTAAGGTCTCTAAATATATGGCCTCATTTAACTTACAAGTTTTGCCTCTAAGCACAAAAATGTTATTATTTTTGTTAATTGTACTAATTAAATAAATTTAACTTTCTTTATGTCAAAAGACTTTAAGCAAAAAAACTTCTTGTACCAATCAGAAAGTCAATATAATTTTAGTTTCTGAGAAAAAAAATTGTCTTTACAGTAATGATAGTGTGAAAATTAACATTTGAATATGCAGCATAATAAAAATGAACTAATGACTATTCAGAGACTATTTGAGGAATAATCTATGATAAGTAGTGAAGAAAAGGCTCAAAAGCTTATGCCATATGCATAAAAACTATGCAACTTTGTGCATAGGTAAAAGATTATATTGATGATCATAAAAATGCATCATAGTAGATATTCATGGTCAAGTTTATAGAAAACCAGAAACTGTTTCATCGGTTCTTTGGTTAGTCATAACATTTCTTTGAGCTGCTTAAAATAAGAATCCTTTGCTACATTACTAACGACAACTTGGAATGGGGAGAAGCCGGAACATTAAATGATTAGAGAGGACTCATGTTCTCTTCTCAAGTCTCCTAACTTGTTACTTGCCATGTGGAAAATCACTCATCCTCCACTTTTTCGTGGGCATATTGCAAAATCTCTTAATAAAAATCCCGGGGGGGGGGAGAACCAAGATGGCGGCTGGAAAGCATGGACTTGCTTAAGCTCTCCCCCAAATCCCTCCAAACACCTGTAAAAAATGGCTCTGAACAAATTCTAGAGCTGCAGAACCCATAAATAGCAGAGGGAAACAGGTCTCCAGCCCAGGAAGGCCTTGATGGTGACCTGGAAGGGTCTATCACATGGTGCTGGGAGCTGCACCAGGACAGGTCAGGTGCTGAGGAGATGGGGTGGAGCAGGCCTTAGAGCCGTGGATCGTTGAGCTGTGGCAGTTACCAGGCTTCTCAACCCACAAACACCAAAGACCATAGAGCAGGTTAGTGGGAAAACTGCTGGATCAGGTTAGAGAGCGGTCTGGCCCCAGCCCCGGGGACGGTGGAGGTGGCTCAGTGGCAATAGCAGCAGGAAGCTCCTGTGGCTGCTTCCAGAGCTCCAGCTGAGGTTGCTTCCAGCCCCAGGCCCATCTGGTGGGAGGAATCAAGTGGTGGATAAGAGCAGGAATACAGGGAGCATTTTGCTGGCTCAGAGGCAGGGTTCTCTCACTTTGCCCTGCTTGGATCTGGGTCACAGTCCTGGTTGGCAGTTCTTGGGGGAGGAGGAGGGCTGGTGTGACAGAGCTTGCTGTGTAGAAGTAGCTCTGAAAACAGCAGCACAACCCCTCAAGCTTGGAACAAAGTACTCTCTACACACAGTCATACCCTGACAAAAGCCTCAAGGGTCAAGTAGTTGGCTGGGATCATGAGCAAGCAGTGAAAGATTCAGACTATTGAACCTTTCTTCGGTGACAAAGAAGACCAAAACATAGAGCCAGAAGAAGTCAACAAAGTCAAAGAGCCCACATCAAAAGCCTCCAAGAAAAACATGAACTAGTCTCAGGCCATGGAAGAGCTCAAAAAGGATTTGGAAAAGCAAGTAAGAGAGGAAAAAGAAAAATTGGGAAGAGAAATGAGAGTGATGCAAGAAAATCACAAAAAAGGTCAATGACTTGCTAAAGGAGACCCAAAAAAATACTGAAGAAAATAATACCTTAAAAAATAGACTAACTCAAATGACAAAAGAGCTCCAAAAAGCCAGTGAGAAGAATGCCTTGAAAGGCAGAATTCGCCAAATGGAAAAGGAGGTCCAAAAGACCACTGAAGAAAATACTACCTTAAAAATGAGACTGGAGCAAGTGGAAGCTAGTGACTTGATGAGAAATCAAGATATTATAAAACAGAATCAGAGGAATGAAAAAGTAGAAGACAATGTGAAATATCTCATTGGAAAAACCACTGACCTGGAGAATAGATCCAGGAGGGGTAACTTAAAAATTATTGGACTACCTGAAAGCCATGATCAAAAAAAGAGCCTAGATATCATCTTTCAAGAACTTATCAAGGAAAACTTCCCTGATATTCTAGGACCAGAGGGTAAATTAGAAATGGAAAGAATCTACCAATTGCCTCTTGAAAAACATCCCCAAAAGAAAACTCTTAGGAACAATACAGCAAAATTCCACAGTTTTCAGGTCAAGGAGAAAATATTACAAGCAGCCAGAAAGAAACAATTCAAGTATTGTGGAAACACAATCAGGATAACACAAGATCTAGCAGCTTCTACATTAAGGGATCAAAGGGCTTGGAATATGATATTCCAGAGGTCAAAAGCAGCTAGGATTAAAACCAAGAGTCACCTACCCAGCAAAACTGAGTATAATACTCCAGGGCAAAATATGAATTTTCAATAAAATAGAGGACTTTCAAGCTTTCTTAATGAAAAGACCAGACCTGAATAGAAAATTTGACTTTCAAATACAAGAATCAAGACAAACATGAAAAGGTAAATAGGAATGAGAAGTCATAAGTGATTTACTAAAGTTAAGCTGGTTTTTTTACATTCCTACATGGAAAGATGATATTTGTAACTCATGAGACCTTTCTCATTATTATATTATTCTCAGTATTAGGGTAGTTGAAGGGAACATACATACATACATACATACATATATATATATATAGACAAAGGGCACCGGGTGAGTTGAATATGAAGGGATGATATCTAAAAATAAATAAATAAATAAATACAATTAAGGGGTGAGAGAGGAATACATTGAGAGAAGGGGAAATGGAGAGATAGAATGGGGGAAATTATCTCACATAAAAGTGGCAAGAAAAAGCAGTTCTATTGGAAGGGAAGAGGGGGCAGGTGAAAGGGAATGAGTGAATCTTGCTCTCATTGGATTTGACTTAAGGAGGGAATAACATACACACTCATTTGGGTATCTTACCCTACAGGAAAGTAGGGGGAAGGGGATAAGAGAGGGGGGATGATAGAAGGGAAAGCAGAGCTGGGGAGGAGGTAATCAAAAGCAAACACTTTTGAAAAGGGACAGCGTCAAGGGAAAAATTGAATAAAGTGGAACAGGATAGGATGGAGGGAAATACAGTTAGTCTTTCACAACATGATTGTTATGGAAGTGTTTTGCATAATGATACATGTGTGTATCCTATGTTGAATTGCTTGCCTTCTCAAGGAGGGTGAGTAGGGAGAGAAGAAGGGAAAAAATTTGGAACTCAAAAGTTCTAAAAACAAATGCTCAAAAAAGTTGTTTTTACATGCAACTGGGAAATAAGATATACAAGCAGTGGGGTATAGAAATCTATCTTGCCCTACAAGAAAGTAAGGGGAAAGGGGATGTGGGGGAGTGGGATGACAGAAGGGAAGGCAGACTGGGGAACGGGGCAATTAGAATATATGCCTTATTGGGGTGGTGGAAGGGTATAAATGGGGAGAAAATTTGTAACTCAAAATCTTGCAGGAATCAATGTTGAAAACTAAAAAATATTAAATAAAAGGAAAATGAGAAAAAATATGAAATTGCAAAATAAATGTCAATCAAATGCAAGCTCATGTGTCTCATGAATAAAAGGACTTGTAGTACTTGTCAGATGTAGTCAGCTCTCAATTTTCTGAATGAATAGAAAAGGAATGATATTTATCCAAAAAGCACATCATATTGATTATGTTTTCCTTGGTCATTATTAAAATTAGCTTTCAAGGAAAGAAAATTAAAAAATTAAAATCCTAGGAAGCTATCTGATAGAGGCCGTGTGTTTTTCCCCTATATGTGCAAAAAGGTGACAGTAGCTTCCTCTCCCACTATTCAGCTGGCTCTCCCACCAGGAGAAAGGTCCATTGGACAAAATTGCTAAACATACCTACAAGCATGCCTTTCAGAGGCCCCTTTGATTAGGATAAGTTGGGTCTTTGTTCTAGTGACCATTCTCTCCTTTACCATTGCACCCCAAAGGTAAACTACATTGGTCTTCAAGCCTTTGTTGATAAGACATCAGCACCCCTTTTCTGGGATGAATTTGAAACACAGCAAGTTGCAAGTCAAAAGCAAATTGCAAAGTCAAAAGCTAGAAGAGCAATTGATGCTTATACTTAATGAATACAGAATTCTTTGGAAACTGAACTGTGGGCACCATAAGTTTCCCCAGGAATAGCTGTATGGAGCTCAGTGTATTAAAGAGCCATTTTTTCTGGCCCAAGAAGAAATGGAATCTACTACGATTATCCCTCCCACATCATGACTTTCCCCATCAGTTTTAATATATCATGAGTCAGCATAAGAAATTAAATGGGAATTTTGAAAGAGTTTTGTGGAAGCCACAGACAACACACAGAAGACAGCAAATGACACAAAAAAGATTTAGAAACACAGAAATGAATAAAATATATATATTGCATTGTATAATATCAACCCAAATTTTACAATAAGGTACTATGAATGCCCCATAAAATAAAAAGAAAAAATTCAAATTTCTTCTCTGGTACAAAGGGAGGGCCAACGAATTTTACATAGATTTTCCAGATTTCAAGGGGCATCATACCTCTAACCCCAGAGATGTGGAAGGGATAATTGTAAATAGTTTAGACAAAATGGAAGTTTGAACTAGTTTTTCAGGGGAAGAGTGACACCACTATAATATCTATCAGCATGAGCAAGTGGAGGATGCATGGCCCCCAAGGACAATGATAAACTACTCAAACTCATTCCTCTGTAATTAATTATTACACTGCCATCCTCTCACACCCTCTCCCATGCCCCTGATGCTGAGCCCCTACCTACCACTGTCATTTTTCAAAACCCATTCACTATTCCCCCCAAACCAATCTCTTGTTCTCATCCCTCTCAAACTAACCCCTCCATGCCCAGATATCTCACTCTAGAACTAACCCAGACTGTTGCTTCACTCTCTGGAATATGCGTTCCACAAGTAACAACCTTGCTTCCATCTGAAATGTTTTCTTTTCCCACTCCTCCATCTTCTGGCTCTCTCAGAGGCCTTATTCTCTCCTGATGATGCAGCCTCCTTGGCCACCCTCTTCACTTTTATTCATTCGTCCAACCAACTGATGGAAGTGAAGAAGTGAGAATATGCCTTGCTTACCCTGTACTTTCATCACCCAGTAATCTCTCCTCCTTTGAGGTTCACTCAATACATATCTACCACCCAAAGAAATTCTGGTAGTTGTTGCCTACTGACCACCAGGATCTTCCCTTTCTTTCCTCAATCAGTTCAATAAGTCCACAGACTTCTCCCCTCCAACGCCTGCTTTCATACAAGGGAACTCTAACATGCATATTGATGTTCCCTCAAACACATTTATCTTCCAGTTCCTCAACTTACTTATTTCCCATGAATTACTGATCGTACTCTTGATCTTGCCATCACCCACAAGATCACAGCCTGTTGCTGTTTCCCCTCTCTTTCTGCCTTGTAACCCTAACCTCTGTTCTTACCTTGACTTCACATTCCTTAACCCCTCAATTATTTCCCAGGATATCTGCCCTGCACTGGCTACACTCTCTTCCCTTTCCCATTTTGACCCTTTGGTGAACCAGTTCAACCCTACACTGTCTTCTTTATTTGAATCCCTTGTTCCCTTGTCCTATCACCAGTCTGATACCATCAAGCCTCAGCCCTGAATCACTTCCATGATCCTCCGATTTCACTGATTTCAGTCCTACTCATGGGATGCTGAAGGAAGCTGGAGAAAATCATGAAACCACGCTACCTGGATTCATTACAAATTTATATGAAGTAACCTCAACTGGGCTCTCCCCACAGCAAGGCAATCCTCCCTAATTGATTCACTATCCCACCACCACCATATCTTTTCATTCCTTCTTATACCTTCTATGGCTTCTCTTCCCCCCACCATCTTCTCAGCTGAGAACCTTGTCTTTTCTCTCCTCCTAAACTCAAATCTCCCAACTGCCCTCTGCCTCTGTTTCACCGTCACCCTTGTTTCACAAAATGAAATAGGTCCTCTCCTTGCCAAGGCAAACCCCTCTATCTCTGCCTCTAGAAGCATCTAGTAGCATAGTGAACAGAGTAGTGGGCCTGGAGTCAGGAAGATCTGAGTTCAAATATGACCTCATAAACTTATTAAATATTTTTGGTGTTATTTAGTTATTTTTCAGTCATGCTCAGCTTGCCATGACCCCATTTGGCAGATACTGGAGTGGTTTGCCATTTCCTTCTCCAGCTCATTTTATAGATGAAGAAACTGCAGCAAACAGAGTTCAGTGACTTGCCCAGGGTGTAGCAGGAAGGCCAAATTTATAATCTCAAATATAATCATGTATATGTTCAAATGGTTCAAAATCGCAAGGTATGAGAGATTCTCTAAGAAGAAAGCAACAGAACATTTGTTTAGGCCCCACAGCAGCAGATTCGCGAACCAGCCTCCCCATTCCGACATCTTGACAAAAAGACTCCAGGCCCAGTAAGCCTGCCTCACAAGAGTAACCAGGAGGCCACTGAAAAACAAGATAGTATTTAGCCAAATCATATTTACTGGCCTCAAGTCCTTGCTCGCACTCCTGGGTCTACAGACGGGTCAGTTCAGCTCTGCTTCCACAGCTTCCTGCTTCGGCTTCCACTGTAATTGTCTCTAGGCTCGCCTTTCCTCGAGCCTCTGGCGTTCTCAAGCCCCGTCTCAACGACCAGAGACCATTGGTTCCCGAGTTGGCCCCTCTTAATCTATACCCACACAGGTTTCACACCTGATAGGGCTTTGGGCCTGGAGCTTAGCACTTAACAAGATTCAATGAAATAGCTGAATCACTCAAAGGAAACAAAAGCCAAACTCTTTAAGGGCACTTGTTGAACTAAGCTCTAAGGAGACAATTTTGCTTAACAACACACAGGGTCACACATCCAGAAAGTGTCTGAGGTCAGATTTGAGCTCAAGAAGATGAATCTTCCAGACTCCAGGCCTGGTGCTCTAACCACTGTGCCACCTAGCTGCCCAATTCACTGTTTGATTCCAAGCAAGTCACTTAACTTCTCTTTGCTTCAGTTTCTTCAACTGTAAACTGGGGATAACAATAGTTGTACAAAGCACTTAGTACAGAGCCTGCATGTACTAGGCACTATATAAATGCTTTGTTCCTTTTCTTCCACCTTGCATGCACAAGTGATCCCATTCTATCCCATCTTCTCTTAGTAGATTGCTCCCTTTATTATCCTCACTCTCTGTCTCATCATCAATCTTTTTCTCTCTGCTTCCCTGTTTCTTTCCAAAATGCCTGTCTCCCCCCCACTCAAAAACCTCTCCCTTGATCCAGCCATCCTTGATAGCTATACTACCATCTCTTCCCTCCTTCTTGTGGTTAAACTACTGAAAAGGCAATCTACAATTGGCCTCCACTTCTTCTCCCTCTCTTCTTAACTCTTTACAGTCTGGCTTCCAACCTCATATTCAACCAAAACTACTCTCTCCAAAATTACTAAAAATCTCTGAACTGCCAAATCTAATTTTTTCTCAATCCTCTTCTTTCTTGATGTCTCGGAAAACTTTGACACTGTTGATCACCATCTTATCCTCGGCACTCTCTTCTCTGTAGGTTTCCATTATTCAATGGCTAGAGTTCCAGGCTTGGAATCAGGAAGACTCAACTTCCTAAGTTCGAATCTAGCCTCAGACACTGACTAACTGGGTGACCCTGGGCAAGTCATTTAACCCTGTTTGCTTCAGTTCTTTATCTGTCAAATGAGCTGGAGAAGGAAATGGCAAAACACTCCAGTATCTTTGCCAAGAAAACCCCAAATGGGGTCACAAAGAGTTGGACATAACTGAAAAATTACTGAACAAACAACAAAAACTCTCTCCTGGTTTTCCTCTTACCTATCTTACCAATTCCTCTCAGTCTCCTTTGCTGGGTCTTCTTCCAGGTCCTGCCTGTAACCATGGGAGTCCCACAGGGTTCAATGCTAGGCTCACTACTCTTCTCCCTTTATATTGTTTCACTTGATGGTCTTGTCTGCTCTCCTGGATTCAATCATCATCTCTGTGCCGATGATTCTGAAATCTACTTATCCAGCCTTGACCCCTCTGCTGAACTCTAGTCTTATATCTCCATCTACCTTTTGGGCATCTTGAATTGGATGTTCTGTAGACATTTTAACTCAACATGTCCAAGATGGAATGCACTACCTTTTCTCCAAAACCTCCCCTCTTCCTAACGTCTCTGTTACTATGGTACCATCATCCTCCCAGACACACAGACTCATTACCTAGGTGTCATCCTCAGCTCCTCACTATCTTCCCCTGGTACCATATCCATTCTATTGTCAAGGTAAAACTCCCAAATACATGCCCTTCTCTCCTCTGACACTGCTACCACCCTGGTGCAGGCCCTCAACACCTCACATGGTGATGGATTTATTTGCTGTTTACATATGTTCAAGGGGAAAAGAACCTGATGCTCAGATTGAATCTAAAAATTATTTCTTCTAGTCTAGACTGACAATATAGATGGATATCATTCTCCTCCATTTCTCTGAGGAGAACAGAGCTTCTGGTTCAACCTCATGGTTCCTCTTTCGGCAGGAATCAAAGTCTGCTCTAGAGAAGAGTGGGTAGAGGAGATTCTAGAGTTATTTCTTCATGCCTCCACATAAACCAAATGTAAATAAATCCATGTGGACACACATGACCTATATAAGCAAAACAAAGCACCCAACCCTCTTATACATATTTTTGCATATAAGGTCCCCTTCCTCTTTCTTTGATTTCTTTGAAGGCAGAGAACAAGTAGTTATGTAGTTGGGTCAAAGGGTATGCCCAGTATAGTCCGAATTGCTTTCCAGAATGCCTGAGTCAATTCACAGCTCCACCAACAGGGTGCTGGTGTTCCTGTTTTCCCACAGGAAAGAAATTCACTCAGTCTCATATCTCTGTCCTCCCACTGTCTTTCTCCAGCCATCACAGTTATCAAACCACATAATGGTAATTTACAGAACCAGCCTCTTAAACATATTGTAACAGTATCCTGTCTCTTCAGGAAGCTTTATCTATCTATCTATCTATCTATCTATCTATCTATCTATCTATCTATCTATCTATCTATCTATCTATCTATCCATTTATTTATTTATTTATTTATCTATCTATCTATCTATCTATCTATCTATCTATCTATCTATCTATCTATCTATCTATCTATCTATCTATCTATTTATCTATCTATCTATCTATCTATCTATCTATCTATCTATCTATCTATTTATTTATTTATTTATTTATTTATTTATTTATTTATAGTCGAAGCTTTATTATACATAATTCTTCTGTTATTCCTTTGCAGAAGACAGAGTAGTAGGGAGCCATCTCCAGCAGTCCTGATCTATATCTTGCCACTGGACCCAGATGGGTAGAGAGGAGAAAGTGAGACTGGTGACTTTGCACAGCCCTCCCTCATTTAAATCCAATTCACTTGCAAGTCATGGCATCATCTTCTTGATGCCATGATCCTCTTCAAGAACAAAGAACAAACAATAACAACAGAGCAGTGAGAAGTTAGCCTTTTACATATTCCTGGACCTCAAGCAATTTTTGCAGATGGTAAAAGGATCAGTGCAGCAACACAATGCCCATGCTGTTTCTATCTGCTCTTGCTTATTATCAGTAAATCAATAAAAAAAAGGATGTGTAGGCATAAATATATTCATCCTTTAGAAGAAGAACAGGGCTTGGGGGCAGCTAGGTGGCGTAGTGAGTAGAGCACCAGCCCTAGAATCAGGAGGACCTGAGTTCAAATCCAGCCTCAGACACTTGACACACTTACTAGTTGTGTGACCTTGGACAAGTCACTTAACCCTAATTGCCCTGCCTTCCCCCCTGCAAAATTTTTTTTTAAATTAAAAATAAGAAGAATGGGGCTAGAGAAAATAGTGCATTTATAGAATGTTTTGAGAGTTACAAATCATTTTTCTCATAATCACCCTGTGAGGGAGTTAGGGTAGATAGTTACTATCTTAATTTTAGAGACAGAGAGATGAGGCACCTCAGGACACTGGGACTTAGCCCAGGTTACACAGCCAGAACATGTGAAATGTAGAACTGATGTGCAGGCCTTCTGACTAACGTGTCCAAGCTCCTGCCACCACACATTGCCGCCTATGATAGAATAATGCAAAAAGACTGGGCAGAACTATGCACATTTGGAACTTCTGAACTTGCTCCTTTTTTAGAGACGGCAGTAAATTTTGGAGTCTGGAAATGACTTTTTGACTTTATTTCTGTAGCGTCATGTCCTAAAGTTACATCTGATGAAAAAGAAATCAGATTATATTGAGGACCATAGCCGCTACTGATAATCCCACAAGTAATAGAGTTTTAATCTCTATTCACAAGGGAAATAATAATTGCGGTTAACATTCTACATGGCTTTAAGCTTGTAGAACTCTTGACATAAACTCAGGTAAGCCTTACAACAATCCTGAAGGTAGGTGCCGCAAGGATTACTATAACCACTTTACAGTAGAGCTCATCAGCATCATAGGTCAATTTCACGACGGCATGCTTGCCTGGGTTCTAGATAATGGACAATGCTCTCGTGCCTTCCCAGTCACCAATGGAGTGAAACAAGGCTGTGTGCTTGCTCTCATGCTTTTTAGCATGATGTTTTCAGACATGTCGTCAAATGCTTTCAATGAGGATGAACATGGCATCAAGGTAAGATACCACACTGATGGTAAATTCTTCAACTTGAAAAGGCTACAAGGCAAGACCAAAGTGGAGGGAGTGGTGGTGCATGATTTTCTGCTTGCGGATGATTGTGCACTCAGTGAGGCCTCTGAAGCTGAGATGCAACAAAATATGCATCACTTCTCTGCTGCTTGTGCTAATTTTGGCCTAACAATTAACACCAAGAAAACACAGGTGCTCCATCAGCCACCACAACACCATCCATACGTGGAACCATCAGTTACAACAAATGGAGAAGTTTTGAATGCTGTGGATAAGTTCCCTTACCTTGGTAGTATACTTTCCAGGGATGTACACATTGATAATGAGATTGATGCATGCATTGCCAGAGCTAGCCCAGTGTTGGGAAGCTCCAAAGGAAAGTATGGGAAGAGGCATTAGACTGACTACCAAACTGAAGGTCAACAGAGTCATTGTGCTGACCTCTTTGTTGTATGTCTATGAAACCTGGACAGTCTACCAGCACCATGCCAGGAAACTGAATCACTTCCATTTGACTTGTCTTAAGAAAATTCTGAAGATCACCTGGCAGGATGAGGTACGAGACACTGAGGTCCTTACTCGAACTAAACTGCCAGGCATTCAAACTCTGCTTCAGAGAGCGCAACTCGGATGGGCTGGCCACATTGTTCGAATGCAAAACATGTATTTGCCAAAAAGGCTATTTTATGGAAAACTCACATAGGGCAAGTGTTCGACATGGTAGTCAAAAGAAGCAATATAAGGATACTCTCAAGGTCTCTCTTAAGAACTTTGGAGTTGATCGTGTGACATAGGAGACACACTGGTACAGGACTACTCAGCATGGTGTACCCATATCAGAGAAGGTACTGTGCTCTATGAGCAAAGCAGAATTGAAACAGCTTAAAGGAAACACAGGATGCATAAGTTTGGAGTATCCACCCCAAATGTTCACACAGACTATTTGTGCCTGACCTGTGGTAGAACGCTCCGAGCTCATATTGGCCTGATTAGTCCCAGTCAGACACATTGAATCTTGACTCTAGCATAGTGATGTCATTTTGGTCCTTTTTGAGAATGAAGGACAACAACCAAACAAGAGGAAACTGAGGCTCAGAGGTCTAAAGACCTACCTATAGTCACAAGTAAGTGAACAAAGGTAGAATTTGAACCCAGGTCTTCCCAACTCCAAGTGCAGCCCTGTATTAGCTACGCTGTTAGGAAGACAGACTATTCTCATTAAAAGCTTTTCATAGTCTGGCTCCAGGCTCCCTTTCCCGATTTATTTTCTATTGCTCCCCTTAATGCATTCTGTATTACAGCCAAACTGAATATGTTCATATCCATCATGATTTTGTCAACACAGTCATAGAGTGTGGATTGAAATTAGCATATGATACTCCTACCTTTTTCATTGTAATGTTTTCCACAATCACTTTGCAACCAGTCTTCAGTAGAAAAATCTAAGGGATAGGGGAAGGTGCACATATGTTGCTAAGCAATGCAATTCAGTGAACTCTTGCCCTCACTCACATTTATAGTAGGAGCTTTACACCTTTAGATTTAAGAAAATGTTTGAGAGGATGAATTGGGGTGGGGGGACAGTAAAAAAAAAGATATTAAAAATTGCACCAAGAAAAAGGATTAAAAAAGCAAAATCCTTTTTAAAAATGTCTTAAGAAGGAAAGGTAACAATATAGCTCAAAAGACAAAAAGTCTAAGTCATATGTTGACTGGAATCCAGTACAATTCTATTAGAAGGGTTTATTTTGGTCTATAAGAGGCACAGTGGGATAGTAGGCAAAGTCTTGGAATAAGGAAAGTCTGCATTCAAGATTGGCTTCTAACATACACTGGCTGTGAAAACAGGAGCAAATCATTTATTCTCTTAATCCCTTCAGACAACTCTCTAAAATTGTGTGTAAGTTATGCGGTTGCAGGCCATTTTGGGTGGAAGGAATTTCCACACCAAGAGTGGACACACAAGTCTACCCTTCCCCACCCTCCTGCTCCCCCTTGCCAAAAACTATCAATTAAACTTAGTCCATAAGCATTTAAGCATTATATCCTATTAGAATAATTGCTTAGTAGTCTTGGGTGTTTTTAATTTTTAATTTTTAGTATGTACTTTCTTATCACATCACCTTCATTCTCTCCAATTCCCCTTTCCAGAGAGTCATCCCTTATAACAAAGAATAAAAAAGAGGGATAAAAATAGTTTCTTAAACTATGCAATATAGCAGTTAAGTCTGACATTATATGCAGTTATACATCCATATCATACTACACCCCACCCACCCACCTCTGCAAAGAAGAGACTGTAAATTTAGAGCTGAAAGGAACCTTTAAAGTCATTTGTCCAACCATCTCCTTTTATGGTTGAGTAAATTGAAACCTTGAGACCTTTCCGGGTGAGTCAAGTGACTTGCCCAAGGTAACAAAGGTAGGAAATGGCAGAGTCATGATCTGAACCCAGCACCTTTGACTCTAAATCTTTCTGATGCACCATAGAGGGAGATGCTTTCTCGTAGTTCTTTGCTGGGGCCATGCTTGGTCATCATTTCCCAGAATTTATCATAGGTATTTAACAAATTACTGTTGAATTAAAAAAAGAGTAATTCAAGTGAGGAGTACCTTCAGACCGTTTCTATACAATACTAAATAAAAATGAGATATGGCAATTATTTGTCTTATTTAACCAATGTTGTTCAGTTGTTTCAGTCCTGTCCAACTCTTCATTATCCCACTTGGGGTTTTCTTGGCAAAGTTTGACATTTCCTTCTCCAGCTCATTTTACAGATAAGAAGACTGAGGCAAATAGGATTAAGTCACTTGGCCAGAGTCGCACAGCTAGTAAGCATCTGAGACCAGATTTGAGCTCAGATCTTCCTGACACCAGGCCTGGCACTCTATCCACTGCACCACCTACCTGCCCCAACCAATGTGCCAAATAAATAATTAAAGACTGCAAAGTAGTTATTTTTTGGTGTTATTTTGTTTTTGTTTTGGTATCTAAACTACCTACTTTGGCAATATAGACAGCCCAATTTAACTAGATTAATAAATTCATCTTCATTTTTAACTTGTGCTTTGGATCTAGCCTTTACAAATTGAATGAAGAAAGTTTAAGGTCTTATGCTTCCTTCAAACATCTTCATTTTCTTGATCTGCAGTTTTTCTCCCTCACCTTATTCTAATAAACTTCAGATTTTCAGATACATTTAAGATTGGTATGTTGAGGCACATATTAATAAACAGAAAGGCATTGTGATGTAGTAGATAAAGGCCCAAAGTAGGGAGCAGGGAAAACCTGGGTTTAATTCTTCCCTCTGACACATTCCAGCTATGTAACTGTGAACAACCCACTCAACCTTTCCCTAAGACTATAAACTATGAATGAGTTACTGACATGAATTGGTGGAGAGTGTCCACACTAGGAAACATACCCAGATGAAATCATAACTCTGGACTCTGTAAGTGGGAGCACAAAATTAGGGTGAAATGTTAGAGGGACACACTCTAACATGGGCTGCCCTTGGCCCTACTCCATGCTTTCTGTGAACCAGAGACTTTTGTGAGCTGCTGCTACAGGACACTAGTATAAAAGAAAAAAAAATATTGATGCTAATACTGAGCTCTGCAATTTAGGCTTACATGTGTGAAAAACAATCTTATTTATCATTAATCCATTTCCAAGCCATTTTTAACTTGGAGAAAGACAGACAGAGAGAGGCAGAGAAAAAGAGAGACAGAAAGAGAGGGGGAGAGAGGAAGGGAGGGAGAAAGAGAGAAACAGAGTGAGATTTTTAAGCTGTCATAGTCTCCCATGCTCTTTGACATGACTGCCCCCAAAGATTTCATCCCCTGTAACATTTATAGGAATCTTCAACCAGAAAAGGCTATTTTAAAATATAGTTTAGTTAACATTACAGAATTTCTTGAGTAACCAACTTGCCATCCCATCCTTTCTAGACCACTCCCTTCAAGAAATAAATGGGCTCCTCAAAGAGGTCTATATAAAATCTATACTGAGAATCTAAACTGAATTGGATGCAGAGAGGATATATGCCTTCAAATGAAAGAGAGCACCTCCCTTGAGTGAGAAAGGCAATGATATTATCTAGATAAGAGTTAATTGTGGTTATCACCTTCAATCCATTTCTCTAAGAAAAACCTTTTTGTCCTTCACTGTCATCAGCCACCTTTTCCAAGGGTCTTTTCTATGAATTTTGGAAAGGATTTTTAAAAGAAAAATATAATTTCTTAATATTTTCAGTTTGAGTAAAGAGGAGGTTTTTAAAATATGCTTCCACAGTAGCTGTCAGAGATATGGGAAGCCAGAAAGACTGCTGAAAGCTGAGTGGGTGTTGTTGAGTCAAGCAACACTGAAATCTCTGACATTTTCCTGTCCTCCGTCACTGTCTGGGGGAAAGAGCAGCTACTGCTGCCACCACCATGACCTCCATTAACTGCCCACCTTCCAGAGGTGTCTATCTTCCCTTCCAGAGGAGGAAAATTTGGAACTTGAAATTTTTTTTAAATATTAAAATAAATTAAATATAATTTTTTTAAAAAAAGAAATATAATCATGGTAGTCTTATGGGAAATCCAAACTGGCTCAATGCTAACTTCTATCCCAGTGTTTCTGTCCATGATTGAGAAGGAATAATGCCTTGAATTTTTTTTTCAAGGGTCAATATTTCCTCCAAAATCTTTATCTGATGCTTGAACTAGTCACACAGACAAGGATTAATGTCCATTGAATTTTTCTCCCCAAGGAGAATAAAGTAAAAAGAACAAAAGGACAACCAGGAGGGAAGCTAGTTTGGGTAGGAAGTCAATAGCTCTCACAGAATGAGGTTCTCTTCACTTTAATTCTCTCTCTCTCCCTCCATCTCTTCCTCACCCACTGAGAAGGCAAGCAATATGATATATGAGTTTATTTCTTAGACTAAAACATGCTGTTCACGAGAGAGACAATAGGACTCCATCAGAAAGAAAGCTGGGACCTTCAGGGACTGGAGTTGCAAGGCAGGGTGTCCCTTTCTACTATACAGCCAGTGCTACAACTTAACCAGTTAGTTAGGCCTCAGTTTACTAGGCCTGCTATAAGCCAAGAGTTTTCCTAGTATTTGTCCAGGTGTATAACTCAGTTACATGCTTTATTCACACAAACTCTCCTTGACTCTCTTTACTCCTGAGACCTCACTTCAATTTCACTCCGACTTCACTTAATCTGAATTCTTTTTAATTCTAGGATGCAGTGTGTTCTTCCTTATTCCTGCTATGAGAGTAGATTTGATACACCCCACTCACGCAAACTAATAGTTATGCTAATCTATAGTCAAATACCAAATTCTACTTGTAAATAAATAGCTTTTAGTAGAGTACCTAATATCAGTTGGTTTAAGCTCAATTAAACTGATCTTTTGGAATTCAAAGTCATTCATCTCACTAAGTAGTTACTTTGAAATGAATGTCTGAATTAATTATTTATGTACATCAATTTAACCTAATATCATTGAAATGCCATATCTATTTTACCAAGGAAAGTATTGAAATACAAACACTGTATGGCATTGAACTTGTCTTCTTTTCCCCAATTATACACACATAATTTTAGCTACCATTAACGACCATATATTTATTTCATTATTATATTGAATGCTGGTTATGATTCTACTCATGATTATTCATTTGTCTATTCTTGTTTCCAACATAAAAACTTCACTAGCACATTGTTTACAGATATTCTGCAAATCTTGTCCAACAACATTTATATCTGGAACTGACAGTACAGATGGGAAAATTGGGTCTAGAATCAAATGGGAGGAAATTGCAATGAATTTCTTTTGGAAAATGAAAAGTTATTTAACACCCCTCTGGGTCTTCTCTCCCAATCTCTACTTATACCTGCAGGTTTAGTTCCCCAGAGGGTGGCTGCTACTTCACCCTTGAGGTTCTAGGGGCAACTGTGGGGGCTTAAAGGTGGATTCTAGTGCTGTTACTCAAGAGCCCCAATCTGGTGTACTCCTCACTGATTTCTATCCAGCCAGAGTTAACTAGCTAACAGAAATGGGTATTTCCTAGTGTAGTATATTTCTTAATATACATTTGCTATAAAAACCAACCCTCAAAGAGTCCAGGGTACACTCAGTACATACTGAAGCCAGAAGAAAGTGGGTTCAAGTTTAGAAAACACATGTAGCAAAGGAACAACTCATAGCTCCTGATTAAAGTCCTTTTCTCCCTTTATAGAGTCCTAATGAGTTTCACTGAAGTACATGTAGCTCTCTACTGTCCTTTTTGCCAAAGTCAATCCCTTATGGATTCTTTTTTTTTTTTTTTGAGAGGGCTGGGGGAGGCAATGTAGGTTAAGTGACTTGCCCAAGGTCACACAGCTAGCAAATATCTGAGATGAAATTTGAACTCAGGTTCTCCTGACTCCAGGGCCAGTGCTCTATCCATGGTGCAACCTAGCTATCCTGGCCCTTATGGATTCTTAAAGCTACATCTCTCTCCTCCCTGAAAAGGACACACTTCAGATGCTTGAGAGAATGGACATGGAGTTTGTCCTCTCTCGGGTCCTAGCTGGATGAATTGTTTGTTGCTTCTCCAATCTTTCCAATGACGTGGTCAACTTCGGGAGGTGGGGGTCAGGGAGAGGAGGAAGCAGTGTGACACTATGACATTCTAGTAATGGCTGGAATGCTTCCATTAGAATCTCCTCAGCTATACATAGGCCTATACATGTATCTAAGTCAATGAATTCTGAAGCATTTTTCATCTTATTTCATCTAATGTCTCAAAATATTTTGATCCTTCCCAACTTGACTAACTAGGTTGTTCACACTTAGTTTATGCCTTTGATTGATTCTGTAACTCTAAAAGGTATTCTCGCCTGATGGTTGGTTGGTTGTTGTCCTTTGTTCTCAAGGAGAACAAAAATGACATCACTATGCTAGAGTCAAGTTTCAATGTGTCCAGCTGTGGCTGATCAGACCAATATGAGCTCAGAATGGTCTACCACAGACAGATATTTGAGGTGGTTACTCTAAATTTGCACATCCTGAGTTTCCTTTGAGTTTTCCTGTTTCAATTCTGCTTTGCTCATAAAACATAGAATCTTCTCTGATGTGGACATGCCATGCTGAGCAGTCCTGTGCCAGTGTCTCCCATGTCACACAATCAATTCCAAAGTTCTTGAGAGAGACCTTGAGAGTATCCTTGTATTGCTTCTCCTGACCATCATGTGAATGCTTGCCCTATATGAGTTCCATAAAATAGTCTTTTTGGCAAATGTATCTTTTGTATTCGAACAATGTGGCCAGCCCATTAGAGTTGTGCTCTCTGCAGTAGAGTTTGAATGCTTGGCAGTTTTGTTGGAGTAAGGACCTAAGGACCTCAGTGTCTGGTACCTTATCCTGCCAGGTGATCCTCAGAATCTTCCTAAGACAATTCAAATGGAAGTGATTCAGTTTCCAGGCATAGCGCTGGCAGACTGTCCAGGTTTCACAGGCATATAACAATGAGGTCAGCACAATGGTTCTGTAGACCTTCAGTTTGGCAGTAGTCTAATATCTCTTCTCTCCCATATTTTCCTTTGGAGCCTCCCAAACACTGAGTTAGCTCTGGCAATGCATACATCAACCTCATTATCAGTGTATACATCTCTGGAAAGTACACTACCAAGGTAAGTGAACTTATCCACAGCATTCAAAACTTCTCCAGGGGTTTCCAAACTTATTTGGGAACTTCTAAAAAAATTGAAAAAAAATTTTTAATTAATACTTTTAAAAAAAAATCACTCAATACCCCCCTGGAAATCTACTTTCTTTAACCCTTTGACAGTTTTTTTTTAAAATTTGCATCATTTCAAAAAATATAAAATATTTTTATAAAATGATGGATCTTAAATTTAATAATTTATTGTAAATTTGTGGGTTTTTTCCCTGCATTGAAATTTTGATGATACAATGTATTGTACGGTAAACAAGTCATTACATGCACATATTCCTGCTGATACATGCTGGACTTCCCGACAATGCAAGACATGCTCACCTGCCAACACTTGCTTGTTAAGACCTATTGGCAGATTTGGTCACTGATTGGTTACAACTTACATTTTGTGTGTTTATTTGGAAAATAATGTAACCTCTATGACTTTAACTCTGTTACCCAACAGATGAAACATGTACAAACAGTTTTTCAAAATTCTCTTCTCTTCTTTCCTTATGCTTACACCATCCCCTTATTTTTACAACCCACCCCCCCAATTACACCTGAGGCTACTGCTACCACCTATCATTCCAGCACCCTCTAGAGGGCAGTATCACCCATTTGGGAAACCTATGCACTTTAAATTACACTACTTGGAGTTGGGGAATGTGAAATACCCTCTCGTGTATGTGTATAGCAGAAAACCATGGATGTCACTGTCTCTAAGAATTAAAAACCAGTTTTACTCAGAAGTATATGGTAGGCATGACCAAACTGCAATATATAAGTAATGTGGAATTCCACAAAGAACAAAGGGTAAGAAAATGTCATCAAAGCATTATATGACAAGAAGAGAAGATGGGCTGGTCATATGGCAAGAGATGACAAGTGGATAGCCAGAATGTTCCACTGGTTCTCATTACATCAAGAGAAAGCAAGGAAGGCCTCTAGCACATTGGGTAGACTGCCTGTGGCAAACTTTTGGGAGGATATGACAAGAATAATATAAAATGGACAAAAGGTTGTGCTCTAAATCTTTGGAGGGAACTCCCCAATGTATAAGAAAACATAATTATCTGTGTATTTGAGCAACCTCTGTGACCTAGGAATTAGCATTAAATGTTTATCCCTTTCACCATATTAGAAATATTCCAAATACTTTTCCTAAGTGAAGATCCACTGAACATTGGAATTAATGACTCTTCACTAGTCATTTTAAATCTTCATTTAAATATTCAACCCAGGGGTTAGCCTCAAGTTTTTTACCTTCCTATTTGCTGTTTATATTTTTGTTCAACTCAGTTTAGCCAGCATTTGTTAAGGATTAAATCTGATAATTGGACGGCCTATTTTAGAAATGTAACATGTCAGTTATATTCTTTAAAAAAAAGTTTGTGAGAGAGAAGGTAGAGAATGGAGAAGAAAAAGAGCTGAACTTGATGGGGGGGGGAGGAAGAGAGAGAGAAAGCAACTATTCTATTCTGTCATGAGCATAGAGT
Organism: Phalanger gymnotis; assembly: GCA_028646595.1. NCBI lineage: Eukaryota > Metazoa > Chordata > Mammalia > Diprotodontia > Phalangeridae > Phalanger > Phalanger gymnotis. The sequence continues at coordinate 395,274,329 of CM053622.1, read as the reverse complement.
TGATATGACCTCATGTTTTGGTGGATATGAGGAATGAAGAAAAAAGAAAAAGTCAAGGATATCGAAGGTTTTAATGTGGAAGATTCCAGTAACAATTGGGGTCACAGAAATAATAAAGTCAGAAAGAGAAATAGATTTAGAGGGAAAGATAATAAGTATGGCTTTGGACTTGAGTTTAAGTACCATAGGCAAAAAACATCCAATTTGTGAAGATGAAAGACCAAAAGAACAGAGGGCACCACAGGGTGATGCACAACCATCAGCAAGGTATGTACCAGAGAAACAGAATGACCCTGTTATGTCTGTGACCTGGATGGACACAAGTAATGAATGTATCCAGAAAAGAAATACAGCATTTTTATGGGAGAAACTGAATTCAAAGTAATCAACACTAGAAAATGAATATAGAGTCAAGGATTGATGACCTCCCCATCAGTTGGAACACAGTAATTTGATACAAGAACATCAGCTTCAATTTAATAAACATTTATTAAGTACCTACTGTGTTCCAAGCACTGTGCTAAGCACTGGGATATAAATATAAAAAAAGAAAGGCACTATCAAAATACAATCAAAGAAGCATTTTTATTTCCTGGTAAATGCAGACTAGATGGCTATAAAATGTCAAATGCATGTAAGAGAAGAATTACCATTTGTTTTGTAAGAAGCTCATGTCCAAGGAGCTAGTATTGAGAAATAAGCTATAGCGTGAAGTCTGAGTGTTATCAAGAATTCGAGCAAGATGAGAATGTCTTGCTGGAAAATTTTTGTGTTCGTGGAATATTGGAGAAATTTTGATATCCAGGAAAAAAATGGTAAAACATAAGCTATTCCAGTTGAAGGAAGAATTAGAAAGTATGGTAGAGCAAACATAGATGTTTACAAGAAATCAATTTGTTAACCTTTTAGATAAAAAAGGACAACTGGATACTGAAACAAGTGATTAGTTCAATACAAAAGAACCATTAAAAGGTGCTCAATTGTAAACTGCTACATTGAAATAGCAGTTCAAGAATGTTGAAGCCCAATTTGCTCTCAGTCATTTCAGAAAGCCTCTAAAAAGGGGGCTTCGAGTAAAGCAGAAACTGCATATAGGAACCCAATAACTTTGCTTAGGACTAAGGAGGAATCCATTTCAGACAAGGAGGCAGGACTGAACCCACAGGCAATGCCTTTCTTCTCCAGAACGTCAGTTGTAGAGTCGCATACCTACATAGGTTCTCAAAGTGGGCAATACATAGGTTCCCAAAGTCCCCTTCCAGGGGGACCCTGGAACAATTCGGGGGGGCAGCCATAGTAGCCTTGAGCGTTGAATAAAAATAAGGGGGTAGTGGAAGCATAAGGAAAGGATAAAAGAGGAGAAAATTTTGAAAAACCATTTGTACATGTTTCATCTGTTGTGTAACAAGAGTTAAAGTCATAGTGATTACATTGTTTTCCAGATAGAAACACAAAAAGCAAGTTATAACCAATCAGCGATCAAGTCAGCCAACAGGTCTTAATAAGCAAGTGTTGGCAAGTGAGCATGTCTTACATTGTTGGGAAGTCCAGCATGCAGCAGGGATGTGTGCATGTAATGACTTGTTCACAATATAACATATTGCATCATCAAAATTTCAATGCAGGAAAAACCCATAAATTTACAATAAATTATTCAATTTAAGATGCATCATTTTTTAAAAAAATTTATATTTTTTGAAATGACATAAATTTCAGAAAAACTGTTAAAGACTTAGAGAAGGTAGATTTGCAGGGGGACACTGACTAATTTTTTAAAAGGGGGCAGTAGGCCAAATAAGTTTGAGAACTTCTGACCTAGAATAAAGAGACAAGCCATAGAATTTTAAAATATTGGTAGTGAACTAATTTCTTCAATCAAGTTAGGTACAGATACAGAAAGATTGACAGGTCACAGAAGAATTAGAACTCTCAATTCTACAAATAAGATTATGATGTTGCAGGAGAAGTGATTATTCATTTAGCTAGAGGTGATTTGTTATTAAATTACATGCAATATTGTTTTATGCTTGTATATGCATATACAGTATTATGCATACATTGTTACATTGAACTTTTATTGTTATTATCACCATTCCTAGTGTTGCATTTTTTTTCTTATTCAAAGCAGCCTGGTCAAATGGTGCTTCACATTTTATCTCTATTCTGAAACAGATATATTATAATATTAATGTGGAGTTAGTATATTCTAAAATGATTCTCAGCGACTGAAAATTTTTGGTTCTGAAAATATCAGCTTCAACAGCCTCTCCCACAGAAACCGTTACTATATCTTTAAAAGGTAATGGAATCTTAGAATGATAGTTTAACTGTCATTCTAGAGGAGACTGAGAGTTTAATTGTTGTTCTGTTGAGACTGTTAACTATCATGGCTAAAGAGAGGACAGAAGAAAAGGACAAAGATGACACCTGAAAGAACTGTATTTAAGTCTTATCTTATAAAGAAAAAAGAAGAGAATTCTTGAGAAGAAACTTTAATTGGTATCCTGAGAGAAGTGAATGATGGGACTATGGCTCCAGAAAGGAGGATATCAGCAGTTGTAGTGATAGTTAAAGGTGATTTCTGTTTGTGATCTTTCTCATAACTGATAAAGTATAAATAATTATGTAAGTCTTTGTTTGTTGCAGTGGATGGAGTACCAGTCCTAGAGTTAAGAAGATTTATCTTCTTAAGTTCAAATCTGGCCTCACACTCTTTACTAGCTATGTGATCCTGGGCAAGTCACTTAACCCTCAGTTTCCTCATCTGTAAAATGAGCTGGAGAAGGAAATGGCAAACTACTATAGTATCTTTGTTAAGAAAACCCCAAATAGGGTTGCAAAGAGTCAGACACAACTAAAACGACCAAACCACACAAAAATACTGTTAATAAATAATATAGCCAATAACCCTGATGTTTATTTAAACCCAAGAGATTGTGGGGTTGGTAAAGAGAGATGAACAAATATTTATGAAAAAAAGTTTTCTCTATCTTACTAATTAATCTTAATAAACTTTAGTAGGATCACATAGCTAATCATTTAGTTAATGAAAAAGATACAATTTGGGTAATTAATGTGGAGATGTAAAAACACACCCTTCAATTACTTTAGAAACCAGGATCAGAATAAGTTCAGAAAATGCGTTAGTAACAAGTAGAGATATATGATCAACCTATATAGGTTACATGGGGGAAATGATAACACTAATCCATACTCTACCCCTAACACAGAACAGCCTGCTGACTATGTGGGGCTTCATCCATTATAGAGAGGGTGAAGATCTTACTGGTATTGGAACTTACTCAAGATCTGGCTTTGCATTTGCGAACCACCAAACCACACCAGGAATGACCGATGGAAGCTTATAGATTGCCTGATACACTGTCTTAGAAATTCAAGCTCTGTAACTTCCTTGAACACTTGATTTGTTGCATTTTCCATCTTTGTTTTCTTTTATGCTATTGGTATTTCCTTAGGTATCACATCAAGGACTTTGATCTTAGAATCCATATGTGGTGGTTTCATTAAACTGAGATTACACTTTGCTGCTAAGGAAGTGCAAGTATGGGCCTGAGAACATAGGCTCAAAAAGGATTACCATATATAATATCATCCACCAGTAATTGGCATTAAGAAATGCTGAAATTAATCGTTTAAAACTCTAATGAAATTACTTTGAGGAAATGAAGACCTACAAGATTGGAGAGATGGTACTGTAAATATTAAGATTTATGCCTTAATTAGTGAATAGTGATATGACTTCTTCTCCTTTGGTTGGCATCATAGACATTCATAGAAGGTGAGAGATGGGGCCCATGGGAATGCTTCCTAGTGTGTACTTGCAAAAGCACCCTACATCTTGGCTCTGTGCATATATGTGGTTAAGAAATGTGGGTCTTGTAATCAAGGGGTAGAGAATAGAAGAAAAATAATTTACCCAAGTATAATGATACACAAAATATTTTTAAAATTTCATTTGCATTTGTATTCCTGCTAGGGTTGCCTAGAATCTCTCTCTCTCTGCACCATACAGTGACTGCCTAGCTACAGGGCTGCTCTATACAGTTTTTTTGTGGCACTCTCCCTATATGATATTCATTCTCTACCATACTATGGTAGCACAGAAGGGGTTGAAAGTACACCCCAAGCTAATGAAGTACTATGTGCCTAGCCCTGTGCTAATCACTGGACATACAAATAACTAATTCCAACTTTCAAGGAGCTGATACTCTAAAGTGGAAGGGAAGAAGTTCACTGGGCAGTGCCAGCTGCTGGCATAAGTATCTAGTCAATCCAGCCAAGACATCTCTATAGATGAGAACCACTGAAATTGAAAAAGTAGTGAGCACTTACTGTGTATAAAGCACTGTGCAAGTTCTTCAATACTACTGTAGCTTGGTACCTACCACAATGAATCATGAGCTGGTTTGCTACTACAAATCAGTGTCTTGAGAACGTAGGGGAGTATGGAATATTTTCCTTCCCTAGGGTGTAATCATTGCTGAGTAAGCTGATCCCTTAGACCTAATACAACCACCAGAAATCTAGGGGTTTGGGCTTAAAAGAGCTGGGGAGCATCTCCAAGCCGAAGCTGCTGTCTATTGTGAGTTCTAAGGCTTTTCAAAAGATCTTGTCCTAATACCTATCACTCAGTCACCAGGTACACTTAAAATTATACCTTTATGTTTCATTGATCATGTGTCCTTGTTAAAAATAAAATGCCTGGTTTGTTCATGTCTAAAACATCCATCAGACTTCACGAAACTAACTTGCCTATAGGGTCATTATAATAATACACATATTATTAGTCAGTAGACTATGTACTCCATGACTCTGTATCACAGGTTCATGGAAAACACTGGTAGCAAAATAAGATTATGAGAAAGAGGTAGGTAACATTCTTATAGTGACCCTTTGATGCTGACCCTTTTGAATTTTAATCATTTTAGTCTCAAAAATAATTATCTAATGCTTGGAGTGCCTTCAAAATAAAATGAGATTGTCGTGGGCCAGTTAAAAATAGTGGTAAATAAAAGGCCAGCAGGTGGAGAAGTGGATGCAAAAAGGAACTTGTTAATAGATCTGCTGATCATGATTAAGCAAGAAATGTGCTTTATAGATTTAACAGTACAAATATGTATTGATACTATGTATTTTAAGTTATAAAAGGGTCTTTTGCTTGGGACTCATTCTCCTTGTAGCCGCTGAAAGAGAACAAGTGATGTCTAATAAAGCTATGAACTCTCCCTGGAACAAAAAAAAGAAAATACACCCCAAGGTATGGGACTCCAAGATGGAGACTGTAAGGATAAAACAGTTGTATGAGAGGAGCGTTTTAGCAGTAACAGTAACACGCTGGCTCAGTCCTCCTATAATACTCAATCTTATTGATATGGGATAAAATTTCATAGAAAAGTCTATATCCCACCATCAATAATAATGATGCAGATGGAAGAAAAACTGGGTGGCATTTAAAGTAATGGTGCCACAGAAGACAGAAATCATGGAAAATTCATGGCATATTCATGGATAACTAGACCAATTAACATAGAGTCTGTCTAAAACCACTGGGACTTGATAAAGAAGCAGGGACTTCAATATCACTTACTGAGCCGCCTTCTTTAATGTTTAAGTTCTGATTTTGGGGGAAAAATTCTTTATAATGAATTTAGTTATTGTGCTAAGGTTCCATGATATTTCACATTAAGAATCAACTTTGTTTCAAAATTTAAATGAGGGGGTGCCTTATCTATTGTCTTAATTTTGATGAATATTTAACATAATTTTTTGCCTACAAATGTGTCCAGATTGTTGGTATGGATACTGTGACCTCCACTGGCATAATGTAATAACCAATTGGGATTCATCTCCTACTACTTCTCCTTCCTTCCTACTTGAACCTTCCAGAAACAATCCTGTTTATCCCCATTGGCATGGCCAAGCCCAAAAATATCTAATATCTGGTCTGGGTCATTTCTCATTGCTGGAAACTCCACGTGGTATTGAGGGAAATGCATTTTTTGTTGGTAGGAATGGCCAAGAATAAATTGTGACTATTCGAAGCTTTACTTTAAATTCCATTAGAATTTGGTGTGCTGAAACTTGGGTTTAAAAACCAATTGGATATCTGAGGTTAACGTGAGATTCTATATAATTTTGGTAATAAAATGAATAATAATTTTTTAAAGTCTTTGGTATCTTCTATTCTTCTAGTTATCTTAAGAATTGATTGCTCAATGCCCTCAATATTGTGTTGCCTCCAGTTTGAAGATCTTTTTTATATAATTAGTCTAATCCAGTAACATTTTTCAACTTTATTTTCTTTTTTCCTATGTCTGCTTTCTCATGCAGTGCAGCAAGGACCTTGATGAAACCAAATGGCTCAACTGTCATTGGGGGAGAAAAGAGTTTATTATTGTAATTTTAACCACTCGGTGTCCTCTAGAGCAATTTTAGCTGAGCTTTCACTCTCTTTAATCCCCTCCAAATAGGTATCCTTTTCTATAAGGCAAATAGCTCTGTTTCTGCCTTTCTCTCCTTCTCAGGCTAGAGTTTCACTTAAGGCCTCCTGAAGTTTGATCAATTAGACCTGGCTACAACAATGAGATCCTTTTTAAACCTTGGGGTAAAATAACCTAGAATTCCATATGTATCCTTTTTGCTGCCATTTCAAAGAGCTTAAAAATGTGGCTAATAAGTAAAAATCACAGTCTTTCAGTTCTAAGACCAGAATCAAAGTCCTATGGCTAGAACAGAGTTTTGACTCCTGACCTAATTTTTTTAAATGTATGTATATCCTATCTAGTTACTGGATTTCTTCATTTCTTCCTGTTCAGATGTAAACAGACATACAATTAAAGCATTCATGATCTATCATGAATCTTTACATTAAGCAAATATCAAGAAAAAAGAAACAGCTTAATAACTAAGACAAATCAAATGGAAATTCTTATTAACAAACAGGCATGGAAAGAGGAATTTAGGGAGAGTTAAAAACAATCACAACCTTTTGGAGTCTTCTTTTGTGTTTGTCTTCCCATAGTCTCTCTGCAGTCAGGCTCTCTGTCTATGTTATGTTCCATTCGTCTCAATGACCCCCTTGAAGACTTCATGTTCCTGTCTCAAAACTTATAGGTATGACCAGAGTCTATCTCCCTATTTAAATATCATGATAGTTCCAGCCTCTCTCAGTGCTGGAAAAAGAAAGCTTATTCTTATGAACTGCAAAACTTTGAATGTCACTTGGACCTCGAAATCCTGCAACTTAGTCTTTACAAGTCTTTTCTATTTTTGTCTGTTGTCTGTTTACTCTCTTTTGGAATAAAATTAGTCATGTTCTATAAGTGTGAATCTTCTTTATAGTCTACAAGGTTTGGGCCTTGTTTCTGACTCCTGAACCATGGTTTCCAATATTATTTTTTAACATCCTCCCTAATGCCCACCTTTGCATTGAAGTCAACTACTATATATACATATGTGTGTGTACATGTGTGTGCTTACATATATATCCATTTCCTTTGGAGGCACTTACCAAGTTATTTATAGAATGTCTTTCTTTTCACATCCTCTCAAAAATGTTGGCCCCATATGCTGCAATTATGTCCCTAGTGATCTTTTTTCAATTGCTTATCATTAATGTGGCAAGTCAATGAACAAATATCTGTGGAAAGGCAACTTGCTGCCTTTGAAAACACAATAAAAACAAATTTGCTAACCCACTTTCCATCTAGCTACAACTTTCTTTTGTCTTCGGTTTTATTTGTAGTGAGATGTAAAGATATTCCCTATGTATATAAAAAAGGCATTTGATTTAATAAAGTAAAAAGACTCCTCCAACAAAATTTCTACATGCATATGTCAAAATCATATGAGATTCCTTGATAGAAAACTATCTTCATTATTACTAATATCAATATTTTGGTCATTAATATCATGAAAAAGTCCAGGATATGAGGTCAATTTTTAACCTTTCCTCACCTGTAAAATGAGCTGGAGTAGGAAAGGGCAAGCCACTCTAACATTTTTTCCAAGAAAACCCCAAATAGGGTTGCAAAAGAGGCAGATACAACTGAGACTAAACAGCTCTGCCTGGTATTCTCCTCCTTAGCTATCAGCAACTCATCATTTCCTCCCAACATTCCAGTTCTCTCTACTTCATGAATCAGTTCTTACTTATTGGTCAGAATTAGGTATAGCAATTCACTTTGTTTCTTCCTTTACCTTCTACAGGATGAAACTACCATTAAAGCAAATCAAGAACTTCTTAGCAGCTCTGCCTGTTGGACAGTTCCATCAAGGTATCCCAGAGGCATTTCAAGCTCAACATGACTAAAATAAAAGTCATTATCTTTGTCCCTAATCTACCCCCTCCCCCTAACAACTCTATTTCTGTCAAAGGTACTACCATTTTGACCAGTCCCCTGCTTCACATCTTCTTTCTCCTGCCCCTCCCTGTATCCAACCAGTTTCCAAGTTTTTGTTGTTTGAATTTTACTTCCAAAACATCTTTCATAACCTAACCCTTTACTTCACTCACACTGGGGGTTACTTCAGGCCCTCATCACCTCTCACAAGGACTACTGAAGTAGCTTCCTCACTGGTATTCTTGCTCCTTATCTCTCTCCTCTTTAATTCATCCTCCACACATCTACCAAAGTGATATTTCTAAAGCACACCAACTGACAAGCATTCTGTTCCAGGCACTGTGTTAGGCACTGGGGACACAAATGCAAAGAATGAAGCAAGCTCTACTCTCAAGGAGCTTGCATTCTAACTGTGATGCTCCTTTGCTCAAGAAGTTTCAATTCCTTTCTACCATCTCTTTGATAAAATACAAATTGCAAAATTTGACATTTAAACCCCTTCAAAATCTGTCTCCAGCCTATATCCCCAGATATATTTCACATTATTATCCTTATTTGTTCCAGTCGAAGAGGACTTAACTGTCCACCATACATGACAGTCCATCTTTCATCTCTGGCTTCGCATGAACTGTTCCTCCTTCCTAGAGTTCTCTCTCTCCTCACCTCTGCCTCTTGCGATTTCCACCTTCCAGAATCAGGTCAGGGGTCATTTCCTGTAGGAGGCCTTCCCTAATCCTTGCAGGCTATTAGTGCTGTCTGCTGTCTCTGGATCCCCAAAATTATATATATACATATATATATGTATATATGTATATGTGTATGTATGCATATATACATGTAATATATGCGTGTATGTATATGTGTGTGTGCATGTGCATGTATGCATGTGTGTACTCCTAGTAATGAATGAATGGGCAGCTAGGTGGTGCAGTGGATACAGTGTGGGGTGTGGAGTCAGGAAGACTCATCTTCCTGAGTTCAAATCTGGCCTCAGACACTAGCTGTGTGACCCTGGGCAAGTAGCTTAACCCCATTTGCCTCAGTTTCCTCATCTGTAAAATGAACTGGAGAAGGAACCACTCTATTATCTTTGCCAAGAAAACCCAAATAGGGTCGCCAAAGAGTTAGACACAACTGAAGCAATTGAACAACAACAAACAAAATGTGGGCAAGAATATTTCTAATGATGCTTATCAATGGAATATATTCTCTTTGTTAACAGAAAGGAAGGAAGAAGAGAAGGGAGGGAATAAGCATTTACTTATAGGACCTAATGTGTACTAAGTGCTCTACAAATATTAATTCATTTGATTCTCACAACTTTGTGAAGTAGGTGCTATTATTATCCCCATTTTACAGTCGAGGAAATTGAGGCAATCAGGTTAAGTGTCTTGCCCAGGATCACACAGATAGTAAGCATCTGAGGACATATTTGAATTCGGGTCTTCCTGATTCGAGGCCTAGCGCTCTATCCACTACACCACTAGCTGCTTCCAGAAGCATATTTTTCGAAGTAATACAAGACTACTCTTTTTATATCTCGTTGTCTTTGCTTTCTTTTTCTTTGTTCTGTACTGGTGTCAGATTTACTTATGCTTGCTAAAACAAATTAACTATGTTATGACTTGCTATATAAACAAAAGTTACACATAGAGTGACTAAGGAAAAATTTAACTTTTCATAGATATTATTTACATATATACTTTAACGTACATTATAATATGCCTTCATTATTATGTCTGAAATATGTGGCCTTCATAGTTTCTGCAGGAACAAGTGGGTATCATTTTCATTCAAATTTTTGAAACAAAGTATTTGAGATGTGCTTAAATTCACTTTAGCCATTGACTTAACTTCATGGGTGAATAGATAGATAAATAGATAGATAGATAGATAGATAGATAGATAGATAGATAGATAGATAGATAGATAGGTAGATAGAGATTTAGATAGATACACATATAATCAATTATATATATATATATGTGTGTGTATGTATATATACATATATATACATATATATTATATATATATATAATTGATTGTATTGTTTCTCTTCAGGTACTCAGTTGACCAACTATTAACTACTGTGCAGTTATGTTTCTTTTATAAGGTATTATTTATTTGGTAGAACCAAACTCTGGTCAGAGCATAGTTCATAGAAGGAATTGACAAGCCCTTACTTACAGGACTTGTTCGAACTCTCAACAGTGACAAGAATGTTTTTTTTCTGCCCCTGCTCTTTATATGGTATTCTAGCCTGCATACTAACTTTATTTTAATGGTGCCACTCTTCTGCTAAAAAAAATGAAACAAAAAAATGAACAAAAAAAACCAAACTTAAGTAAATCTTCACTGCCTGTTGGGGAAGGTCTAAGAATCTGTTTGGCCTTCAAGGCCTTCATAGTCTGGCCCTTCTTAAAAAGACTTTTTATTCCAGGAAAGTTCTCACTCTTTCCCAAACTGTTTGTCTTGTCTCTATGCTCTACTTATACTAGACAGTCTACACAAATCCTAACCTTTTGTTCCACTTTCTCCATAAAACATTTCCTGATTTCACACTAATCTCTCTGTTTCCCTACACCCTAAATCTATACCATATAATGTTGCATTTGACATTTAAGGAAAGGGGAAGGGAACAAGCATTTATTAAATACCTATTATGTGCCAGGCACTATGCTAAGTGCTTTACAAATATCTCATTTTACTTAATTCTTTTACTTAATCAACAGGAATTTATTAAGCACCTACTACGTTCCAGACACTGCAGTAGGTGTTACATTGCTCTAAAAGAGCTTATTTCATCTTATATTCTTCTCTAAGTATTTCATGTTGCTAAGTCTGCAAATATCAGCTGGATCCTACACTTATCTCTGGCAAGAGTTTCTAAACATTTTTGACTGAACACACCTATCCATTAAAAAATTGTGAGCACACATAGGTATATTATTTACAGGTTATACACATTGCATGTTTCTAAGTTCACCTTATTTTGAATTTACTTTTAATTGTCATAGCTGAAAAAAAATTCCTCACAAAGATACATAGATTCACATGGGAAAAATGAATAATTGGCTACACTTACTAAGTCATGAGAATCATTTTTCAGTCCCATTCACCAATTATGCAAAGGTTTCAATTATTCTTGAAAGCTAATCTACTTTTTATGTTGCTAATATTTTATATTTTGACACACAAATAATTTTTGGCAACAAAATTTCATGATGATAGAAACATTTCCAAATACCCATTTTCAAAATCCTCTCTCTATAACATAAATTTCTTTTTTAAAGCAGTTTCTTATTGTTAAGATGTTATCTCCACGTGATAATCAAAATATATAGGAAACAAACATTCATCCATAACACAAAAGCCATTCCCCAATGGATAAGTGGTAAAAGGATATGAATAAAGAATTTTCAAAAACATACTTACTAAGTTATCAACAACCATATGAAAGACTGCTTCAAATCACTAATAAGAGAAATGCAAATCAAAACAACTCTAGAGTTTCACCTTGCACCCAGAAAATTGGAAAGTTAACAAAAGATGGTAATAAGCAATGTTGGAAGGATTATGGAAAGATAGGTTTCACTAATACATTGTTGTTAGAACTGCAAATAGCCTAATCATTCTGGAAAGCTATTTAGAACTATGCTAAGATAGTGGCTAAAATGTCCATAACCCTTTGATCTCACCAAAAGGCACACACTCCAACAAAGACAGAATGAAAAGTCCAATATATGCCAAAACATTTTTAGTGGCATTTGCTATATAGTAGCAAAGAACTAGAAACAAGGTAGATGCCCAAAATTTGGGGAATGAGCAAACAGACTGTGATTCGTGGAATAGAATGGAATGTACTACATTGTAAAATATTCTGAATATGAAGAATCCAAGAAAGCATGGGAAGATTTATATGAACTGATGCCAAATGAAGTAAGGAAAACCAGGAAAATAATGATATGCAATGGCTACAACAATGCAAATGAAAAGAACAAAATTGAAACAAGTGTTATGTAATTATAATGCAAGCTCAGTGCCAAGTTAGTCAGACCATAAATATTTATTAAGCATCTATTATCCAGGCACTGTTAAATGATGTGTACAAGGCTAAATAAGAAGTATAAGAATTCGTCTCTTCATTCTTTGCAGAGTTGGGTGACTATGGGTGTGGAAAAGGGTATAAACTGTTGGGCTTGACAGACGTGTCAGTTTTTTCTGAACAACTTATTTTTATTCTTTTTTATTATTATGAGAGATGGATGTCTGGTTGGGGGAAGGGGTAGAAATCATATTGGAAAGTGAAGGTGATATTAAAAAGAAAAGATATTTTAAAATGTATCACTTTTATCCTGAAAGGACAGGTTGTGTGTTTATATATGTTTTTAAATGTCTGCTAGGTAGCACACTATTGACAGCTATTTGTCAATAAATGCAGAATATTCAACTTTTTGTAAAATAAAATGCATACCACCTTCAAATTTTATAACACCCAACCATTTTGCTTGGAGTTAAGCAGAAAACTTTTTTTGTGGAGAAAATGTTGGCCTCTGAAATCTTTTGGAGGTAGAGGTTGGGAGAAGTCTTCTGTTTGTTTCGTGTTTTGTTTGTATCTTTCTGCCTTTGTTTTTCTTTTTGAAGTCAGAGTAATTTCTATTTACTTAAAACAACTCAGATGCTTTTTAAAAAATTTATCAATGACATTTTTGATAGCATATTTAGACATGGAGTCATTCTTTGAGGAAAATAAACCAAAGATATTTTTAAAAAAATTTTTGGCACTTGCCAAATAAATACTTAATGGTAAAATGTATTTTTTCTAGTACTCGAACTTAGGACTTTGCAAATTTTTTTCAGTGTATTGCATATCTCTTCTCATATCTTTTTTTAAATATCTTATTCTTCCTGTGACTTATTTAATTGATTTAGAGAAGTAGTTAAGTTTGTACATGTTGAAATCAAGCAGGTAAATCAAGCTATACAAATTGATCTGCAGTTTAAATTACTTGAAGTTCCCTCAAAGGTCAATCAGCCAGTAAGTATTTGGGCAGCTAGGTGATGCAGTGGATAGAATGCAGGACCTGTAGTCAGAAGTTCAGATGTGGCCTCAGACACTTAATAATTGTGTGACCCTGGGCAAGTCACTTGATGGCTGTTTTTAGGGGAGCACCTGCTGCAGCCAAGAAGTAATCTGGGACACAGTATTGGTGAGCTGGGGTCGGGGTAAGGGGAAAGGAAGGGACAGTTCCAACCGCATGGTTGTAGCTGATGTAGGCACCTTGGTCATGGTTAGGTTATAGCCTGCCCAGGCTATAACCCAGTGGGGTAAGGAGTGGGAACGGATGAG
>CM053622.1:395208401-395260116 GCA_028646595.1 Phalanger gymnotis | reverse complement strand
TGGGGACCGAACCACTAGTGCTGAGGAAGGAGGCGGGGAGGGGAAACCCCTCCTCCTTCCCGGCGGGAGGGGGAGCACCGGGAGGAGGGTGCGGCCCCGTGGGAAGGGTAGGGGCGCGCAAGGGCCGCCTCTCCGGGGCCAAGTTTTTAAGAAGGGGGCTCGGTTCCCGCCATTTTTCAAGGCTAAAAATAAAACTTTTCTTTCCCTGTCCCCACCCCCCACTTCTTTCTCCCTTTCTCCCCAGTTGGGCGGGGGGGGGAGAAGCTAGCGGGACGCTGAGGCGGGGGGAGGGGAAACTCCTCACGCGCGGCGAGCCTCTGCTTCCTCCCCCGGGGGCTCGACCCCCTCCGCGCGGGCGGCGGCCGGGGCTTTCTCGGTCTTAGGTGCGCCATAGCGCGACGTCGCCATGTTGTTCGCTTCCCGTCTCCCTCCGCGGAGGCGCCTCCGCCGCGAAGCCAGCCACCGCCCGCGCATCCTCGCGGCTCTCCGCGCCTCCCCACCCTGCCCCGCGCCCGGTTCCCTCCAGGACGGTTCGCGGCCAGGGCAGCCCAGCCGGGTCCGAGGCGTCGGTCGGCGGAGGCGGCGTTTTGTCCTCTGCCGCTGCAGCTGGCGGGACCCGCGCCCCTGCGGCCGGACTCTGCCTCCCCGCCCCCAACCTCGTTTCTTAAAAGGGCGATGTCAGCTCCACGAGTTTCCCCGGGGGCAGCGCCCGCAGGGTCCGAGGGGCTGGGGGTTCCACGGGAACGGGAGGGGCCGTTCTGCTCTCGGAAAGGGGGACGGCCACGTGGCCGTCACCTCAGTGGATCCCGGAATGGACCGTGCCCGAGCTGCGCCTCTAGGGGCCCCGGGGTTACCCTGCCCGGAGAGGGATGAGTGTTTCCCTGCTTTAATTGTGGACGGTGAAGCGTGAGCCTCTCCTGTTGTCCCCCGCCCCCATAATCAAAGGACCATTCTCCATTCTGCTCCCCTTTATCCCCCTCCCACCCTCTCCTTCCCCCCGACTTTCATCCCTCCATCTTTTCCAGGGTGGTTTCTTCTCCCGTCACTCTTGCCTGGCCCAGGACCAGGGCACGAGGTTGGCGCCCCGACCATGGGCTGAATCTACTTTTACAGAAACCCCTTCAGAACTTGGGGTGGGGGGCGGGGCGCGAATGTAATGGAAGAGGGCGAGAAGGCCTCGAAGCTAGTGAAGTTGTAAAGTAATGACACATTCTGGTCTTTCGAGGCAGAAAACTCATTTTTGTACACAAATTGTGACCTTGAGTTAAACGCCTTTAATTGAGGCTTAAGTGAGTTTAAAAAAAAAAGTTTTTTGTTTTATTACATTCGGCCATCCTTCTGCCCCAGGAATAATTAGTCTCCTTTTGTCATGGACCCCATTGACAGTCTGGTGACTCTAATA
This sequence comes from Phalanger gymnotis, assembly GCA_028646595.1. Classification (NCBI taxonomy): domain Eukaryota; kingdom Metazoa; phylum Chordata; class Mammalia; order Diprotodontia; family Phalangeridae; genus Phalanger; species Phalanger gymnotis. The sequence continues at coordinate 395,258,714 of CM053622.1, read as the reverse complement.
ATAAAAACAGACTCAGCGCTTTAAAGTTTGTTTTACGTATTATAGTTATATATTGCTGTTCCTCCAACAAGATGCTCCATCCCCCCCGGACCCCTCCCCTACACACACACAGTTTTATGGGCTCTGCCCATGCCTGGAACTCTCCTTATCTCCACCTCCTGGTTTCCTTCGAAACCCTGCTAAAATCTCACTCCCTACAGTCCTTTCTTAGTCCTTAATTCTAGCGCCTTGCCTCTGTTGATTCCACAGTGCATAGAGGCCTGGTCTACACTAAGGGCTTAATCCTTTTATTTTTATATATATATATAAATATGTATATATTTATATATTAATTGACTATATATTTATCAATAGATACATGCACGTGTGTATACTTCTATTTCTTATTATATGTCTCTATCTCCTTTGTCACAACCCTGGATGTATTGTGTATGTATAATTATTATGTATATGTTATGGACCCCTCGGACTATGATTTAAATGCACGAAATGAAATACTTTTAGGGATTGCGAAGGAAACCGGACCATTAAAGAACTTCATTGCCATTTCATACACCACCATCTCCACAATGAAGTCACTCATTTAGGGCTTGTTTTAAGAGAGTAAACTTTTAAAAATTCTGTTTTGCCTTCCAAGATAGGTTCTTAACCTTTCTGTTTCCTAGTCCCCTTGGGTAAGGCCTGTAAGCCACTTCTCAGAACGGTGGTTATGACTACCAAGGAAAACAATGATACTGAATTAGTTACATGATGTGGACTTGAATATGTGGTTGAGTGCTTTGAAGAGGTGCAAATGTATTAAGTGCTCTCTAAAAGATATCCGGGTTGACTTGGGGGTTCCTTATTCCAGTATTGCCTAAGCAGTTCTAGGGAGCACCTTCTGGTAAGCAGCGGAAGAGGTAGGTAGGTGATGTTGTGTTTGTCCTTCATTTTAGAAGAGGGCCGTGACTTCAGGGGAATGATGACTTGATTTGAGGGAGGGAGGGCTGTGCAAGGTCACCAGCCTCACTTTCTCCTCCAGAGCCATCTGGGTCTAGTGGCCTGATATTCATCAGGATGACTGGAGATGACCCAGGATAAAATGGAGACCCTGGCCCGTATTTAAGAAGTGAGTCAAGGCATGGCCCCTTTAATTAGAAAAAAGGGGAGAAAAATCAAGCTGGGAGGGGAAGACCCTCAGAGTTGCTGTTCCAAAGAGAAAGTTACCTTTGACGTTCGTTCAAAGCCCGGAGGGCCCAAAACGCCACCCCCTGAGTGGAGCTTGGGTAGGGACCTATTCATGAGCTTCAGAGTGAAGTGGGCTTAAGGTTTTGTGGAAGGGTAAGTGATGTGAATAAAGTAAGTGGGCAGGAAGACCTTCGTTCAAATCCTGCCTCAGATATTTGCTAGCTTCATGAACCCGTGGGCACGTCACTTAAGGTCTCTTTGCCTAGGTTTTCTCAACTGAGGGCTGGAGGTTGGAATGAAGACAGAACGGTTATGGAGAGGGGAATTTGTCTTGGCCAAGTCATGTGGCTTCTATGGGTTTCAAATCACTGGCAAGAAGGTATAAAATAGGATTTGTGTTAATTAGTGCAAACAAATTATACTAAAACAATATTCACTCTTTCTTAAGGATCTGAAGTGTTGTGAATATAGGGTTACTTCACTGGGCTGATGTGGGAGGGGTAGGCAAAAACTGCCAACGCCAGCTCATTTTCTTTTCAGGATGAAAAGCTCCCTGGCTGTTGTCGAATACTCCTTTAAAGTAGAGCATTTGGGGTGCTCGGGATCAATCATTAGCCTTTGGTCTGGACAGTAAATAAATATTAAATTACTCATAGTTATTCGAATATAATGTTACATCTGCATAACTTGAAAAATATTTTTCAGAGGATTTTAACAACATTTATAAATGATGTAGGAAGAACATATATGAAGTAAGGAGAAACATCAGAAGTTATGTGCAGATGAGTATTTTCCTTCAAAAGCAGCTGTCTTAGAAAACTATACGGTTTAACCATGATGCAGATGTTAAAAACATTTTCTTAGGAATTCTTTTGGAATTTACCTTTGGACCCAGTTCAGGAGACACTGCAGAAAATCTGTCCCATTAATTTATTGTCATGCCTTTTGTTTAAAAGATAGTAATTAATGTAGCACCACCTAACATATTCACCAGACCTGACTGAATAATGTCACTAGTACCAAAAATCAGACACTCTCCCACCCCTCATCCCCCCCACCCTGCCCTTTCAAAGCCTCCTTTAAAGGAGAAGCCTGGTGCTGCAGTAAGATGGAATGCTGCATCTGGAGTCAGACCTACATTTGAGCTCCAGCTCTGCTGTAACTGGGCAGCTAGGTGGCAGAGGGGATGGAGTGCCGGGCATGGTCTGGTCACTTAATCCTGTTTGCCTCAATTTCCTCATCTATAAAATGAGCTGGAGAAGGAAATGGCAAACCACTCCAGTATCTTTGCCAAGAAAGTCCCAAATCAGGTCACAAAGAGTCAGGCACAACTGAAAACTGAACAACAATTGATTTTGATTGGGCAAGTCTGCCTCTTTAGACCTTGGTGTCCTCATCTGAGAAAGAAGGGCATTGGAGTTGGTGACCTCTGAGGTTACTTTCAGCTCCAGATCTGATCCTGTATGCTTCAGCTTCTGGAGGAAGGTCTGTAGATGTATAAAGTAGTTATGTTTTGACTGGCAATACAGTAGAAAAATAATGAAAATTATCTGGATAACTCAGATTTCAAAAGCAGCTTTTGCCTCAGTTTTCACAATATCTGGCTGCCTCCTATAAGAGGGCTTTCCTGATGCTTCATTTCCTTCTATTAATTATTTTCTGTTACTCTTTATATACTTTGTATTTCCACATATCCATGTTATTACCACAGTAGAATAGAAGTTCCTTGAAGGCAAGGCCTGTTGGTTCCATCTTTGATTTCACAGGGCCTCCCCCATTAACATGCCCATAGCACACACCTAAAAAGTCTTTGTTGAATTGAATTTATTGAATTCAGGCAGATACCCAGTGTCCACCTGAGCAAAATATCATTCTAGTTGAATAGGCCTTAACTTAGGAGCTAAAGATTCTCTCTATCCAAAGAAACATGGAGAGGACATTACCACCTAGGATAACCTTGGGACATTACACATCAGTGAGCCCTTTGGCTTACGATTAAGTGTGTATTTTGTATAATAGATACCTGTGCAGTTAAATGCATATTAGCTGTTTGTATAAAGTCTAGTCTTTTATCTTTCTAAAGGACTGATAAGTAAGTGGGACAATAAAGTAATTAGCTTATTGGGAAGGTTTTGTTAAAGAAGTATGATTTTTAGCATGTTTAGGAGACAGCCTTCCTAAAGTAGTTTAGGTATTTTTTTATTTGAATTTTATTTTGTTTTTAATTAATAAGGATTTTCTCTCACCCCTCCTTTACCACTGAATGAAAAAGAAAAACAAAACAGTCTCAACGCACATTCCTAGATAAGTAAAGCAAATTCTTCCATTGGCTGTGTCCAACAATCTTATTCTGCATTTTGCATCCATCATTTCTATGTCAGGATATTGGAAGGTGCTTCATCTTTGGTCCTTTGGAATCATGATTTGTCATTGTGGTGATCAAACTAACATACCTGAATTCAAATTTGGCTTCAGACACATAATAGTTGTGTGACTCTGGGCAAGTCACTTCTGTTTGCCTCTGTTTTCTCAACTGTAAAATGGGGGATAGTAATAGTGCCTACCTTGCAGGATTGTTAGGATGGTCAAATGGGATAATCTATGTTTTTAAATTGCTTGGTACAGTGCCTAGACCTTATTAGGCACCATAGAAATGCTTATTGCCTCTCCTTCCCCTTCCCAATGTCACACACCTCGTGAGTGGCAGGGGCAAGATCCTAACTTCCCATTCACTGACTTCTAAATCCAGCAGTTCTCTCTACTACACCACACTGCTATTCTAGTAAAATTATAAAATCATAAATAAAATGGAATTTTAAAGTGAGAACAAGCTTGCTGAGTACCATCCGATCTTCATAGTGGAATGTGCATTTGATTTGGAGTGAGAAGACCTGCCTGCCCCTTGCTAAGACTCTGGGTAGCTGACCTCTCTGACATTCCCTTTCTTTATCTATAAAAAGAGAGGGTGATATTAGCTGACTCTAAGATTCCTTCCAAATCTAAATCTCTAATCTTATAAATAAAAAACTGAAAATTGTTATGAATTATCTTTAAATTTTAATTATTGTTCCAAGTTACGAACTGCTTTTTGATAGCAAAAAACCATCCAACAAACAAAAAAAGCCATGCTTCTCACTAAGTGATTTGTGATATTGGGAATAACATTTCTCTTAATATTTAAGGTTGTTTTTTTTAAATCACCTTTATGTTGTTTGGTACTTACTATTTTGTGATCCGCCATTTTTCATATAACATTTCATGTAAATATTTCAATTAATGACAGAGCCCATGTATTTGTCATTTTTAATGGCTTTGTTATACCATAGGTTGATAAATCTAGAGTTAGAAGGGACCTTCTCAGACCATGTGGTAGTATAACCCTCTCATTTAACAGATGAGGAAACACTGAGACCCAGGGAAGTTAAGTGATTTACAAAAGAATACGCAGGTAGTAAGCATCAAAGGTATAATTTGAACCCTAGTCCTCTGCCTCCCAAGCCAGTATTCTTTTGTTGTGTTACATGGTAGTTAGATTAGCCTTTTATTCTCCTTTTTGGGGGCACCTAAGTTTCCAGTTTCACTTTTATAAACAATGTTACTATAAAGATCATTGTATAAATTGCTTTACCTCCCCTTTGGGGTTATTTCCTTAGGATGCATTATGTCCAAAATGGAATTATTTAGAATCACAAGATTTTTAGAGTTGCAAGGGTCTTCAGCAACCATCTAATTCAACTCTTATACAAAAGGACAGCAACATACTCCACCAGGGACTTTGCCTTGAAGACCTCCCACTAGGGCATCCCATTTTACTTCTGGACAGGCTTCATTGTTAGAAATTTTCACGGCATCAAACCTAAATTTACGCCTTCCACTCATGACTCTTGCTTTTGGTCTTTGAAGCCAAATGGAACAAAAATCTCCCTTTTTTCCATAACAGCCCTTTAAATACTTGAGAAACATGTCATTTGTTTTCTTTTCTCTAAGTATATCTAGTTCTTTCAATGGATCCTTATGACCTGAGTTTCAATGCTGCCTGTTACTTACTAGTTATGTGACCCTGGACGACTTAACTTTGTCAGCCTCAGTTTCCTCTTCTGTAAAATGATAGCAAATAAGGATCAAGTGAGATATATATGTGAAGAGCTTTGCAAACCATAAAGGAATAAATAAACTTATGCACACATATATAGACATACACATATATATATGTACAATTATATCTATGTTTCTATATATAAAATGTCAGCTTTGTTATTATATGACATGGACTCAGGAACCTTCACCATTCTTGTTTGCCTTTCCTATATGCTATCCAGATGATCAGTGTCCTCCTTAAACTGTGGTGAGTGCCCAGTCCTGAATAATCCAGTTATGGTCCTACCAGGGCAGGCTACAAAAAGACCATCACCCCTTCTTCCTGAAGTGTTGCAGCCCAAGGTCATGTTAGCTTTTTTGTCTGCCACATCACACTGCTGACTCATTGGGGTTGTACTGCAGTCCACCAAAACCCTACATCTTTTCAGACAAACTGCTGTGTAACCACGCCTCCCTCATCTGAAATTGGGTACGAAAAACCTTTACTACCTATTACTGAATTACTCTCTGGAAAGGTTAAACAAGTGAAGTGCTATCTGCCTATTTCTCCATAAGACTCTTTGACATTGTGTTTTGTCTCTTTTGTTTTAGCGGGAATGATAGGGTGTGCGCGCGAGCGTGTGTGTGTGTGTGTGTGTGTGTGTGTAATTATAACTATAAAGTTATTTTAATTAGCACTCTAAAAATTGCTAATGAGACTACATTTTCATGTGACACTAGTGACACTTTCCTGGTATATAAACCATTTGTGACATATTTTCACCTCTTTTGTTTGCTTGTGCCTTTTCTTTTTTATCTCTAATGTATCTTTGTACCTGGTTTGATACTTTAGTGAATCCTTGATCTCATTGGATTTCATCAATTTTGATGCAGATAAAAATAGCATTTATAGAGAACTTAAAGGCTTGTAGAACACTTTACAAATATTAATACCTCATTTTACCCTCACAACAACCCTGGAAAGTAGATGCTGTTTCTATCCTCGTGTTATAGACAAGAAAACTGAGGCAGACAGATTAAGTAATTTACTTGCCCAGGGCCATACGGCTAGTAAGTGTCTGGGGTGATTTTTGAACTCAATTCCTCCTGACTCCAGGTCCAACATTCTATCCACTGGGCCTCTAAATTCTTCTGTGCTTTCTCATCCTGTCCAACTCTTGTCCATACTCCTTAATGCTACCTAGAGGCCTTCCTTTGTTTGTTTGTTTGTTTAACAATGACTGTATTGTTCTTCATCCTTTGTTTTTCAAAGAGGACTGATGACATCACAGGTGATATCTTGACTTGCGCAGGAATTGGATTTAAGCTAGGCAGAGTTGAGCCATGTCATCAGCCTCTCTCTTCCTGAGTCTTCAAAGTCCTGTGGTGGACACAAGTCAAGACCACGCAGTGGCCTGGGATGCAGTGGAGAATGAACTTGGCATCTTCAATATCTGACCAGGCTCTAAGCACTCGGCAGCACCTGCTTCGGCCGCCTTCATGGCTGTTGGAACAAATTGCTCTCATCTGCCCATTGCAGTAGGGGAGATCTTCACATGCTTGGGGTCGACACCTCCCTAAACTCACCAGTGGGTTTGAGGCTTGTTAGTTCCCCTTAACCTAGTTTAGCCTATCTACCAAGACAGTTTTACAGGGGTGTGGGTACTGTGCATGCTACAGCTTCTTTGAGCCACAGGTGAGAGAGTTGGGTGAAGGTGGACACCAAAGGTGGATGAACAGCCCTGAAAAGGGCTTGGCAGCCCTCACACTGGAGGTGCAGGGTTGTCTCTGAACACCCCCATACACCCCAACAGCTATAGTAAACTAGAGAGGTCATGGGATGTAACATCTTGCCTTGTTCAATTTCTTAAGAGAAATGACTCTAGCAAATAATTAAATTTGGCTGGACCACAAAATATGTGGAGGGTATAGATGAAATTAGTCTGGAAAAGCATTCTGTAGCAAAATTTCAGAGGGCTTTGAATGCCAAACTCAGGAGTTTAAACCTTGTATAATATGTATTGAAAAGCCATTAAAGGTTTTAGAACAGGGAAGTCATTTGATCAAATCCACGCATCAGGAAATTATTTCTAATAGAAGTGTAGAGATCATTTAAAAGACTGTGATGAGGTCCTGAAGAGATGCAAGGGAGCTATTACAGATTTTGGAGGATCTGTATTTATTTGTACACAAATGTCTATGTGCATACACACAAAGCAAGGAACTGTCATGGTTTTTTTTTTTTGCCACTGTGTTTTTATGTGTCTGTGCCTCTCTATGGATGAGGATGTGTTTGTCTATGTGTCTATAACATATCTTTGTGGCTGAATGTGGATGTCTGCTTAGGTCTGTGTCTCTTTGTGTTGATCTGTGGCCTTGTGACTCCATGCTCATTTGTGCCTCAGTGCAAAACTCTGAAACAGGAAGTTGTTTGTAATCTCTTTAAGCAAAAAAGGAAACAGCAATGGGGCCCTCCACTGATTTTCATACCTTCTTCTGACTCTGTTCCTCCACTTTCCTTTAGTAGCTCCAAAATCCTGAAAAACTATAGTGATATTGGTTGGTTGGTTGTTGTCCTTCATTCTCAGAGTACCAAAATGACATCACTGTGCTAGAGTCAAGTTTCAGTGTGTCCAACTATGGCTGATCAAACCAATATGAGCTCGGAATGCTCCACCACAGGTTGGGTACAAATAGTCTGTGTGAACATTTGAGGTGGATTCTCTAAATTTGCACATCCTGCATTTCCTTTGAGCTGTTTCAATTCTGCTTTGTTCATAGAGCGCAGCACGCCATGCTGAGTGGTCCTGTGCCACTGTCTCCCGTGTCACACAATCATTTCCAAAGTTCTTAAGGGAGACTTTCAGAATATCCTTGTATATCACTTCTTCTGACCACCATGTGAGCTCATGCCCTATGTGAAATCTCCATATTAAAAAAAAAAAAAGATCGTAGTAGTATTAACATGCTAAATAGGCACAGGACCACGTTCGTCTTCCTGGTTATAGAAAGTTGAATCCACCACGGACTTTAAAGCACTCTAAGTTGGAGCTGGTTCTCGTTTTTTATTCTGCATCTTCCACTTGGCTCCTTCCCCCAACTACACACATCTGAGGTGAAAAGTGGTCTTTCCTGTTATGGCGTGTGAGACTTGTGGTTAAACTTCCCCCCTCCCCCCAGCATGATAACTGAAAATTTTAAAATGAATACTTAACACTTAAGGAGATACTTTTTTCTACACCAAAAGATTATTTAAAGTAAAATTTAAATAAAATCATTAATAATATCTAATGTCTACCTTTGCTTACCAATTTTAAGAAAAACAATAGAATGAAATTTAAAGAAATACAAGTGGATACAAATGGAAACCTTGCTAAAAAACTTCAGCTATTGCCAGTCACTATGTAATTTAAACCTGGCCTAAGTAGATTGATTGTTGTTTGTTTTGTCTAGTCCTAGACTTTCTAGTCTTTTTTTAATCTGTATTTCTAACTTCAGACTATAGTTAGTATAGCACTCAGTATGAAAACTTATTACTTTGCTGTGAACTTTGCTTGCTGTACCTGGCTGTTCAGCCTTTGGGCCATTAGTCATTTTCAAAAGCTTTTCTAGAGGTCTACCAAGCTGTGCTGACTCTAATTACCTCTCCAGTACCTGTGATGAGGAGTGTGTACCATTTTGGACTGTATGACTTTCCTACATGGCTTCCACTTTTATAACTTCCCCTGACAAAACAAAAATGTCATTTTTTTCTTTCCCTTTCCCCAAACATATATCCTGTGGATTCAGGAGAGAGTTCAGGTACAGAGTTATCTAGCTAACTTCCAAGTGACTTGTTGGCTTAGGAATGAAAGCACTTTTGCCATTTTTAATGGAAGGGGAGAATAAGACAAAACAAATGACTAATTGGCATAGTGTTTTGTAATAAATACCTTAAAATTCACTTAGGAGCAAGTAGAGATGACTGTGAGTTGGAAATTAAGAAATCTAGATCAATAAAAGGTGCCTAGATCAATAAAAGGTGCCAATGAGTTGGACATGGATGTCATGAAGACAGGAGATCAGCTGCAGTAAGATGATGTGTTGCTTGTGATTTATCTTTGATCATAGTTGGGGTATTAAGGCAATACCTCGCCTTGTATCTTAGGAAACACCTGTCTGTAACCAGATAGCAGGGTCATTTACCATGTGAAGCCAAGCAAACCTCATTTAAACCTTTTCGATAGTGGTATAAGTAGTGAGGTGGTGTGGGGTAGTGGATAAAGAACTGACCTAGCAGTCAGGAAGACATGGATTCAGTTCTCTCAGAAAATTATGGGGTGGGGGGAGGTGTTGAGAGAGAGAACTAGTCTATACAAAAATACATTTATATGGGCATATAAAATATATATAAAATCTATTACATATGTATGTATGTATATGTAATGTATGTGTATATGTATGTATATATAATATACATGTGAGAGAGTATCAAAATGTATATGTATGTATGTGTATATATAACATGTGAGAGAGTATCAAAATGTATATGTATGTATATGTAATATACATACATGTGAGAGAGTATCAAAAGCTTTACTAAATTCTAGATACATATTTTCATTAATGATCACCTGATGTCAGGTGACTATGAATTAGGTGGTAAAATGCATGCTGAATGCTTAGGTGGAGAGGAAGTACCCCCAAAGCATTTATGGACTTTGTGATCCTATTGTGAGATTTTTAATGGTGGTATCCCAAAGATCTGTCTTGGATCCTTATTGTGGAACATTTCTGTCAATGACTCAGTTGAAGTACAGATGCTATATTTATTAAAATTTAGATTACAGAAAGCTGTTAGGAATAATTATGAATATATAAGAGAATCAGAATTCCAAATGCTTTTAACAGGCTGGAATAATGTGGTAAATCTAACAAGATATTAAATTCAGGAGTGATAAGTAAAAAAATATAGCAGAATAATAGTTCTAGAAGAGACTTCGGAGGCCAGCTAGTCTAACCACCTTATTTTAAAGAAACTGAGACCCAAAGTGGGGTTTAGTGACTTTGCCAGATGCAGGTCCTTTGACTCCAGAGCTCTTTCTGCCACACCATGTTGCCTCTTCAAAAAAAAAAAAATCAACTGCACACGTACAAGATTAGGTGAGATGGCTTATCAATTTTTAGCAGTTCCATGAAAAAACAAATCTAAGGCTTTTCAAGTGAAGACTGAGTAAGAGTTAGGGGTATAATGTACCTGAGCCACAGACTCTACTGTATACTATGAGAAATGTAGGTTATCAAGTGGCCTTTGTATCAGGGTCCCCTGACTTCAGATGGATCTTAGGGAGGAGGGCAGGATTCCCAGCTGTGGGTAATCTAGGATACAGACTCATTCATCACTTCCAAAATTTTTTAGTGCCATATGTGTTTCAAACCTCAGTCAACACAACAGCATGTCCCGGCACCAGTGACACCCCTGGGAAAGCACACGTAGCACAGAGAGAGCAGACAGACACACAGGGAAAGGCAACCTTGAATAAGCGGAACCTCTTAGCAACTTTTATTCGTTACAACAAGGCTCCATCTGTCCCTTTGTTCTTCTTTTAGCACCATAAGATTTTGCGTAAGCAGTATTGTGAAGGCTAATCTCAAAACACCAGAAGTGAACTCTCCTTCCCCTGGTCTTATGTGCTGGTTGCTAGCAGTACCCAACATGAAAGACAAGCTGTACATATGATTAGCCACAACTATAGCCTTGTAGCCTGGCTTACTAGATTTGCTAACTCTTTTAATGTTTGTGAGATTGACATCTGAGATAGCTGTTCTTCATAATTCTTTGTGGCCATAGAGAGATGAATAAGGACCAGTAGGTATGTTAATGGGGCAGTAGATCTCAGCTTAATAGAAAGTAGAACTTTTTAATAGAGCTATCTGAAAATAAAATAGATTGATTAGTGAAATTCTTTGACTAGCATAGCATGTCAGAGTCTCCAAATTTATTGAAATCTATAGTCATGACCCAAGTTATTACAGGCTATGTGTTGGATTGTGATAATTTGCTTACTTGCTTTACATTGTTCATTAAATCATAGGTATCTTGAAAATCCCTTACTTCAAAGAGCCATTCAGGTAGGACCTAAACTATTCATTATAATAAGAGTAACTTAAACTTGTATAGTAATTTGTAGCCTATAAAGTATTTTCACATATTTAATCTTAATAAATCCATGAGGTAGACAGAATAGGTATTATCCCTGTTTGGGAGATGAAATGGAGGGTGAGATGATAGGGTCACATGGCTAATAACTCGAAATTGGGATTTGATTTTTAGAGATTGTGGTATTCTCTGGTTCACAGCCTTGTATTGTCACTTAAAGAATATTGATATTAGGTGGATTTTTGTATCAGGGAGCCACTTGGGATTGTTGAAACCTCTGTACAATTTCCTAAATGCAGTCTTTCCTCTGCTCCTTTATTATGGGCATATGTCATTATCTATGTGCAATATCTAGCTACCTCTCTGTCTGTCTAATCTATGAGTACTCAATTGACAGCCTCTCCTAACCTGTATAAAACACATTCTTTATCTGTTTGGTTTTTCCTTTACAGATTGTTAGGTTTCTTTCTGAATGGCTGTGAATCTCATTGAGAAGGCCCTATAGCATTCTGGTATCTGATACATTTAGCACAGTGACATCACATCTATCAAGAAATCTTACATTATTGTAATATATGTATTATGAGAAATGCCTCGTTGGAAGAGAGTCTTTAAGATTGTCTTTTGTTTTCCCAAGTTAAACACTTTTGTGTAGTCAACAAATAATAAGTGTGGTGAGATCTTATAATCTCTGCACCATAAGTATTGTGAGATCTTGTAATCTCTGCACCTTTTAGGCAGTCATGTAACTGAGCAGCTGTGCCTTGCAGTAGAAAATCTACAAAAGCCTGATTCATCTGTTCTTGCATTTTTGTTGAGTATAGATTCAATTAATGTGTAAATTATTCTGATGAAGAGTTTATAGAAATGAGAAGTAGGCACTTTTTGTTGAAGTTATTTAAGTCTTTCCTCTGATTTTAATATCACTTTTTCTATTTGGTTGGTATCTTTCCCCCTTTGAGATATTCTGAAAATTGATCACTCAGTGCTTTGAAAATTATGCCTCTGGATTACACTCATGGGGGGCAGAGCCAAGAGGACAGAGTAATAAAGGCAAGGACTTGCTTGAGCCTTCCCCCGAGCCCCTCCAAATTACCTGTAAAAAATGACTCTAAACAAATTCTAGAGCAACAGAACCCACAAAAAGACAGAGTGAAACAAATTTTCAGCCCAAGACAACCTGTATGGTGGATGGGAAAGGTCTGTTGCACTGGGCTGACAGAGAAGCATAGTCCAGCATGGGCTACAGCGGCACATTTGGGGACTCAGCAAACCTGGATCAGGCCTCAGGGAAACTCAATCACTGGCAGCCGAGGCCATTTCCAGACTTCTCCCACAAACCCACAAACACCAGAGACAACTTAGAAGGTCAGTGGGAAAGGTCTGCCAGACCTGGGTGAGAGAGGAGTGCAGACCAGCACCAGGCCCCAGCACAGTCCCAGGATGGTGGTGATGGAGGCAGTGGCAGCAATGGCTGCTTCCAGAGGTGTCAGCCCACAGAAGATAAAGTGGTCAAACAACTGATCAGAAGGAGATTGCAGAGATCTCTTTGATGGTGCTGAGGCAGGATTTTGTTGCTTTGCCCACATTTGGATCTGGGTCACAGTCCTGGGTGGCAGTCCTAGGGTGAGGAGGAGCACTGGCATAGCAGAGCTTGTGGCAGCAGTAGAGAGGGAGCCCTCCTCCCTTACAGTTCCAGGGCAGAAGAGAGTGCTTGTGGTCATTCACTGACCAGAGCACAGGCCAGGAGAGGAATAAACACCTCTCCTTAGATCATACCACCTCAGAAGAACTGAAAACTTACAGGTCCCTAGGAGTGTCTCTGAAAACAACTACCTAAAACTCCTGAAGCTTGGGACAGTACACCCTCCATATTGGAAGAAGATCCCTACCTTCACAAAGCATTAAAAAGTCAAGTAATTGGCTGGGAAAAAGAGCAAGCAGTGCAAAAAAAAACTCCAGACTATAGAACGTTACTTTGGTGACAAGGAAGATCAAAACATACAACCAGAAGAACACAGCAAAATCAAAGCTCCTACATCCAAAGCCTCCAAGAAAAATGTGAATTGATCTTAGGCCGTGGAAGAGCTCAGAAAGAATTTTGAAAATCAAGTAAGAGAAGTAGAGGAAAAAGTGGGAAGAGAAATGAGAGTGATGCAAGAAAATCATGAAAAATGAGTTCAACAGCTTGCTAAAAGAGACCCTCCAAAATGCTGAAGAAAATAACACTTTAAAAAATAGACTAGGCCAAATGGCAAAAAAAGGTCCAAAAAGCTAATGAAGAGAAAAATGCCTTAAAAAAGCAGAATTGGACAAATGCAAAAGGAGGTCCAAAAACTCACTGAAGAAAATAATTCCTTAAAAATCAGAATGGAGCAAGTGGAAGCTAGTGACTCTATGAAAAATAAAGAAATTATAAAACAAAGCCAAAAGAATAAAAAAAAAATGGAAGACAATGTGAAATATCTCCTTGGAAAAACAACTGACCTGGAAAATAGATCCAATTTAAAAATTATTGGACTACCTGACAACCATGATCAAAAAAAGAGCCTAGACATCATCTTTCAAGAAATTATCAAGGAAAACTGCCCTGACATTCTAGAACCAGAAGGTAAAATAGAAATTGAAAGAATCCACTGATCACCACCTGAAACAAATCCCAAAAGGGAAACTCCTAGGAATTATTATAGCAAAATTCCAGAGTTCCCAGGTCAAGGAGAAAATATTGCAAGCAGCCAGAAAGAAACAATTCAAGTATTGTGGAAACATAATCAGATTTAGCAGCTTCTATATTAAGGGATCAGAGGGCTTAGAGTATGATATTCCAGGTCAAAGGATAGGTCAAAGGAGCTAGGATTAAAACCAAGAATCACCCACCTAGCAAAACTGAGTGTAGTCAATGAGGGTGGGAAATTGATATTCAACGACATAGAGGAATTTAATGCATTCTTGAGAAAAAAACAAGAGCTAAAGAGAAAAATTGACTTTCAAATACAAGACTGATGAAAAACATGAAAAGGTAAACAAGAAAGAGAAATCATAAGAGACTTATTAAAGTTGAACTGTTTACATTCTTACATGGAAAGATATTTTGTAACTCATGAGACCTTTCTCACTAGGGTAGCTGGAGGGAATATAGATGTAGATAGATAGGTAGATGGATAGATGGAGGGCGTAGGGTGAGTTGAATATGAAGGAATGATATCTAAAAATAAAATTAAGAGGTATTATCTCACATAAAAGAGGCAAGAAAAAGATGCTACAATTGAGGGGGAGAGGGGGAAGGTGAGAGGGAATGAGTGAACCTTACTCTTATCAGATTTGGCTTAAGGAGGGAATAACATACACACTCAATTGGGTATGGAAATCTATTTTACCCTACAGGAAAATAGGGGGAAAGGAGATGGGCCGGGGGGGGGGGCGTTATAGAAGGAAGGGCAAGCTGGGTGAGGGGGTAATCAGAAGGAAACATTTTTGAGGAGAGACAAGGTCAAAGGAGAGAGTAGACTAAACAGGGTAGGATAGGATAGAGGGAAATATAGTTAGTCTTTCACATCATGACTTAATGGAAGTGTTTTGTATTACTACACATGTACAACTTATATTGAATTGCTTGCCCTTTCAATGAGGGTAGGTGGGAAGGGAGGAAAAGGAGAGAATTTGGAGCTCAGTTTTAAAAAATGATTGTTAAAAGTTGTTTTTATATGCAACTGAAATCTAGCTTACCCTTCAGGAAAATAGAAGGGAGAGGAAATAAAAGAAGGAGGGGGGTGTGATAGAAGGGAGGGCAGATTGGGGGAAGGGGCAATCAGAATATATGCTGCCATGGAGTGGAGGGAAGGGAGAGATGGGGAGAAAATTTGGAGCTCAAAATCTTTTGTAAGTGAATGTTGAGAGCTAAAATAAATAAATAAATAAATTTAGATGTGGAGGGAAAAAAAGAAAATTATGTCTGTTTCTTCTGTATGTATTTGGGCAGATCTGCAGCTATTCTTGCCATCTTTATCTTTTCTACATTTTTATTTTCTTGTATAGTATATGATACCAAGGTGGCAGTGGTCCCATTATTGTCTTTGATGAGAACAGATCACCATGGGAAATGCCAGCAAATCTGTTTCTTTTTGTATCTATTTGTTGTCCTCCTTCCAGCTTAATCTTTGGTTTAAATGCTATTGAGATAATTTGGCATAATTGGATTTTATTTCTCTACTTTTTGCTGCTCTCTTTTACCATCTTCTTCAGTAACGTTGTATAAACAAATTTTGAAGTAGCGTTAGGTTTGGCTGCCATATCTGTCTGTATTTGAGAAGATCGTATATTTGTTGGCTAAAACAGTTTCTAAGCTTTTTTGGCCTTTATCATTGTGACGAATACTTTACGTCACTTAAATGAATGTAGAAATAAGTCGTATGTTCTTCTTTTTTCAATGATGAAAGAATCCTGAAGAAACTGAAAATAGGGTTTATGTAATTGCGAAACCTTCTTTGGCCACAAAATTTAAAATTTTAAGCTTAGTCTTTATGATCTTGGAATGGGGGCGGGAGGGGCAACTTTGTGTGGCCAGTCCCTCTGAAGCAGGGCTGTCCAACCTTAGGTTTTTATTGAAACAATAGATAATATATTTTGATTTGCTATTTCAGTGAGAGCTCTGCAGTGGCTTGCCTTCGTTTACTAAAACATTTATGTAAATTTCTATGCTTGTAAGTGAGCCGCATAAATTGCACTGCAGCCCCATGTGGCCCAGGCTGCATTTTGGACAGCCCTGCTCTGAAGTAATAATTTCCCTGTCAAGATGAATACTGGGATTTTTCCCTCTTCAATATTGTCACTTCTGCGAATGAATTTGGAAAAAATTTAAAAAGTTGGAGGAGATAGCACTTACCTCATTTTTTTTTTTTACTGACTAAAAACTAAATTTTCTTCTTTGGAAAGTAAAAGGCTTCACTTTAGTTGTAGCTGAAATATCTTTATAGAGTAACACCCCCATCTTGTGGCTTGTTAGGATATTGTCACTAAAGACATTAAATCATGTTGCATTTACACAACAGTTTACTTTGTGAAAAGATTTCTAGGAAGGCATTTTGGGGGAAAGTGGGATCTGGAACTTACCGTGTTTACTTTAAAATCACTTTTTTTTTTCTTCTCCATAGGTAAAAGAACTTGTCCTCGACAATTGTAGGACAGATGATGGGAAAATTGAGGGTTTAACTGCTGAATTTGTGAATTTAGAGTTCCTCAGCTTAATAAATGTTGGGTTATCTACAGTTTCAAATCTCCCTGAACTACCTAAGCTGAAAAAGGTAAGCATTTATCCTATTGTTCTAACAATAAAATAGAGATTTCCTGATGAGGATTTACATGATCTTCTGTGTGCAATAGATTATGTTCCAGTTACAGCATGATAGACTATTAGAGTCAAAAATCTGCCTTGGAGATTAATCTCCCTCCTTGTTTTATAGATGAGGAAATAGAACCAGACAAAGTGAACAATTTGCCCAGTGATTGAACTTTTAATATTTTCATATTGAGGTCATTTTTCTACAATTGCCAATATTTTGCTTTTTAGGCCATTTAATTTGATGTGGAATTTTTTCCCCATTTCATTTTCTGCCAGATTGATAATTGAAACAATCTCTCTAAGAACACAGTTGGATGATCATGCTTTGAATGCTATATTTTACCCCAAATTTCCATTTAGGCTTAATTTAACTTTAAACTATATGAAATAGGTTCTCGTCTGGAAAGCAAGTAATACCTGGGAAGAAAATCTGGGAGGAGAATGTGTTATCGGTTATGGCATTGCAAGTGTATATTATTTTAAAAGAAAGTACAGAGTTAAATAACGTGTCTATAATTTCTCACAACTTCATCTTAAAGTTCTAGAGCATCATGGTTTAATGGAAACAGATAATTGCCTGGGATTACTTTATTTTTTGTGAATAGATAAGCAATAAGTAAAATAATTTGGAATCTTCAGGAATTCTGGTGCAGTTGTTCTGATTCCTATAAGTTGATTTAAGTAAAAAGGTAAATTTTTATTGCAAAGAAAACAATATAAAAATCTGTAAATTTTAGTGTTTCAGCAGATGGCCCATACATAATTAAAGGGTTTTGTTCATCTGGTTACAATAAATTCTCTACAATGAAAAATAATCTACATCACAACAGATGCTTTCCTGGGTTCTTGGAAAGGACTATAGATCACATGTAGCTCTTTTTCTATCTGTATATTTCATATTTGGTTTCTCTAGCCAGGCGGCTAGGTAGCATAGTAGATAGAGTGTTGGATCTTAAGTGAGGAAGACTCATCTTCCTGAGTTAAAATCTGGCTTCAAGACACTTACTAGCTGTGTAACCCCAAGTAAGTCACCTAACCCTATTTGCCTCAGTTTCCTCATCTGTAAAATGATCTGGAGAAGGAAATGGCAAACTACTCCAGTATCTCTGCCAACAAAACCCCAAATGGGGTCACAAAGATTTGGCATGACTGAACAAGAAGAGCGGCTAGGTGGTGCAGTGGATAGAGAATGGGGCCTGGAGTCAGAAAGACCTGTGTTCAAATCTAGCATTAGACACTTACTAACTGTGTGACCCTGGGCAAGTCACCTAACCCTATTGTCCTCAGTTTCCTTATCTGTAAAAATGAGCTGGAGAAGGAAATGGCAAACTACTTCAATATCTTTGCCAAGAAAAAAACCCTAACAGGGGTCACAAAGAATTGGACACAACTGAAAATGACTGAATGAAAATCAGTATGAAAATAATTTTATACAAATGTCTCAGGGATCCACAGATTTCCTTGGGCCATACTTTGAGAAACATTAGCATAGTGGATAGTGGGGCAAGGGTCTGGTCTTGGAGTTTAGAAAGATCTGGGTTCTAGTCCTGCTTCTGACACATGCTATGGGCAGTTTGCCTAAACTGTCAGAACCTAAGCAAATAAGACAGGATCCTGTTCTATTTGGGTTCTATGAACTTTATAAAAAATATGTTAAAATAACTGTGTTTCAGTATAATTGATTTCTTTTCAAACTTCCACATTTTATTTCATGTTTAAAAATGTTATTCTGTTAAGGGGTCCATAGGCTTCACTAAATTATCAAAGTAGTCCATGACACAAAAGAAGATTAAGAACCCCTGTTCTAAAACTATAAGTTAATGGAGAAAAGACTGAACTACATCATTGTAAGGAATTTCCCACCATCATCACCACCCCTTACTCCAGTTCTCAAACAAACAAATCCAAAAAACTCAGTAACAGTAGAATTTTTGAAGGTCTGGATGTATCAGCAGAAATGTTTAATTTCATCACTGTTTTTAAAGGGGTTGTTGCAAGTTGTGGTAAGGTTCAGAGTAAAGAGTTCTAGGAGCACTGACTGTTCTCATGTGAAGTAGAAAAATATTAGAATACATATTATAAATATAAAATAATTGCATAGAATTATGAGTATTATAAATATTCTAAAATGTTATAATCAACATAACCAAAAATAACACAGTTTTTTCCTTCCTCTTTAAAACTGAATTTGTATACTGTCATTATGATAGCATTTATAGGGCAGAGCTTAGGGCAGAGCTTTAACTATGTATTATAACTGTAGAAATAAGCTTCATTTGACTTTGATACATATTTAGGAACTTTCTTATTTGACACATACATAAGTGGCCATATTTCATTAGAGCTAATATCCCCCTACTTGCTTTCCTTTCCAGCTTGAACTCAGTGACAATAGAATTTATGGAGGTTTGGATGTATTAGCTGAAAAACTTCCAAATCTCATACATCTAAACCTAAGTGGAAACAGACTGAAAGATATCAGCACTTTGGAACCTTTGGTAAGTAATGAACAATTTGGAAAGAAGGATTTGTTACTGTTTAAATTCAGTTTTTAGGGCCTAACATTTTATTATTGGAGAAGCTTTTAGTAATCCTATTTTACTATCAAGAAATATTATATTATTATTTTAAATTATTTTGTTTATAAAATGTAAGTATTTCATGTACTTAGACCATTTTTAAAGCTCAAAACTCTTTGATTTCTTTTAAGTCAGTTAATTATTGGTTTCTGACTTTGCTCTTCCTAAGCCTGACTCTGTGCTGAGAAGTATGTGGTTTCCTATTTTGAAAGGAATGGTTTTTGTATCATTAACTTACATGGAACAATCCAAAGATGTAGGCAGAATTTATCTCAGTCTACTAAATCTCAGTCTTATGCTATTTGTATTACAATATTTACTATGTTGAATAATAAACCGGTCTGTAATTTTTACATTTTACTAATAGATATTGCCATTTAGCAGGAAAATCCCAAGCTTTATGTTACAGGAAACAAATTTTGACACTTCAAAAAAGGTGGTATTTTGAACACTTACACAAACTGATGAAAAGTGAAGTAAATAGCAGCAGAACAGTTTATAAAATAACAACATTGTAAAAACAGACAAGTTTGAAGGTCCTAAGAACGCTGATAAATGCAGTGACCAGTCACAATTCCAGAGGACCAGTGATGAAGGACCTCCTGACCAAGAGGTGATGGATTCAAGACGTAGAATGAGACATACAGTTTTGGACATGGCCAGTTGGGAATTCATTTTGCTTGACTACACATATTTCTTACTGTAGTTTTTGTTTTTCTTTTTTTTTCAGTGGAAGGAGGGGGTAGAAGGGAAGTGAGTGGGAGAGAAAATAAATGCTTGTTGAAAAATACTTTCAAATTTGGAGCTAAAAATAAAGTTTAATTCAAAAGAAGAATTTGGAACCGAAAATAAAATAATTTTTTTAGATGCTTTAAATAAATGTTTTAATTGAAAAAAAAATCTTCACTTTCCCCAAGATGACACAGTGAGTGGCAACAGAGTAGCCCAACTCTCCCACAACTACTTCAGCAAAAATAAAAGGCCCCAGATCAGGAATTATGAAGAAATATAAGGAGAAATTGCAGTAAATATATGCAGTAAGTATGCACAGAGGCAACCAGAAGCCTATGGTCACTAGGGAAGGGGTCCAGACAGAAAAGCACAACCTGGGAATGCAGCTCACGGAAGACTTCCAGCTTGGGAACTTAGGGATAAACCAGGGAAGCCTAGAACCTGAAGCTAAGTGACTGACACTGAGTTTTGTCTCTCAAGTCTGCAAGACTTAGAGTAGGAGGCCAGTGGTCAGAGGGTACCCAGATCAGGCTGCCTGAGTGTATAATGCCCTGTATAGAGCATCCTGGCACAAGCAACTCATCATATACCGACTTGGTGCAAATTTCCATGTGTATACCAACCTGACATGAACCTCTCATGGAGCACGTACCACTGAGCTACACCACCCTATATATGCTGCTCCTGATGACAAACTGTTTTTGAAGAACTTTTAAAACAGTGCGCATTACTCAGACCTCAGATAATACAGATCAGTACTAAAGAAGACTCATCATTCTTCCCAGAAATGTATGTAGTCTAACCCTGACACAAATTCCAGTTCATGAAGTAAAGATAGAAAAACGAGTAAGCCAAAGAGGACACTTGACAGTAAAGAAATATTACGGAGTCAGGGACACTCAAGACATAAACCTAGAAGAGAGTAGCTCTGCATCATCTACAAAGATTCAGAGAAGTTCACAGACTTGCCATTAAGCTACACTGGAATTCCTAGAAGAAATGAAGCAAATTTTAAAATGATCATATAGATGGAATGAGAGGGAAGGAGGAGAAAGGAAATGAAAGCTCTACAAGAATGAATTATGAAAATAAACAACTTTGTACAAGAAGTATAAAACATTGTAGATATACTCCTTGAAAATTAAATAGGACCATATACAGATCACTGACTCCAGGAGGCAATAACAAATTCTAGAAAAAACCCAAAAGACTGAAAAAATATTAGAAAATGTAAGGCACGTCTTTCATGAGTTGGGGGATGGCTGAACAAGGTGTGTTGTATAATTGTGTTAGAATACTATTGTGCTGTAAGGAATGACAAGGAGGATGGATTCAGAAAAACCTGGGAAGACTTAAATATGAATTGGTGCAAAATGAAGTAAACAGAACCAGGAGAACATTGTATATAGTAACAGCAGTATTGTAAGGATGATCAACTGGGAAAGATTTACTACTCTGATCAAGACAGTGATCCAATTCCAAAGGATCCACCTCCAGAAAGAGAACTGATGATGCTGAGTGACGGGAGCAGAACCAGGAGATCCTTATACACGGTTACAGACGCACGGTCTCTGCAAGGACTACCTTTGATAGACTTGAGTCTTCTCATCAATACAAGGTTCAAAGACAGCTCCAAAAGACTCATGATGGAAAAAACTATGCACATCCAGAGAAAGAATTATGGAGTCTGAATGTAGATTGAAGCAAACTATTTCCTCTCTTTTTTTTGGTTTCATTTCTCCTGTCTCATGATTCATTCAATTCTTCTTTACAACTGGACTATTATGTAAATAAGTTCAATGTGAAGGTAAATGTAGAACCTACATTGGATTACATACTCTCTTGGTGGGGAGGGAAGAGAAGAGGGAATGAGAGAAAATTTGGAACCCAAAAAACCTGTGGAACTGAATGTTGTAGAATAAAAATAAATTTTAAAAAAAAGAGAACTGATGAACTCTTGAGTGCAGGTTGAAGCATATACTTTTTACTTTATTTTTCTTGTTTTCTTCATCTGTGGTTTGCAACGTGGCTGAAGTGGAAGTTTTTTTATTTTAAAGGAAAGGAAAAAAAGTAAGGCATTTTCTTATATAACAACTATATATAATGAATTGGATAGCATCTTAATACTTAAAGAAACATTAAATGATTTACAGGTGGAAACAGACTATAAAATTATAATCATAGAGGACTTCAATCTACCCTCTTTAGACAATTCTAACCAAGAAATAAGAAGGAAGTTAAGGACTTGAAAAGAATTTTAGAAAAATTAGGTATGATAGATTTCTGGTGATTATTAAACGAGAATAGAAAGGATTCCTCAATTATACATGACACCTTCATAAAAATTGATCATTTATTAAGGGCATAAAACCTTCACAAACAAATGAAGAAAAGCAGAAATATTAAGCATATCCTTTACCAACCACATACAATCAAAATTATATTCAAGGAGGATCTTTGAGTAAAAGATTAAGTTAATTGGAAACTGAATAACTTATTCCTAAAGAATGGGTAGGTAAAAAAACAATACTACAAACAATGGAAAATTTTGTCAAAGAAAATTACAGCAGTGATGGAACATACCAAAACTTTTAAGATTCAGACAAAGCAATCCTAAAGGAAAAATTTATCAGTCTCTAAATTCTTTTATCAACAAAAAAAGAAAGAACACTAATAGCCAATAAGACATGCAATTAAAAAAATACTAGAAAACAAACATTTTAAAACACCCCAAAACAATACAATAGAAATTCTGAAAGCCAAAGAAGAGATTTTAAAATTGAAAGCAGAAAAACAAAGGTATTGAACCAGTAAAATTAGAGTCTGATTTTTTGAAATCAAATAATAAAATAGAAAACCACTAGCTGGTGTGATTTTTAAAAAAGAAAGGGGGAAAGCAAATTGCTAGTATCGGAGATGAAAAAAAGGACAAATCAAAATACATGGAACAAAGGAAATTATTAGAAACTATATTGCTATATCATATGCCAAAATCCTGATGGTTTGAATGAAATGAAACTCCCAAATTAAAAAAAAAAAAACCAACTCTAGGACCAAGTTGATTTACAAGTGAATTATATCACACATTCAAAGGACAATTACTTATAATATTACATAAATTCTTGGCAAAAATAGGAAAAGATGAGATCTTACCAAACTTATGATACAAATATGTCCTTTAGACCTAAATCAAGGAGACAAACCAGAGGGAAAAAAACTATAATACCACAGTAGCATATTGTAAAATATTCTACAGTATGATCAGGTTGGATTTATACAGGAATGCAAGGTTGGTTCAATATTAAAAAAACTATATAGTAGACCATACTAATAACAAAATAATCAAATTATCAATAGATGTAGGAAAAGCTTTTTATACAACACCCATTTCTATTAAAAAAAACTGAAAAGTATAGGAATAGTGTACCTTTCTTTGATAAGGCAAAAAATATCTACCCCAAATATTGACCCAGAATTATGTGTAGTAGAGATAATAGAGAGGCTCTTCCAGTAGACCAGGAGTAAAACAAGGATGTACATCATCACCACTGTTACTTATATAGTGCTAGGAATGATATCTATAGCAACAAAACAAGAAAAAGAAATTGAGGGCATGAGCACAGGCAAAGGAGAAAAATTAACAATAAGATGGTACAGTGGTCTACCTGGAGAAGACCCCTAGTGAATCAACTAAACTTATTTTAAACAATTATTCAGCAAAGTTGCAGGATAAAAAATAAACTCATATAAATTCATTGACTTTTCTATATATTACTAACAGAACCCAGCAAGAAGAGAAAGAGAAATTCCATTTACAAAGACTGTAGAATGTATAAAATATTTAGGAGTACAGCTAGCATTCAAGAACTGTATGACTTCAGTTAAAAGCATTCTTTATAGAAACAGATCTAAATAAAAATTGCCCATTATTGGATCAAGCCAATAAAGTTAAAATGAAAATAAAAACATACACAAAATGACTTATTTAGTTCCATATCAATTAGACCTCCCAATGATTTGTGTATGTATGTGTGTGTGTAATTAACCTGGGAGAAAGCAAGGTTATGATTCTCAAAGGGAGTATTGAAAAAAGTAAAGGTATTAACCATACCAGATCTCAACTAGTTGGTACTGGCTAAAAAAATAGAAAACCTGATCAATGAAACAGACTAAGTACATAATATTGTTTCAACAATCCGGCTAGCAGCTGCTGTGGAGGTGAAAAACCAACATGAGCCCAACAGCAAGAATGCTGCAAGCCCAAGTTCTTTTGATCTGCTTTACTAAGGAAAGCAATGTTAAGGGGTTAACAATCTTACTTTAATCCAACATACAAATATCATTCGCTTAGTTCAGGGGAAAAAGCCAGCACCTTGAACTTCAGAGCAAACAAACAAATTACAGACATCAACAGACATCTTGTCTGATTCAAATGTCAATTCATAGTTACGAGAGTTTAACAAAGTCCTAACATCCAGGTTTACAAGCTGCAGGGCTCTTAGCTACAGCTGCCCAGAGTCTCCACATTAGCACACCACCAAGAGTGAGAGCCCTAAGCACATAGCTGTGTTCTCTCTTTTTATATACTCTTTAGTTGTCATCAAACATCATCTGAGCAAGCAGAACTCAGGCTCCTACTATTGGCTCTGGTCTTAGCAACTCCCCTTAGGATCCTGGGTGCTTCATGCCCACACAAGCTTAGCACCTAGTAGGTAGGGGTTTGGGCCTGGGGTTTAGCACCTAGTAAGACTCAATCAGAGACACTTAATCATTTTAAAACAGTAAGAAAGTCCCACCTTAATTGATATGACATTCCACCCCTTCCAGGTTCCATGGCCTAACAATCTAAATTAAATGGCCATGGATCCTGGAACAAATAGAAGCATTATACGTTGTGATCCAATCAAGCAGGAAACTAAAACATATCATTCACAACAAAACAAAACATCATTCAGTGTCATTCCCAAATACTTGTTTACAATGCAAACATCATCCACCCCTAGGTCAAAGCAAGTTAATTTCTTCAGTTAATCAGGGAATTAATACAAAGCATATCATTCAGTATCATCCCCCAAAGTGTCCAAGTACTTCTTGAGCACAGGTCCTTTTACACACACACTGCCATTGCAGGCTTCCTCCCAGTACCCTCAGGAAATGCAAGCCATAGACAGCCATATTTTTTTTTTAATGCCCAGAATCACGTAATTAGACAAGTAATTAAAACAATTCTGAAAATGACGATTGTTGGAGGGGCCGCCAGAAGACAAGTGTACAAGTATACTGTGGTTGGTCCAGACATTTCTGAAAACAATTTGGAGTGACAACCCCCAAATCACTAAATTGTCATATCTTTCTGGCACAGTAGCACCAATACAAGGCTTATACCTCAAAAAAATCAAAGAAAAAGGGAACAAAAGTGGTGCCCATCTTTTAGAGAGTGGCAATGAATTACAATATATGAATGTAATGGAATATCATTGCACCATAAGAAATGATGAAAAAGATGCCTTTAAAAAACCTAGGTATTTACACATGTATGAATTGATACATAGTGAAATTAGCAGAACCTGGAGAACAATTTATATAACAATAGTGGCATTGTAAAGAAAAACAACTTTAAAAATACATAGAAGAGAACAGAAGGAAATTCAGAAGGAAATACAAACAGGGAAGCTTTAAAAAAAACATCGAATTTATCATACACTTTTTAAAATGAGCTATATATGGTGGAGATTAGCAATTTCATATATAATTTTCCCTGTTCTACATCATAAATAGAAAATTTCTCTGAAGTATTAAACGTAGATTTTTTTTAAAGATTCGTACTTGTTTTGTCTGTATGAATATTCCTTTCACTTAAATGGATTTTAAAATTTAAACTTCCCCAGGTATTCATGATTTTTTCCCCATTTTCCCATAAATAGTTCATAGAGGATACAATCCACCCAGGCTACTTGAAACCCATTCTTTTCATTTCTTTGGAAATATCAGTATGCTACCTGTGTTTATTATCTGTCTCATTCTTGTTACATGAGTGACCCATTTCCTCTCTGGCCTCACAAATCCTTGATAATCAATGTCTTTTACAATTCTCACATGCCAGTCATTATTGGTAAAATGTTGCTGCCTTAGTTCTCTATAAGTATTGTAATTGTAGATTATAGATCGGATCCATGCTTAATATTCCTCATTCCCATCCCCACAGTGTCCCACTCCAGACTGCCCATTTTACTGCCTGCTTTGGAATTCCTTAATGAACAAACTTCTCGTATTGATTTCATCCTTTCTTGCTCCTTATATCTTCTGCTACTTATTGAGACCTGGCTTCTTCTGGATGATACTGCTTCCTTAGCTATATTTTCCGGTACTGGCTACGCTTTTATATCCACTTCCCCCAACTCGCTGATAGCAGTAAAGGAGTTGGAATACTCCATGTTCCCTCTTGCATAGACTCTTGAGTATTGTATTTTCTTGATTTCTATCATCATTTCAACTAGACCATAAGTCTTTTGAATATAGAGGCCATTTCATATATTTCTGAAATGTCCTTGATACAATTGGTTTGAGATTATTGTAAGCGCCCAGTGTAAAAACAATTGTTGGTTGTTTAAGTCATCATAACACACACCTTAAATGGATGTTTAAGCCTAAAACCTAAAAGAAATAAGGCTTAGTGTAAGGGAAACCATGTTATGAACAAATCTGAACTTTAATGAAAATTAATATTACTATTTCTGTATTTCTTTGAACTGCTGAAGTCATATGTCCCTATGATGGTACATATCATAAAGAAAAACTAAAAAAACCATTTATGGACCAGTAAAAAATTTCATAGGGATAATTTTTTCTTTATTCTACCTACAAAATAAAATTGGTAGCACGTAACAGGAAGTAAAATTTAATTGTTTAAACTTCCCTTTTAAATTTCTCTGGTCGTTTTTGAACTTTTACCTCAGAAAAAGCTGGAATATCTAAAAAGCCTGGACCTGTTCAACTGTGAGGTGACAGAACTGAATGATTACCGAGAAAGTGTCTTCACACTCCTTCCACAATTAAAATACCTTGATGGATATGACCAAGAAGACAAAGAAGCCTCTGACTCTGATGCCGAGGTAGATGGGGTAGATGATGAAGGTGAGTTTGAAAATGTGATTTGTATTTCTCAGATTATCATATTAAGATACTGAATTTTGTTGCTTTGAAAAATAATAATTTAAATTCTGACCTGAAAAATTTCATAATTCTATTTGGAGCATGGACAGCTCTGTCCTTTCATGTTCAAGATCAAGGAATCAGAGTCAGCTAAGTATTTCTAAAATAGGCAGTCTAGGGCTTTTTTTTTGGAGTCCCGAGATCCTGGACTATATTTTCTGGAGCATGCCTGAACTCTTACACTGCCAGTATTTCACTATAACTTGGAAAGTTAACAGCTTTCTTCTTGGATTTAGTTACTAAAATAAAGCAAAATACATTATTTTGTAACATCTACAGAAAGAGTAAGAAATCTCCGACCTCTAAGTTTGCTTTGCTTATTTATGTAAACATTGTTTTTCCCTATAATACCCTACTTCAGTTAAACCTTTTCATATATTATAAATAGCTGGAAATACTCATTTTGCAGTTATAGTCAAATGGCCTTTTAAATTATAAATCCAGGACCGGCGGGGAACTACATCAACCATCATCAAGTCCAGCACCCTCATTTCACAGCTGAGAAAGCAGAGCTCCGTGGAGGTTAAACGAGGGGTCTCAGTCATACATTTTGGCTTGAGCACTAGGGACTCCTGTATTTAACTTTATGCTATAAATCTAACACTTATAGTTTGGGGTTCTGTAAGATTTGTTACAGGCACTGGCACATTTCCATTCTAATAATTATCAGAGATGATTATGTACATTGAATGATTGTGAATGTGGATGATTCTGTATGTCTATACGTTAAACTTTCACATAGCTCGAGGAGTGCCATACGAAGGCACCCTTGAGTGAGCTTCTGTGAAAAAGTTTTCCATGACAATATGCAGTTACCATGAATTGAGTAGTCCTGTTTGACTAAAGCCCAGGCATGTGAAAAACTAGATAAGATAACTTGATAAAATCAAAACTAAAAAGATAAGAAAAAGGAAAAAAAATAAGAACTAGAAAGAAACCAAACTTGGAGGAGGGGTGGAGAGAACAGAGGGAGAGGGTATTGAATGTCGAGGTGAGGTATTTGAATTTTTTTTCAGTATTTACTAGGAGCCCTTGAAGGTGCTTGAGCCAGGAAAGTGGCATGATCAAAGCATTAAGGAGAATAATTAGGTAACTGTCTAAGATGGGTGAGAGGAGGAGGGAGAAACTGGCCCCAGGGAGATGAGGTAGTAGATGATCCAATGTATTTCTGTGTTAGCGTGCCTTGTTAGAACTAGAATTCACCTCCTTCCTGTTTCCTCAACTACACGTTATTTACATGCCCTTCATTAGAGTAGATGATCTTCTGACCCAAGCCTTTGTGTCACACCAATCTGTCTCTTAGGAAAGACAATCCTTGCTCCTTCCTCATGCTTTGTACTTCTCAGACCTTCTGCTTTAGCCTGAGCCTAGAAGCAGAAGCTTCCTCTACTGTGTTTCCTGGCTCTCTCCTTGGACCACATGGGTCACATGGCCGAAGAAACCTTTTAGTGTCTGCGGCACACTGTGCTATTGACGTTCAAGTGCCATTCTACAAACCACTGTGGAACAAGACTTCATCAAGAAATTTTCATTCTGAATGGGGTCTAAACTTTGCCACAAAAGATGTAGTTGACTATTGACTGTAAGTACTTCAGGGTCTTCTTTAGTGAGTTGAACTGCTTAATAACTGAGTGACCCCTTGAAAAGCAAATGGCAGGCCTACAAAGGACATTTCTAGCAACCCAAAACCATCGAAAGTAGAGATATCTTGGAGGCACTGCTCGAAGACAAAGAAGTGACACCATCAGGCCTTTGTGCCACAAACTTATATTGCAGCTAGCCATTGCTTGTGTTCAACCCAGGGGAATTCTTGACCCTGACTCTGAGAGGATCTTTGCATCTGTCTGTCCTTTCTTGCCCTTAGATAGTGGGAAAGATAGTGCCTACACAGATAGCATTTCATTCTAGGGCTTTTGCAGCTAGGTCGAAAATAGGAGCTATCCTTTTTGTCCTTATATCCCAGATATATCCTTATATCTCGCACAGTGCGTGGTACATAGGAAGTCCCTCTAGGTTTTATGGGAAATACATTTCCATAAGAGCCAAGGATATTCTTGTTGAATTATAAGAGGCCAATGCCTGATTGCTGGACCTACTATCTATTAAACAAATCCCATTTTCACTACAACCTTCGCTGGTCACAAAGAATTGTTCCATCTGGAGACTATCTTGACCCCACATTTCCCCTGAAATATTTGGCTCTCCCTGGCTTTACCTCCATGACCCCAGTATCCTCTGGAATGGGGACATGATCTGGTTTTTTGCCTATTCTATGTGTAAAGATTTGTTTTTTCACCCACTTTGGGAATGGCCCAGATGAATAATGAGAATCCCATTTGGAGTTCTTAACCATAGTGAATTAGCCCAGAAAATCTCTGAGCTGCCTGCCCTGTAAGAATTTTTAAAGAATGTTGTTTAGGTAAAGCCATTCCTCCACAACCTGGAGCACACATTTTATTCAGGCAAATACTCTTTGTTTTTCAAATCTTATTTGAAAGTCATGTGTCTTGTTACAAGAAAACTTCTTTTTGAAAAAGAAAGGTTTATGCTTTCTGCATCAGTTCTGTTTGCTACCAACAACTCTTATTGGAGCTCTTTGAAAGCCAGCTGCGTTCAGTGGGTCATAAAGCTAAATCTCCATCAACAAGCATTTTTTTAAAATAAGTTTTTATCGATAGTTGCTATTTAAGTCATCATAATTATCCCAAGAATCCTTTCCTTTCCCTTTCTCAGAGAGCCATGTCATATGACAAATAGCATTTTTTAGAGAAGGAAAAACAATCAGTGCAACTAATCAACGCGTTGGAAAAAAATATCTGGAAACGTGTAATGTGTAACACTGTTTCAACAATCCCACAAGCAGCTGCTGTGGGGGGTGTAAGACCAACAACAACCAGCTCACAGAATGCTGCAAGCCCGGATTCTTTTGATCTGCTTTACTAAGGAAAGCAACATGAAAGAGTTAACAGGGGTTAACAATCTTAATCCAGCATAAAAACACTATTCCTTAGTTCAGGGGAAAAAGCCAGCACCCTGAATTTCAGAGCTAATACAAACAAATTACAAATATCAGCACACCAAATACAATTCATAGTTGCCAAGAAAACCATCAACATCTGAGTTCAGCTGAAAGGCCCTTACAGAGGCTGCCCAGAGTCCCGGTCTCCAGGAGTGAGAGCCTTAAGCACATAGCTCTGTTCTCCCTTTTTATACACTTTCAGACGTCATCAAACATCATCTGAGTGAACAGAACTTATTCTCCTATGATTGGCTTTGGTGTTAGCACCTCCCTTCATTGTCCCCACCTGGAGCCCCATCTTAGTTACCAATTCACACCCACGTAGGCTTAGCACCTAATAAATAGGGGTTTGGGCCTGGGGCTTAGCACCTAGTAAGACTCAGTCAAAGGCACCCAGTGATATTACAAACACCTGTGAACTTCCCCAACTCCATGAAGGGGTCGGTTGGACTTGTCTTCTCATCTTTTCATTCAAATCCTCATTGATCTTTATAATTCTGTTATTTTTCTGATTTTTTTTTTGGTGTGTAGTTATTCTTTCCATTTATATACATTGTTGTAGTTACTGTATATGTTGTTTTCCTAGCTCTGCTTACTTCACTCTGCATCAGTTCATATAGATCTTTCCATGTTTCTCTGTATTCGTCATTTCCTACAACACAGCGATATTCCACTACATTCATGTACCACAATTTTTTTAGCCATTTCCCAATTGTTGGGCATCTACTTTGTTTCCAGTTCTTTGCTGTCTCAAAAAATGCTGCTGTAAATATTTCAATTTACGTGAGGACTTTTGACTTATTGATGGTTTCCTTGGGGTATAAGTCTAGTAATAGAATCTCAGATTCAAAGGGTAGGACATTTTAGTCAGATTATTTGCATAATTCCAAATTACTTTACAGAATAGTTGTACCATTTCACAGCTCCACCAACAATGTATTAGTATGCCCATCTTTCCACATTTCCAACATTGACTATTGCCATTTTTAGTTGTTTTTTTCCAATTTGCAAGTATGAGGTAAAAATGATTTGCATTTCTCTTATTATTAGTGATTTGGAACATTCTTGGTGAATATTTTGTAATTCTTTTGAGAACTATTTGCTCATATCCTTTGACACTGATCTCTTGGGGATGGATGGATGGATAGATTGATTTTAATATATACACGCACACATCTATATGTATTGTTTAGATTCAAAACCCATATGAGAGAAATTTGATACAA
Source organism: Phalanger gymnotis (assembly GCA_028646595.1). Classification (NCBI taxonomy): domain Eukaryota; kingdom Metazoa; phylum Chordata; class Mammalia; order Diprotodontia; family Phalangeridae; genus Phalanger; species Phalanger gymnotis. The sequence continues at coordinate 395,227,225 of CM053622.1, read as the reverse complement.
AGATTTTTTTCCCTCATTCATCTGCTTCCCCTCTTACCCTAAGTGAGTTAATTTTGTCTAATTTTGTTCAGTTTTAAGTAATCAACATTATCTATTTTATCTTTTTAATTACCTCTGCTTCTTGCTTGGTTAAGAATACATCCCCTACCCATGATTGTGAGAGGTATAGGATCTATTTCTCTTCTAAATTTTTTATAGTTTGATCTCTAACATTAATGTCATGAATCCATTTAAAATGTATTGTGGAATATGGCGTAAGATGTTGATCTAAGCCTAATTTCTGCCAGACTGCTTTCTAGTTCTCTCAGCAGTTTTTTTTTTAATCTGATAAAAAATTTTTTTCCTTGTTACTTTATGCTTTCTATTTTATCAAACACTGGGTTACTGAGTTCTGTTATTTCTAATTCTCCCTTTTCTTAGTTATTTCATTGATTTAGCTTCCTGATTTTTTTAACCAATACCAGATGGTTTTCATGATTGCTGCTTATATTTTGGTGTCTAGAAGTTCTGTTGTCCCATCATCCCTACTACTTTCCTTCATTTCCTTTGATACCCTAGATCTTTTGTTTTTCCAAATGAATTTTGCATTGTTATATCAAGTTCTATAAAGTCTCCCCTTGGTCATTTGATTGGTACGGCATTAAAAGTGTAAATTAATTTTGGTAGCATCATCATTTTTATTATATTGGCACAACCTATCCATTAGCACTAAATATTCCTCCAGCTATGTAAGTTGTTCTTTATTTCCTTAAGGAAAACTTTGTAATTGAAGTCTTTTGTGTGCTTTGGTAGGTCAGCCCCCAGGTATTTTATACATTTTGGAATGGAATTTCTCTTTCTATCATTTCTTGTCTTTTGTTATTATTGTATAGAAGTGCTGTTGATTTTTGAGAATTCATTTTGTAGTCTTCAACTCAGCTGAAGTAATCAATTTTTTCAATTAGTATCTTTGCTGTTTGCCTAGGATTTTCCTACTAAATCATAATATCATCAGCAAGCAGGGATAGTTTTATCTCTTATTTACCTATCTTTATGCCTTTACTTTCTTTCTCTTGTCTTATTGCTGTTGCTAGGGGCCGCCAGGTGACGCAGTGGGTAGGGTGCTGGCCCTGGAGTCAGGAGGACCTGAGTTCAAATCCAGCCTCAGACACTTGACATACTACCTGTGTGACCTTGGGCAAGTCGCTTAACCCCAATTGCCCTGACTTCCCCCTGCCCCCCTTCCAAAACAAAAAGAAGCTCCAGATTATTGCTGTTGCTAGCTTTTCCAGAACCATATCAAATAATAGTGGGGAGAGTAGAATCATTGTTTGATTCTCATATATTTTAAAACATTTTGGCATATGATGCTTACTTCTGGCTTTGGATACACTTGTTTAATGTTTTTTTTTTAAGTTTCCTCTAAAAGAGTGTTGTACTTTGTCAATGACTCGTTCTACATATATGAAGATAATCATGTAGCTTCCAAAACCACAGTTTTGATTTTTATCATGATCAGTTATGTTGATTGTTGTCCTATTTCTGCCCCTTTACATGCATTCGCCATATCTCTGAGCCCTAGACTGTCAATTTATAGAGGCTCTATGCGGTGCTGAGAGTATGTATATTCTTTTGCAGCCCCATTTACTTTTTGGAGGGGATAGGGGAGGCATTTGAAGTTAAGTGACTTGCCCAGAGTCACACAGTAAGTGTCTAACGCCGAATTTGAACTCAGGTCCTCCTGACACGAGGGCCAGTGCTCTGTCCTCTGCACTACCTAACTGCCTCATGTAGTCCTATTTAGAAGATGCCATAAGTCTTTTAGCTCTAGTTTCTCCAGCAGTTTGTTCATTTCCATATTTTCCTTTTTGTTTATCTTTCTGTTAGATTCATCCAAAATTAAGAAAGGGCTATTGCAGTTCTGTCACTGTCATGTCACTCACTGTCTCTTATAGCTCAGGTATTGTTTCCCTTATGAACTTGGATGCGAATAATTCAGAGCATATACATTTATTACTAATATCAGTTTGTGAACTAGCTCCCCTAACAGTGTATTACTGTACTTATTTGTCCATGGCACCTCCTGCATTTGTCATTTTCCTTTTCTGTCTGTGACATGCAAAGAAGTGCTCTGCTGTTACTGTTGCTGTCCTTGGCTGATGCATTTATGCACATCTCCCCCATATCTGTTGTTTGGGCTCTTCAAGAAACAATCTCATCAGTTGTATTTTTCTTTCTAAAAACGTTTCAGACACCCCTTTGTTATTGAAAATCCATCCATTTTCATTTATGGTTAATCTCAGATTTGCAGAGTAGATTGTATCCTAAGCTCCATTGCTCTTTGGAACACAGTATTCCATTCCTACCTACATTTTCTGTGGGTGCAGAATAGTCTTGCATTATTGGAATTTCCTTTCCTTTGCACCTAAAGGTCTTTCTCCTGATTGCTTGCAGAACTTTTTGTCTAGTCTTCTGTCTTGCTATTCTCATGACTCAGAAATCCGTTGACCAAGCACTTATTAAGCACTTACTGTACACTGTGGCAGTATCTGTACTAGATAATGGGGATACAAAGATAAAAATGAAATAGCCCCTGCCTTCAAGGAGATTATATTCTAGTATGAGAAACATGTACACATAAACGTATTTCTATAAAGTAAATACAAGATAAATTTGGGAGGATACTGTCATGTGAGGGGGAAGAATCAGGAAAGACCTCCTGTAGGAGATTGTGCTTGGGCTTGGTTTTCAGGGAAACTGGTGTTGCCTCCAGATTGTCATGTGTAAATCAACATCAGTTTGACCAAATGGGGTATTTTTCTATTCTATATTCTCCTCAAGGACTATTAGATGTTAAATTATATGTTGCGGTGACTGATTTCACAGGTACAAATCTCTGAAATGGTGAAAGAAAACAGGGTATGCTTCATTTTCACTTGATGTCACACCTATCTTTTCAAACTGCCTTTTCAAAAAGGTTTTATCATCTTTCATTTTTATATTACCATAGTTTCCCTAACATGTCTCCCCGCCAACCTCTCAGAGAGTCCATGTAACTATATAACAGCTCCATATAACAACTGATATTTTTAAAGAAAAAAGTCAGTATAACTGATCAATACATTGGCAAAGTGTGAAATTATGTCTAATGTATAATGCTTGTGAGTCTCCCACCAAGGGGTGGAGTGGATGTTTCTTCTCTCTCTTATTTTGAGACTTGCTTATTCTTCATAATTCTGCAGTGTTCAACTTTGACCTGTTTTGTACTTGTGGTTGTTCTTTCTGTTTCCATTGTTGTAATATTATATATATTATTTTCTTGTCTTTGCTGACTTCACACTGCGTGAGACTGACTTTCAGTGTCCTCATACCCCAGTCCTAGTATTCTTTTTTTTTTTCCTTCCTGCAGTCGTATGTATTTAGCACAGTGCCTCACACATAGTAGATGCTGAATAAATGCTTCATGACTGTTAAAATATTGTACTGTGGGAGAAAGGAGCCATACTTAACTGTTTCTTCTGTTTTGGTCCTCATCCACATAATGCATTGCATTTTCCTAAACCATGTTATGATGCTGATCTCCGTCCATGTAGGTAACTCATTTTTTGGCCGGTTGACAAAATGTGCCATATAGGTCCAAGTTGATGATGCTAGGGACTTTATAGCAGATAGTAATGCTGCTTATGTTTTGCTTTATCCCAGAAACCTCAAAGCATTTTGTTGGGATGCCTTCGATGCTTTGACTTGAGTTACCTGTTTAGATGACAGATTAATCACCCATCCACTTTGATTGACATCTTACAGCAGTGTATGTGCATGACAAATTTGGACTGTGTGCCTTCAAATAGAATTACTTCCTACTTAGACTTTATCATCTCATCCAAGGGTCTTTACATGGATTTTTGCAAATTATGTACAATCAACTACATTTATTAAGCACCCACCGTAAGCTGGGTACTAAATCAAAAACGAAACAGCAGCCACCCTCAAGTCACTTAGAGGCTTATCAGGAAAAATATGTTATTAGTGGGTAATATACACATGTATGTATATATACGTATATGTATACACATACATACATACACACACATATACATAAAAAATTATTTCAGGAGAAAACCACATATAGTGGGGGGATCAGGGAAAGGCCTTATGTGGTGGATGATACTTGAGCTTTGCTTTGAAGGAAACCAGGGATTCTAAGGAGAGGTGAACGTGAACAAAGGTGTACAGATGTGAGTTGGAATGTCACATGGAGGGACAACAAGTAAGCCTGTTTTGACTGGACCATAGAGTGCATGAAGGTGGTGAGTGAGGTAAAATAAGTCTGGAGAGGTATGCTGGTGCGAGATTCTGCAGGGCTTTACATGTTATACTTGAGGGGCACTTAAAATATTGAACTAAACAAATTTAATTCTCTGTATTTCCAGATGAAGATGACGATGATGAATTTTATGAAGATGAATTTTATGAAGAAGATGATGATGAAGAGGATGATGTAGAAGGAGATGATCATGAATATGATGTCAGTGGAGAGGTCTGTGTTGTATAAATGTTTCAAAGCCAGTTTTCATGCTCGTATTTTTGTCTCCTGCTATGTTAGTGACAGTGGCAAGAATGAACGATATGTAAAGAATTTCTGATCATATATTAATATAACATGTAACTCTTCAGATTTATTTTTAAATCCAGTAAATGTTTATTTAGTGCAAAGGCCTCTGCTGGACAGAATGAAGTAGCGATTTGCCCTTGTGGTGAGTGGGAAGAAGGGCACAAAATCAAACAGTAATGAAGGCAATGGCAGTCTGGAAAACTTGGGGATCATTGACCTGGACTGATTGGCAGGCTCAGATACCTAATTCTTATTCTACTGAAGGGTTCATCAAATTGTCTGAAGTCTGGAGATATACTATTTTGCATTTAGCTGACTTAGTAAAAACAAATCTGCCTTACTCAATACTTTATACCTATTCAGAAATAGTCTTTATAAAACCTAGATTTCTTTTTGTATACTGGTAGTGTTTGTGAGAAGGAAAAGGGGGAAAAATAATTTTTCATTGAAAAATTCCATGGTTTTCACACACACACACACACACACACACACACTCACACTCACACTCACACTCACACTCACACTCACACTCACACTCACACTCACACTCACACTCACACACTCTTAATTCAGTATACCCCAATACTCAAATGGCCCGTTGATCTCATCAGTGTGGGCATTCTTTCCAGTGATACAGATTACAACCCATCCAGATCCTGCCACTCTGTGCAACTCTGTACATGTCCTCCTATAAGCTTACCTCAGCTTGCCCTCTATGTGCAGTGCCTTTAAATGCCCTTGAGATGACCTTGCTAGTTGGGTCTCTCCCTAAACTTCCTTTAAATTGCTCTTATCTTTCAGCATCTTCTTTCTTTTATGTGAGTTCATGTTATTCATAAAATGTATATCACATTGCACATATGTAAAGTACATGTATACAATCGTACACTATGTAGAGACAGTATAAATTTTACCTTTATATTACAGCTCCATAAAATTTTGCAAATGAGTTCATATTCTAAACCAGTGTTGCCTTTGGCTGCCATATATTCCTACTTGGAAAATAAGTCAGATGTTTTCTGACTAAAGCAAGTTTTAGGTCCTTCTAATCTTTTTGATAGTGCAACTAGTTTATACCTGTCGAACTTTCATATGAAGTTATTATAAGCCATGGCTGTGTCCTTCCATTCATATTCTATTTTTCATCATCAATAACTTGTTCGAATATGTCAAAATCAAGATATTCCAAACACATATTTACTCTTTCCTAATTTTTATTCCTCTAGCTTGTCACAATTTTTTTTCTTTGCTTGAACAAATAAATGGACATAGCTAATTTGGGAACAACTCCCATATTAGCAACAAGTCATTTCCTTTCTATTAAAATGTAATTAGTACAATATAGTACAAAATTAATAGGGCTATTCCTGCCTCGTGCTATTATTCTGTATATGTAAAATTTGTAATAAAACTCCCTAATGAAGTCAAATGTAAGTGGGATTTTCAAAGGAACTGTTTCCTTAAATGTAACCAGATTTAAGATTATGAAATTTTTATTCTCTGGAACAACATCCTATAACAACTCATTTAAACATGTTTTTCAAACAGAGCTTTTTGAAAAGTAAATTTGTGAAATAGTATGATTTTTTGTCATTCAAACATATAATGGGGTTATACAATATGCATTTCAGTGTCTTGTTTTTTTCCTTTTAAAAAAGAAAACTGCATCAAGATCTTTCCATAATGTAGGATTTGTGTCTTATTCTGTAGGAAGAAGAATTTGGACATGATGGAGAAGTTGATGATGATGAAGAAGATGAGGATGAGGATGATGAAGAAGAAGGTATGCCTAAATTGTTTATTGTATTTTCAGGAATACTTGCCTTTATAGGATCATCGATTTAGAGCTAGAAGGGACTTTGGAGATCATCTAGACCAACCCACCTCCGCCCCATTTAATTTAATTTATTTATTTTTTGCAGTTTTAAGCTATTTACTTTTAATTTATTTTTATTTTCAGTTCTAAATTCTCTCCCACCCTCCACCTGCTCCCCAACCCATTGAGAAGGCAAGAAAAACAATACCTATTATGCATATGAAATCACACAAAACATATTTCTCTATTAGCCATATTCTGGAAAAAACAGCAAGGAAAATAAACAAATGAAAAAAGTATGGTTCAATCTGTACTCTTGAGTCCATCAGTTCCCTAGTTGGAGGTGGATAGCATTTTACAAAATGAGTCCTTTGGAGTTTTCGGTGGATCAGATATTATTAAGTCTTTCACAGTTGATTATGATGTTGCTGTTACTGTGTAGAGCATTCTGGTTCTGCTCACTTCACTTTGCATCAGTTCATATAAGTCTTCCCAGGTTTTTCTGAAACCATTCACTTCATGTGGCACAACTCGTTTCACCATTCCCCAATTGACAGACATCACCTCAGTTTCCAATTCTTTGCCACCACAAAAAGAGCTTTTATACATATTTGTGTACATATAGTTCCTTTTCATCTCTTTGACCCTTATTTTAGATGAGGAAACTGACATCCAGAGAAGTCACACAGGTAGTGAGGAGCAGACCAGGATTTAAATCTACATCTTCCAACTCCAAATCCATCATCCTTTCTACTGTACAAAGCTGCTTTTAGTTGATTAGTAGAATAAGGGATGTAGTTTTATTGAATGAAAAAGCGTTTATTAAGTGCGTATTGTATGTCCAGCACTGTGCTAAGTGCTGGATATACAAATAAAAAAGTACGACACCTGTTCTCGAGAAACTTGTATTCTAATTGGGAGGAATGGCATATATGGAAGGATTCAGCTACAGGGCTAATAGAAAGGCCTAGTGGTCCTTGGGATAACTATAGGGCAGTGGTCTGTAGAATCTAGCATCCAGGTATCTACCATAAGGTCAAGAGGTCCATAAAGTTAAGCAGCAGGACAGGTGGTGAGGCCTAGTGGTCCACCATCTTACTGGGAGAATTAGAGTTTGTAATTCCCTGCTCATTAAAGTAATGTGAATGACTTTGTCCACCCTGCAGCTGAGGGTTAGAAAGGATATAGAGCCATAACCGTTGAGAAGGGGGTTGTGGGCCTAAGGATGCTGGTAGTTGGATGGGAAGGGCAGCTTGCTTCTGGGAATGAGAGAGTGATGCTGACAGGAAGACTGAAGGGAAGAGGAGATCCCAGTGGGTTCTGAGAAGGAAGTAGGCTGAGGTTGAGGAGAAGATATTATGCACCATTTTAAAACCATAACTGTGACCGAGAGGAAAACAAAACGTACCTGTCCCTTAGTCTCCCAAGTCATGTTCATACAGTGAAAAAAGTATGCCAGCAGGATGTTGGAGGCAGCTGGTGACACAGCAGAGAGAGAGCTAGTCCTGGAGTCAGGAAGACCTGAGTTCAAGTTAGTCTCAGCTGTGTACTAACTGTCTGACTCTGGACAAGTCACTTAACCTGATTCCTTCTGTTTCTTCAACTATAAAATGGGGATATTAATATCACCTCTCTCTCAGAATTGTTGTAAAGATCAAACGAGAAAATATTTGTAAAGTGCCTGGCACAGAGAAGACACTTAATACATATTTTATTCCTTCCTATGGAATAAAACCCATTTCTGCCCTGGAAGTAGCAGCAGCAGCACAGTAGTACCCCACATTCCTGTGGCACTTGAAAGATCACAGAGCACTTCGTTCACAACAATCCTGTTTGGTGGGTAGTGCTCAAAGTTGAATAGTCAGTATTGTAACCAGCATGTGAACCCAGGTGTCTCTTGATTCCAATTTCAGTGTTTTCTCTACCGTACCTAGAGGTCCTTTTTTCAGTCTCAGCTCTTTAGGTACTGCCTATTGTCTGAGATTTTGGATTGTCTATCTGTGCCCCAGAGAAAAAGGGCTTCCGTTTCCTATAGGCATAATGAAGGGAAAAAATCTGGCATTATATCTCATTTTCCCCTTGCATAACAAGAAAGAAAATTAGGAAAAGCTGGAAGACTTTCAATCTAGAGGAAGAAAGCTGTCTTTTATCATTCATTTACAGTTGGCTTATTGTAAAGATGCAAAAAGATTTGATTATATAAATTCTAGATGAAGGTTTACAAATAGGGTAAAGCTGTTTCCAGGATCATTGTGTTATTTTCCTTTAACATGGCAACTTTGTTGTGGTGTTTTATCAGGCCTTACAGAAATCCTAAATATCTCTTCTGAGATGGGTGGAACAAGTGTTAAAAACAATAACCAGAAAATACTGAGGCAGCTAAGGAGCAGAGTGGGTGGTGCTGGACTTGTCAGGGGATCTGAGTTCAAATCCTAGCTCAGATACTTAAGAGTTGTGTGACCCTGGCAAGGCACTCACCCTGCAGACTTAATTTCCTCATCTATAAAATATGGATAACAATAGCATTGCCTCCTCGTGTTGTCGTGAGGATCAAATGAGAGAGTATTCGTAAAGCATTTTGCAAACCTTAAAGCCCTATTTAAATGTTATTTGTTTATCTTGCTGGGCTTATGCCCTTTCCTTCTGCCCTTTCCTCCATCCAACAAATCCATTATTTCCACCAGGGTTGAAGTTGGCATTGGTTGATTAAAGAGTTAAAATCATAGAGTTGGAAAGGTCTTTAGGGATCATCTTGTCCAACTCTCCATTCATTCAAGGAATTGCTTCTGTATTTTCCTTGACAGATGATATGACAGAATAATGCTCCTCTCCTTTCAATGCCCCCCCCGCCCAGAGATGGGCTAAGATAAAGGGAGAAAGGGCTTGTTCACATCTAAGCCAAGAGAGCTGGGTAATAGAAGTGTTTTCAAGAGAAGACTTAGGAACTAGAACATCTAGGTGAAAAATTCAAGGCAGGAGAACCAGAGCTCAGCTAGAACGTGCTTGATCTCTTCCTGCCTGGCACATTGTCTCACTGATGGTCGATCATCCAATTTCTACTTAAATATTTCCTGTAATAGGAAGCTTGGGACAAAACACAATTTATTTCATTATTGAGCAGTTCTAAATTTCAACATACAACAAAGGTTCACTTTCTATGGTGCTTTGCAGTTTGCAAAGCACCTTACGCATGTAACTGTATTGAGCCAGCATCTGATTCCTATAATAATGACAGCTGACACTCGTAGTACTTGAAGGTTTGCAAAACTTTTTATGTACGTTATTTCTTTGGATCATCCCAACGATCATAGAGGTAGATTCTGTGTGTTTTGCCCCTATAACTTTCACCTGTTGTTCCTAACTCTGTCCTGTGACACAGAATAACAAACCTATGTCTCTTTCCACAGAACAGTCCTTAAAATATTTGAAAAATAGTATTATGTGTCCCATAGTCTTTTCTTCTCCATATTCAGCATCCCCATTTCTTCCAACTTTTTCTCATATAACAAGGATTTTCACCACTTTGCCCATCTAGAAGGATGCTACTTTGTTAGAATGTGGTACCCAGAATTGAGCCCCCATGGTATGGACTGACCCAGTTCAGGGCATACTGGAAATGTTCCTGCTCTTGATCTGGAGAGGTCCCTGGACGGCCTCACAGGGAGGCTGTGTCCCTGTAACCTTTCCCCTTCTGGGCGAGAGGCATGATCATCCACCCAACACATGCTGTCCCAGCTCCCTGACCAGAAATTCTTAGTCTCGCTCTTCGCCACATGCCCTATCACACCTTCAACAGCTTCAGTTTCTGAAAACTGATACCTCTAGTCTTTTTCTAAGGATCATAGGACCTGTAGCTGAAAAGGACCTTAGAGATTGTTCAGTCTAAATCCCCTTATTTTATAGTGATATATTTTTAAGTGATTTGCCTATGATCACTCCAGGAATAAATGGCAGAGCCTCAAATTCCATATTCAGTGCTCTTTCGCCAGACTGTCTCTACTTGTCCCCTGTAGCTTTCAGGGAATCATGGCAGGGCCTTTCCCTTACAAACTAGCCCACATTCAGTGCATGCTTTGTTCTCAGTCACAGTGGTTCTGGTCATGATGTGCCTTGGTGTTGGTCAGTGGTTCAGCTCGCCCCTCCCCCAATGGTCTTGGGCATGATTGATGGCCCTCTGATACCCTATTCATGGAGGCTTAATGGATGTGAATAATACTCATTTTTTTTTTTGGAGCCGAAAAAATCTAACCTAGGTTAGTCTAGGGAAAAGGGTAGTCCCTTTTTACCTCCATCACTCTGAACCTGGACTGTTGATCAGCTCTAGGGATGAGAGACCTTATCTTTAGAGGGTTCCTATCTGCCCCATATATGGTAGGTAGTATCTGTGACCAGCCTGTGGTGAGCTGAGGTCATTTCTCACCTAAGTGAGTGTTTTATCCATATACGTGAGTCCGAAGGGCCTTGTTAATTTCCTGCTACCTCTCAAGACAGGAGTTTCCCAGCATTTTGCTGTGTGTCAAGCAACTAGAGCTGCCAACCTAAGGATATTCACCCTTGTCCTTTTGGAGAATTCCTCCAGAGAGTTTTTGGCATAGAATAGAGAGACTGGGGCAATTTATTTTTGCTTCCCCTCTGCCTTCCTGACCTGCTCAGTAAAAAGGAGTGGATTGGAGACTTCTCCTCTGCATAACCCCCCAAAATACTTATCAGCTTTGTGGGGAATAATCCTATTTCATCCAGAGCAACCTGGTAGCAGAGGGCTGGCCTCATAATTAATAATGTTTCTACCAATAAATCTGAAAACCCTCTCATTCCACGCTTGAAAATTTTGTCAGATATATTACTGAAGTTAAAATATACCATGTGTACAAGATTCTCCTATAACTGGTAAGATCATTAGAGTTAGCAGAAAGAGAAAAGAACAAGGTCACCAGAGAAAAGAACCTTGTATGACTCTCTTAATCATTTTTTAAAAATTGCTCTGAAGGGCTTAAAAGATTTCTTCTGTTGTCATCGCCTTACATTAAAAAGTTTAGCTAATAATAACTTTAAGTGTGTTCCCTTTAAAGTGAAATTTTCCTACCCAGGGGTCTCAAAGTGTGTCTTCTTTATTGTATAGAGGATGAAGAGACTGGGAAAGGTGAAAAAAGGAAGAGAGAAACAGATGATGAAGGAGAAGGAGAAGATGACTAAGAACCCAAATGATCTGAAAAAAGAACTGTTCAGTATTGTGTGGACTGCTCCTATTGATTTGGTAGCTGTAAAAAGAAGTGGTAGCTGTAATCCAAGCCCCCAGGATACCTAAAGAGCCAAAGAGTAGTTCCTGTGACATTCTACATTCCTCCGATCAATCCCCATTGGATATCCAAGTTACCGACAAATTTGGGGAATTAACCCCAACAAAATAGAGTTGTTAGGTTTTCTTATAAGACTATTGCTATAGCGGGAAGAGCAGCTGTGATCGGTGAGTCATGATTGTTGATGGCTACCAGTTACACCAAGGTTGTAATACCATTTTTACTTTCTGTACAACAAAAGAAGCTTTGTAAATAAAATCTTAACATTTTGGGTCTGTTTTCCATGCTTTGCTTTTCTTCTTTTTTTTTAAACCCTTAATTTTTTTACATTAGGATGTTTTATGTGACAACTGCAGATAAATATTTTTAAGAATTTCAGTGAAATAAACATGTTGCTATTTGGTAAAGTCTAGTTGTACGTTTACATTTTTAAAATTAGACTTTAGGTATGCTCATGTGCAACATACTAAAGAGAATTATTTGGATTTTTAAAGTGGTGGTAATTGCAAAAATATACTTGTGTATATGTTTACACATTGCACATTTAAATCAGTTAAGCATTGATAATGAGAGGCATGAATATTTCATTACTGCCAGTGGAGGATTTTCTATGATTTTGAATTTGAAAGTGCTTAAGTTCCTAGGGAACATTAAGCTAAAATTTTTAGGCATAAGTAGTAGCTAAGTTAAGAAAGAAAGGTCTGACATAACAGTTCTTCTACCAAGGTTAAAATGTTTATAGTTTGTCTAATTGATAGCTTATTTTAGGGAAGTGGATGACAACAATGTATAAGACTTTAAAAAAGCATTTTTCTGAAACTGCAGAGGACCTCCAGAGGTCATTCCAGCCACTCCAGAAGAAAGGCATACCTTATTCTTGAAGATGGAAGTGGGTATATGAATGCAGTGCCCACAGATTAACAATACTGCCTATTTCTGTAAGTGTAACATTTAGTCGTTATTATACGAGTAAACATTTTCTTCTGTTGTGTATGAAGTTTGGAAATTTTTGTGACTGTAAATGTGGTAAGTTGAAATGGAAATGGTGAAAAGGTGGAAGGGAATCTTTTCCTCTGAATATAAAATGAGGAACACTTAGAACATATACTGGCAATACCAAAAATAGCACTGTTTTTAAAAACTAATAATTAAATATAGTTCTTTTCCTTGGCACTAAGATAGAGTTGATTTTTTTTTCTCTTTTTGTAAACAGAAATCCGTATTAAAGTTGAATTTTTATTTCAGAGTTAATAGGCAGTAATTTTCCTCTTTCCTTCTCTTTGTGTGACCAGTCTCTTATATGAAATTGGCCATATTTATGTTATATCCTTTAGACTTATATCCTTAAAGTGACATGATTTTTTTACATCACTTTACGTCAGGAGACATTCCTTTTGAATAGGTTTTCGTCTGCTTCTTAGTTCCAGGAATGCCCTCGCATCCTCCACTAACACAACTATACTTGTCAAATGTAGTAAGTATAATGTACTCTGCTCACAAGTTTTTATTTCCGTGTTTGTCGGCTGTCTTAGTCATGAGACTTCCATAACTCCCTGGCATACATAAGATTTACTCCTCCTCTATTTATCTCTTCAGTCTCTTTGGACTTTTTTCCTGCTCCTGTAACCTACAAATTCACTTTCTCTCTTAAACAGTTTGAGGTTAAAGTACTCGTCTCAGACTTAATCACCAAGGCAGGCTTTCAATTCTTACTTGGTTGATTTCAAATCTCATTTCCTATAAAAAAGTTGTCATGATTATCAATTTTTATGTTCAACCAGCCTTGCCAAAAGACTTCTATAATAATTTTCTGATAAACCGCTTTTCCACTCATTGTGCCACTGAGCAGAGACAATTTCTTTCTAGTAAATTTTCCTTTTCTCAGCAGGAAAATTAATTTGACCAGGTTCCATTCATTGATTATGAACATTAGGATTCCCATTTGATATCAATAAGAACTTTTATGGGACTTATGGAAATCAAATCTTTAAAGGATTAACTGCAAGATGCTATTGTGAGGTTTCTGCTAGCAATGACAATCTACTGATTTGGGAAAAGCCACTAAATCTCTGATTCAAAACATAGCTATATAATGGGCTGCCCAGTCAGCCATTTCCACCTGCTCCTTTCATCAGTCTGGTTCTCTCTTGCTTTCTGATAGAGCCCAATATATTTTATTTTTTTCCTTCTTCCCAGGCACTATGCTCTGCTTATCTTGCCAGACTTGGCCTTGGGAAAGAGCCTATCTATCCCTAAGATTAGTGGTAGGTGGAAGTATATCGTGTAATAGCTGTGTCCAACTCAACTTGGCCCATCTTGTAGCCTCACTGTATTCAACACCAGCTTTCCCTTAAGCAGCATCAATTGTTGTCTCAGAGGGCTTCTCTGTATCTCTTACCAGAACCATACAACCCTGAGACCACACAAATGTCTTCTGATTCCCATGGGGTAGAAGTAGATGAGATTAAAAAGAAGTGGAAATGAGTTTTAGCCGGGTCCAGATGTTTCCCTTCTGTCCCAGGTCTGTTCTGGCTCTTCATTGAGAGAAATGATGGTTTAGTGCACCCATTGCCTTGTTCTTCTGGAATCCTAACTCAGAGGCCATTCCAACCTTCACCTGGAGAGAAAAAATTTAGGTTAGGTTTAGGGCCATTTTAATAAAGATCAGTGAGCCCCCTAAAATGTGAAAATAGAATGATGTAATTGAAAGAGCCATGGGTTTGGAATTAGGTATGAATTTGAACCCCAGATTTGGCATTTATCTCTGACCTTTAAAGTCTTTCCAGCACTACATACTATCACTTATGGACATGTAGGAATTACAACCAGCACACAACCGCAAGAAATCAGTCCCACTGAGGTTAAATGGGTGAATAGAGTAGAGAGAGAGAAAAAAAAAACTGTGCTTGACATGTTGCATAGTCCCATAGTGTGGGAAATGCAGGTTTATTCCTCTACCCTTAAGTTACTGGAAGAACAGCATAGTCTCATGCCCTGATCTGAGTGGTGGCCAGGAAAGGCTGTAGCCTCTAGCACGGAACCCTGGAGTGAGGCCTTTTCCTCAGACTGTAATTTCTCCCAACCATAGATTACATTCCTCCATTGCCCTCAGCTAGTTGAAGGCCCCACAGAACTGTACACCTTGGTGAACAGAAGCTCTATGACTTTGCATGGCCCTCCCTCACTTAAATCCAATTCACTCGAGTGCCATGGCATCACCTCCTTGACGTCATGGCCCTCTTCCAGAACACAGGACAAATGAAAACAATTAGGACTCCAGTGCAGAAGGCAATGGTTTCCCATTGTATTAACTCAGATTTGTAAAACTTTAAGGTTTACAAAATACTTTAATAATGATGACCTCATGAGGATATGATCGATAATATTTGTAAAGGCCTGTGTAAACCTCAACATATAAATAGTTAGCTATTAGTTTGCCAGCTATTGTGAAATAAATCATCTAAGTGGTACCTCCATTTTAGCAGATGAGATGACAGGCTCAGATTAAGTAACTTGTTTGAGGTCACAATAAATTCTAGAACCCAGATTTCCCAAAGTTCTAGCCTAATATTCTGCTATACTAACTGCATCTGTGACTTGAGACCATAATCTCTCTCCTATAACTGTTGGAACAGAGTGAAAGTTGTCACCTCTTGTCTGACATGCTCGGGTTCAGGGGCCAGGGCATTAGCAGTTGTTAGTTACTCCATGTGTCTTCAGGGGAGCAGCAGATAGAGCATTGAACCTCGAGTCAGAAAGGCTGAAGTTCAAATCTGGCCTCAGATACTTACTAGCATTGTATCTGAGCAAGTCATTTAATCCGTTTCCTGAACTGTAAACTGGAGATGATAATAGTACCGATTTTGTTTTGAGAATCAAATGAGATAATATTTTTTATTTTTTAAAAAGTACTTAGCACCTGGCACATAATAGGCACTATATAAATGCCTTATTCCTCTTCCCCAATGATTAATGGGAGCACTTTGTGGGGCGAAGAAGTAAGCAGGGATGGTTACATTAGTATATCTTCCTCCAGGACTCTCAATGCCCCTTGTCCACACAGAAGTTCTTCCCTTCTCAGTGTTCCCAGATGTCTGAGGATTCACTCTCCACTTTCTAGAAAGGTAGAAAAATAGTCAAGACAGAAGAAACAAAGCTGGCTCAGTAACCCAATTCAACCATAACATCTTAGGAATCATGCAGTCCAACTAACATCACCCTTGGTAAATGCTAAGCTGTCTTCTGCTTGTAGACCTCCAGTGAAACCTGCCCATGGTAGCCAGTTCCATTTAGGAGCAGCAATAAGTGTTAGGAAATGGGAATTTTTCTTTATTTGGAGCCTAAATCTGCCTCTACAACTTTTAGGTCTTCCCCCTCAGGGCCAACCACAACAAATTTCTTATAAATAATAGACCTTTGGATATTTAAAGACATATCCCCACCTAAAGTCTTCAAGCTAAAAGTCCCCGTTTCTTTCAGCTGATCATCTCTATTAATGGCATGTACTTAAATCCCCTAGGCATCCTGTCCACGGCCTTGAACTGTCAACGTCACTGCTCTGTCAGTGTCCCCAAACTGTGGTAACCAGAGTTGAACACAGTACTCTAATCCAACTAGAAATGGACCCCTATGGCCACATTGGCTCCAAAAGCCGCAAATTAACATTATCTGTGTTGCATCTTTATTTATTTTGTTAAGCATTTCCCAATTATACTTTAACCTGGTTTGGGCCCACAACAAGCATGCTTGACACTCCTGTTGTAGATGTAGTCAGACCAAGATAAAATACAGTGGGACTATGTCGTTACTTTCCGTATTTCAGAAACAGCTTTCTGTCTGTGATGTACCTCTGCTGACTTAGCTCTTAGCCCACAAAATCCAAAACCCAAACCCAGATCTTTTTCGAAGGAATGACTGTCTAGCCCCAGCTCCTTCATGGCCTACTTGTGCAGTTCTTTAAACTCAAATATGGGACTTCACTTTTATCCCTGTTCAATTTCTTCTCATTAGTCTAGTCCCCTTGTTCTAACCTCCTAAGATCTGCCTGGAAATAAAAGCAATCAGCAATGCCTGGTGAATTCATGCAGAATGAAGTGAGTAGAAGCAGGAGAACGATTTGTATGTCACCCAATATGTTGATTATCCCTCCCACCCCCGACAATTTTCTGTTCTCTGTAAATTTGATAAATGTGCTATGTATGCCTTAAAGTCATTGACCAAAATGGGGGCAATTCAACCCAACGGATTCTGATTATGTGCCCAGTAAATGGCTAGCACCTATGCTAGATGGTAAGGATGCAAAGGAAAAAAAATGATACAATCCTTGACCTCAAAGGAGCTTTCCTTCTGTGGGGTGGATTTAACATGGCTAGTGGTAAATACAAAGTATTTTGAGAGAGAGAACCTTCACAAATTGGGAGGAACCCACTCCTGAGAGCACGTGGCATTTGAGCTGGCTTTTGAAGTATGAGTAGGGTTAAAGCAGGCAGAGATCTGGGAGAGAGCTTATCATACATAGGGAAGATCCTAAGGAAGTATATGGATCTGAAACATTGAGTAGTCCACTTTGACAAGAGCATAGAGTACATTAAGGGAAATAATATTAGGTATACGCGGTAGGTTAGAGCCAGGGTAGGGCTAGCCTTGAATGATAGACTAAGGAGCTCAGACTTTATTTGTTAGCCTCAGGGAATTCTTTAATGAGTCTTAAGTGGAGTGGCATTAGGGAGATTATTCTTATAGCAGTGTGTCAGAGACAAGAGGCGGGAAGACAGGAGGATGCTGTGATGCTTACCACATGCAAGGCTAAGTCCTGGGGACACCAAGGGAAAAGTTAAATAGCCATTGTCCTCAGGGAGCTCATCTTTTACTGGGTAGATACAATATGTACATAGTAAAAATAATTTCAAGAGAAGGAATAACTATTAACTGTGTGGATGGGGTGGGTAGGAGGGGATCAGGCCTTGTGTAGGAGGTGATATCTGAAATATGCTTTCAGGAAGAGTAGGGACACACCATGGGGCAGGTAGGTGGTGCCATAGTGCACAGAGCATTGAGCCTTGCATCAGGAAGACTCTCATCTTTCTGAGTTCAGAATGGCCTCAGACACTTTTTAGCTGTGCGACTGTGGGCAAGTCACTTAACCCTGTTTGCCTCAGTTTCCTCATCTGTAAAATGAGCTGGAGAAGGAAATGGAAAACCACTCTAGTATGTCTGCCAAGAAAACTCCAAATGAGGTCACAGAGAATTTCACAAAACCGAAAAATGACTGAACAAAAACGGGCACTATGAGACAAAAGTGAGGAGCGAGTGCATTCCAGATGTGGTGGTCCACTGTGTTTTAGCAAATCATAAATCAGAACTGCTCCAATATCTCAGATTGTTGGGGGTCTCTACCACCCACCTCCCGCTCCTGACCAGCAGGAGGGAAGAATATCACGGACCATGAATGAGGTGGGAGGCAAGATGGTAGGCAACTCCGTTTATTGTTACAGCAAGCAGGATTTTTATGCAGCACTAGCCTTCGTATCTGAGGGCAAGCAAGCTCGTGCACGATCCTCTAAGCCTATCAGGAGCCCCAGGGCCATGCATCACAGCTCGTGGACAACTCGTGTCCAGTGCTTATTTGGAAAGGGGGGCATGTGCTGTTCACAGCCTGCCTTATCAGAGGAGGAGGAGCCAAGCCGGATAATTCCTGTTTCCCACAGGACTATCCTTGGGCCTCAACTCCCAATCTCATCAGGCTCTCAGGAGCCCCTTACAACTCCCCCTTTTTGTTTTTGCACCAAGAGTCGATGCATACTGAATCAATGGCTGTATACAGGGCCCCAAGACCCCTTCTCAGCACTAAATGAGTGCAACAGCATAACAGAAGAGCAAGGCCCCCAACAATGGCCACAATCTCTAAAACATGAGTAAACCAATTGGGGGTTAAAAAGGTCTTAATATGACTCAGAAAGTCATCTATAACGCTGTCAGGTTGTAAGTAAACATGGGAAGGATCGATCGATGCATTGACAAATCCAAGGGGGCAGTCCCCTTTGTGAATATAGATACATAGACTCAAAAAAGAAATAAAAATGTAATTGTCTCTTTAAGAGTCAAAAGTTCTTTTCATATG
>CM053622.1:395181117-395207901 GCA_028646595.1 Phalanger gymnotis | reverse complement strand
GAGGGCAGACAGGGGGAGGAGGTAATCAAAAACAAACACTTTTGAAAAGGGACAGGGTCGAGGGAGAACATTCAATAAAGGGGGATAGGTTAGGAGCAAAACATAGTTAATCTTTCACAACATGAATATTGTTGTATTGATACGCATGTGGCCTATGTTGAATGCTTGCCTTCTTAGGGAGAGTGGGTGAGGAGGGAAGAGGGGAGAGAATTTGGAACTCAAAAGTTTTAAAAATAGACGTTCAAAAACAACAACAAAAAGTTTTTGCATGCAACTGGGAAATAAGATACACAGGCAATGGGGTGTAGAAATTTATCTTGCCCTACAAGAGAAGAAGGGAAAGGGAGATAGGAGGGGAGTGGGATGACAGATGGGAGCGCTGACTGGGGAACAGGGCAACCAGAATATATGCCATCTTGAGTGGGGGGGAGGGTAGAAATGGGGAGAAAATTTGTAATTCAAACTTGTGAAAATCAATGCTGAAAACTAAATATATTAAATAAATTAAATATTAAGAAAAAAATAATTCTGATCAATATGATGACCTAGAGAATCTATGATGAAGCATGTTGCCCACATCCTCACAGAGAGGTCATGGATGCAAGATTCAGGAATATATTTTTGGCCATGGCCACTAGATGGATTTGTTTTGCTCGATTTTGCTTATTTGATACAAGGGGTTTTTTTCTCTTTTCTTTCTTACTCTCCATTTTTAATTGGGAGGAGGGTGAAAGACATAAGTAATATCAATGCCAAAAAAAAAAATCGGCGTAACTTTTTTTTTTCAATGCACAGAAGAGAATGCAAAGAAGTCCAGAAGAAGCAGGAAACATATCAAAATAATGTGTAGATTACAGGGGTGGGGAACCTGTGGCTTCAAGGCCACATGTGGCCCTCTAGGTCCTCAAGTGCAGCCCTTTGACTGAATATGAACTTCACAGAACAAATCCCCTTAATAAAAGCATTTGTTCTGTAAAACTTGGATTCAGTCAAAAGGCCACACCCAAGTACCTAGAAGGCACATGTGGTCTCAAGGCTGCAGGTTCCCCACCCCTGGTATTGAATTTATTATATACTTTTTTTAAAAAAGCAAGCAGTATGAAATAGCGGTTCACAGTTTCACATAGAATCCTATTAGAGTTTTGTGCGTGGTAATGATCTTTTTGGGGGTTTAAGTTCAGAATTTTTAAAAGTATTTCTTTTTAAAAAGGTAACCGACAGTGATTCTATCCAGACATGTGAAGGGGAAAGAAGAGCCTTTCTGAACTCAACTAAAGCTTGGGGTGGTGTAAACACAGACCTTGCTAGAAGGGAAGAGCTTTCATGCCCAAGGAAAAGGCTAAAATTCCTATTAGGGCAAATCCTCTTCCTCTGAAATTTTTTCCAGATGGAATTGGGGCCAGGCCCCACGATTCAAGAAGCTGCAATATACCCAGGCTCAGGGAGATCTTCCCATCAATAGAAGTAAAGAAATCAAAGAGTAAGGACAGAAACTTAAGACAAATAACTAGGAGTATGAAAGAGGCTGAAATTCTAAAAGCCCAAGGGGCAAATCTCAGTATAACCCTAGCCCACAAGCCGATAAACCAGCAGAGAGACTCAAAGACAGAAGGAAGGATGGGTGAAACTTCAAAGAGGCCAGAACACAATAAAGTATTTTATTATTAAGGAAAATAAACCCCAAAATCACTGATTAACAAGAGAATCCTACAAAATCTTCAGATACATCGATTAGTTGGTTGTTATCCTTCATTCTTGAAAAGGACAAAAATTGTATCACAATACCGGAGTCAAGTTTCAATGTGTCTGACTATGGCTGATTAGACCAATATGAGCTCAGAATGCTCTACCACAAGTTGGGCACATAGTCCATGTGAACATTTGGGGTGGGTTCTCTAAATTTGCACATCCTGTGTTTACTTTGATCTGTCTCAATTCTGCTTTGTTTTTAGAGCACAGCACCTTCTCTTATGTGGGCATGCCATGCTAAGTGGTCCTGTGCCAGTGTCTTCCATGTCACGCAATCAACTCCAAAGTTCTTAAAAGAGACAGCAAGAAACTCTAGAATAGTTTAAGAAAAGAAAAGATAATGGGAATGAAATTAGGTAGGAAATCAGAGCTCTCAATTAAAATTAAAGATTAATAATAGAATACAAAATTTAGAAGTCACAATGGAGAAGCAAAAGGCAGTGTTGGAATAACATGTGAATTCTATACAAGCCAAAGTGACCGACCTTGAAGACAAAATATGCAGAGACAATTTAAGGATAATAAGTACAAAACAACAACATATAATGCATCAAAAAAAAAAACTTGAATGCCAAACTACAAGAAATAATGCAATGTAACTGATCAGGACTTTTGAATACAGACAATGAAATACTATTGGTCAATCTGATCTGCAGAAGGCCACCAGAGGAAAACCCTATGAGTTTGTGCTAGAAACATCAAAGCATGTAGTAATTACATTTCAGTATTTCAATACCAAAATTTTTTTGCAAACAGACAGAAGAAAAATGTTCAGCCATAGAGGAATGCTAACTTTAATAACTTGAGATTACTTTGCAGTTACAAGAAATTAGAGAAAAGAATAAAATAACACTCCAAAAGGCAAAGGAACTTAAGCCGCAAATAAAGAAATAACATACTCTACACAGATGAGCCTAATCATTAATGAAAAAAGATGGATCTTCAACAAAATAAAGATATTTGAAGCATTACTGTGGAAAAAAAAGACTTTATTCCCTGTATATCAGTCCCTCCTCTTCATTGCTTTTATCTTAGTCTGTTCATTGAGACTCTAACAAATTCTTATTCCTTGCACTGTTCGAGTATTTGAAAGGCTTTCATATGGAAGAAGAATTAGGCTTCAGAGACTGAGGGATTTCTAGCAAGGATCTCAATGTGTAAGAGGCCTGCTAATCCCTGCTCCCCTGAGGACCCCTTCTAGAACAATGAAGAAGAGTGTCAGATGAAACAAAAATTCAACAAAACCAAATAGAAACACAAGGAAGCTCTTCTATCCAGTTCAGGATTTCGCCAAGAGACAAGACCCAAGAACTGTGAACTTCAAGGTCAGAGAGCTACACTGGTAAATAAGGCCTGAGGCCAGTATGACCCCTCTTCTGTGGATCCGCCAAGAGATGGGGCATAACACCAGGGCAACCTCCTGGTTGAGGTTGTGGCCCTCTCTGACCCATGACTATGTTGCAATTCAAAAGAAAAACTTTTATTTTATCCTATGAGAATATAAATATAATGCAAAGTATACAAATGTTAGAAATTGAGGGGCTGCTACATGGCACAGTAAACAGAAATTCAAATCCAGCCTCAAACACTTACTAGCTATGTGACCCTGGGCAAGTAATTTAATGCTGTTGCCTCAGTTTCCTCATTTGTAAAAATGAGCTGGAGTAGGAAGTCGTAAATTATTCCAGTATCTTTGCCAAGAAAACCCCAAATAGGGTCATGAAGAATCAGATTCAACTAAATTGAGTCCATCCTCAGATAACTACCACCTCCCAGTATTATCAACTGTATATCATCTTTAGGTTAATAATGCAAAACCAGCTCGTCATTTTATCCTCCAGATAACAGGTGTCGAAGTGAAGGTTGTGAATATGTGATAAGCCCAAGTTGCCTCAATGATCAGTCATGAATATGGAAAATACTGTCTACAAATTGGGATCCTGTGACTTAGCCAGTTAGAACCCAGAAGGACTGTCTGTGACCTCAGGGATCTCTGACCAAATAGAAGGGGGTGAGGCTTCGCTGATAAGGAATAAAAACAGAAACAGCTTTTTTTTTTAATATTTTAAGTGGGAGTAACTCAGGCTCAAATGTCTAGCCAACCTGGATAGAGATTCATCCAATGATCCTTACAAAGATACTAGTGCAAGTATTAATATAGTCTTTCTTTCTTTCTTTCTTTCTTTCTTTCTTTCTTTCTTTCTTTCTTTCTTTCTTTCTTTCTTTCTTTCTTTCTTTCTCTTTCTCTTTCTCTCTTCCTCTCTCTCTTCCTTTCTCTCTTTCTCTTTTTCTCTCTTTCTCTTTTTCTCTTCCTTTCTTTTTCTCTTTCTTTCTGGCAATTGGAGTTAAGTGACTTGCCCAGGATTAGACAGCTAGTAAGTGTCGAGGGTCTGAGGCTGGATTTCAACTCAAGTCCTCCCAACTCCAGGGCCAGTGATCTATCCACTGTGCAACCCAGCTGTACCTTCAAGTATCAATATTGAGAAAACTAATGCTGAAGAAGTGTACTCTTCATCTAGAAGTACCCAAGGGTTTCCACTTGCTGGCGTCCCTGCCTGACTTATAAATGGTCACCGCTTCCGGCCTGGGTTCATTGAGAAAGAATATTTGCTTTTTTCCTTTTCTCCTGCCCTTCTTCCTTTGGCAGTTACAGATTACAAAGGAAGGTCTTCATGATTTCTCTTCTGCAGCTAGTTGGCCTTCAGCAAGTTTATTTGCCTTCTCTGGGTCTCACTTTTCTCATTTGAAAAATTAAGGCGTTGGACTGGATGATTTTTAAGGTCTCTTTTAGCTTTATGAATTTTCTAAAGGATTAAGTCCACAAGTAGCGACTAACAGCCTTGCTTTCCCTCAAACACAGTTTGTTTTTTTTCCTGCTCAAAACTATCCCACCCTGGAGAACTTTCCACCAAATTCCTCTTTCTGAGACTACACTGAACCACTGCTCATTTGTAGGGTTGACCTAGGACCAATGAATAAATGACACCTCTCCTTGGCTTGGTTCAACCCAATTCTGGCACAGAAGCTAATGTCACGCATGACTCAAATCCCCTCTATGTTAAATGTTATTTTATTTTTAAAATTAAGTTTTATTCTAGTTATAAATCCAAATTCTTTCCCTCCCCTCCCCCACCTATTGAGAAGGCAAGAAAAACAAAACCCATTATAAATATGAAGTAATGCAAAACAAATTTCCACATTAGCCATGTTCTGGAGAGGAGAAAAGCAAGACAAAGAAAGAGAAAAAATATACTTCAATCTTTACTTTGAGTTACTAAGTCTTTCACAGCTGATGTAGACTGCTTTCCAGGTTCTGCTCATTTTACTCATGTAAGTCTTCCCAGATTTTTCTGAAACCATCCCCTTCATCATTTGTTGTGCACAATAGTATTCTATCACATTCATATACCATAATTTGTTCGGCCATTCCCCTACCGATACCGATAGATATCCCTTCAGTTTCCATTTCTTTGCCACTACAAAAAGAGCTGCTAACATATAACTCCGAAGTGCCAACAAACATTCATCAGATGGACTAAGATGATAGAAAAGGAAAATGACAAATGCAGGAGAAGAGGTGGGAAAATAGGTACCCCGATGCAGTGTTGGGGGAGCTTTGACCTAGTCCAAACATCTTGGATAACAATTTGGAACTGCTAATGAAGGGATATAAAATTGTGCATACCCTTTGACTCAGCAATACTGCTACTAGGGCTATACCCCAAAGAGATCAATGAGAGAGAAAAAGGACTCATGCGTACAAGTGTTTTATCGTTGTTCTTGCTGTTGAGTCATTTTTCAGTCATGTCCAACTCTTCACCATGACCCCATTTGGGGTTTTCTTGGCAAAGATCCTGGAATGGTTTGCCATTTCCTTCTCCAGCTCATTTTACAGATGAGGAAACTGAGGCAAACAGGGTTAAGTGATTTACCCAGGGTCACACTGCTAGTAAATGTCTGGGACCAGATTTGAACTCACAAAAAGAAGTCTTCCTGACTCCAGGCCTGGCATTCTATCCACTGTGCCACTTAACTGTCCCTAAATATATCTATATCTATTTAGATATAGATATATGTGTGTATGTACACACATGTATGCACACACATATATATACATACATATACACACATATACACATACATACATACATATGAAGGTCGTTCTCTCCTTTGCCCTGGTCAGGTCACATCTGGAGTATTATGTTCAATTGCGGGCAACACGATTTTAAAAGGACATTGGACCATTTCAGGTAAGCTGAAGAGTATCCAGAGGAGGGTAACCAGGATGGTGAAGGGATTTAATTTATGCCATGAGAGAATTGGCCGGGGGATCTGAAGGTGTTTAGTCGGGAGAAGAGAAGGTGGGGGCTGGCCCATGGAGGCAGGATAGCTGTTTTCACGGATTAGAAGGGCTGTCATTTGAAAGAAGTAGAACTAGAAACAAGGTATAAAGAGGAACATTTAGGTTCAATGTCAGGAAATACTTCCTAACAATTCTGTTGTTGTTCAGGTTGTGTCCAACTCTTTGTGACCCCATTTGGGTTTTCTTGGCAAAGATACTGGAATGGGTTTCTTTTTCCTTCTCCATCTCATTTTACAGATGAGGAAACTGAGGCAAACAGGGTTAAGTGACTTGCCCAGGGTCACACAGATAGTAAGTGTGTGAGGCTGGATTTGAACCTGGGAAGATGAATCTTCCTGACTCCAGGCTCAGTGCTGTATTAATTGTAGCTGCCCAACAATTAAAGATATCCAAAAGTGGAATGGGCTGCTTAGGAGGTGGTGAGCAACCACTCACTTTAGGTCTTCAAGTAAAGTGACTACTTCAGGGACATGTCGAATGGATTCTTGTTTGGGTACGTACCAGACTAGATAGCTGCTGAGGCCCCTTCCAACTACAAGATTCTGTGACTGGGAGGGTGTGTGTATGTGTGTGTGTGAGTGTGTGTGTGTGTGTGTAAGTGTATAAGTGTGTGTCTGTATGTACATGCACATGGGGGTATAGATAACTAAGACAAATCACTTTAATATTCTGCTTTTTAGAATGGAAATAGTCAATAGTAGAAGGCTCCCAATTCACAGAATGTGGGGATAAGACCAGAAAATTGAAGCTAATACAAACAAAACAAAGCATAAAATATTTCAAATTAAATGTTTTTTGAGAAAAGGACCAGCCCAACAGGATTTGTAAATTAGAGCCACAGACATCAACAAAGTAGGTAGTCAGGAGGCTGCAAGCCTTAATATTACTTTTTATAAATACATGCATTTTTAGTGCCAAATGATTATGCTGCCCAGGCCAGCTGGCATTTACTTCTCCAGCTCATTGGCAAAAGACAGTCCCTGGCCTCAGGGAGTTTACAATGTAATGGGAGAGACAACATGCAAACAAATATATACAAAGCACGGCTATATTTATTGCTGCTCAGTCATGTCTGATTCTTTGTGACGGCTTTTTGGGGGTTTTTTTTGACGAAGACACTGGAGAAGTTTGCCATTTCCTTTTCCAGCTTGTTTTATGAGGATGAGGAAATTGAGGGAAACAAGGTTAAGTAACTTGCCCAGGTGTCACACAGCTAGTAAGTGTCTGAGGCTGGATTTGAACTCATGAAGAATTTTGCTGACTGCAGGCCTAGCACTCTATCCACTATGCCACCTAGCTGCCCCATCAATTCTAGTTTAGGACACCCAAATATAAGGATATTATACATAAAGTCTAGGGTATTCGCTGAATTTTAGCAAAGGGCCTAGTGCGCCTCTCTAATAGAGGAAGGCAACCATTTAAAAGGTAGTTGATCTAAAACAGGTGATACCTTAGAAATTGTTACGTGTATGTCATCACAAGCTGTGTGCAACGAGAAGGCTGGGTGATACAGTGGAAAGTATCATCAACCTTCAGAGTTTCGGCAAAGAAAGACAAACAGAATTAGGTTGCATCTATGTTTGTTTCTTTCAAAAAGGGTAACATGAAGCATCCATGGATGGGAGCCAGTTTGGAACCGAGTTCACCTTGGGGTTAGGGTGCACCCTTCCAACAGGGGCTAATGTCTCTCCATCATCACTTCCCCACTAGACACTCTATACCAGACCACTCCCAGCCTGTAGCTATCTAGACAAAAGAATCTGTCTCTACCCAAGCTTGAGTAGAACACAATGGGCTTCCCCACCGTATGTTAAATTACTTGCAAGATTGGGTAGGGGCAGGGGCAGCTAGGTGGCGCTGTGAGTAGAGCACGGGCCCTGAAGTCAGGAGGACCTGAGTTCAAATTTGACACTTCAGACACTTGACACATTTACTAGCTGTGTGACCTTAGGCAAGTCACTTAACCACAATTGCCCTTCCCCCTCCAAAAAATATTAAAACAAAGATTGGATAGAGACTAACCAGTATAAGGAGAGTCAACGCAATCTCATTATCAGTTATGTGTGAGGCGACATATAGAGAACTATGTACCCTGCCCTCAAGGGGCTCACTTTCTACAACGTATGAATAACTAATACAAGGTACATAAAGAGTAGATGCAAATATATTTTATTTTTTCCTCTACAGGCACAGAAACTCATCGAAACTATCCCTAGAATAGAAAGGGGTTACAGGGCATTGTGGGTGTTGAGAGCATTCATTTTTATGTATTTATTCATTCCTTTTATTCAGAGCAGCATGTGACATCTATAATCTTGTTAACTTCCGGTCACAGGGGCACCACTGGGTTGGGGGCTCAGAGCTGAATAGAGTACTCGGCGGCCTCCGGGAAGGCGCTAGGCTGGGGACGGAAGACCTCCAGGAGCGCAGGCAAGCTCCAGCTGCACTTCCCGCTAGCTTGGCCCCAGCCCTCTGCGTCTTACTGATTGGCTCCCGGGCGTCAGGTGGGCGGCCGGCTGGAAGAGGATTGGCTCCGAGGAGGGAAGCTCCAGAACTGACGTGGCCTGTGCTTGAGGTCCGCCCCGGAGCTTAGGGCTTTTGGGAACAGAGCCCTGGAAACAGCGGCCGAATTCGGTTCCGCTGCAGGGGACGCCGCCCGCGATGCCGCTCGAGCTGGAGCTGTGCCCCGGCCGCTGGGTCGGGGGGAACCACCCCTGCTTCATCATCGCCGAGATCGGGCAGAACCACCAGGGCGACATGGACGTGGCCAAGCGCATGATCCGGATGGCGAAGGTAGCCCGCCGGAGGGGGCAGCCCCACACCGACGGAGACAGGGGATGTGGGGAGGGCTGCAGAGGCAGGACGTGTGCGCCCAGGCGAGGTCCGTCACCCCTGGAGCAGCTCGCTGACCTCGCCGCGGAAGGGCTGGGGGAAAGGAGTGGTGCCAACGGGGTCCGTTCTGGAGGGCTTCCTGGAGCGGGTGAGCTTGGAGAGGCTAAAAGGGGGATTCTTAACCTGGGGTCCATGAACTTTTATTTCCTGGAGGGGGCTGAGAGATTGAGAAGTGGAGCTCTTGAGGACTGTCACTTGTTTGTTTCTTTTCTTTAGTATTTGAATAACTGTTTTCACAGAATTGGTTTCCTTTGTATTTTTTTTTTATGCATTTAAGAGCCTTCTTACGAGAAGAGGTCCCTAGGCTTCAGAAGGGCGTCCAGGGTCTTTCTCTCTCTCTCTCTCTCTCTCTCTCTCTCTCTCTCTCTCTGTCCCTCTCTGTGCCTCTGTCTGTCTCTGTCTCTCTGCCTCTCTCTGTCTCTTGTCTCTGTCTCTGTCTCTCTCTCTCTCTCTCTCTCTCTCTCCCCTGGATTAAGGCAAATTAGCAGTAGGGGGTGGAGGAATGCCTACTGGGGAGTTACACCGGCTCTCCCAAAGCTTTAGAAGAATGCTCCATCAACAGACAGTATCATGGAAAGAACACCTAGGGGAGAGGGGCCCCCTGGGTCTCTTGGCTTACCTGGAGATGCCTTGAATGGAATTGTGCTCCTTCCCACTGACACTAACTCTCCGTTTATGAATGACCCAGCATCCTCAGTAATCCAGGAACAGCCTCAACATTGGCTATAACTTTAATTTGGAGGTTGCTGCCCCGTGCTTGCTGCTGTTCTCCCATAGTTTTACTTTGAGTGAAGGAGACCCATCTGCATTTCACTGAGAGTTTGGGGGAGCCTAAATATAGAGGAAGCTTGGCTTTTAGTTTGGCTGAAACTGCTTCTCCGGCCAAACCAGATAGTGTGGGTTCTTCTAAGTTGATGACCTGGGGCTTACACCTGAAAAACTTCCTTGATAGATCTCCACTCTCCGCAACATTTTATCCTCAAGTCGGTGAGCATTTATTAAATGATTACTATGTGCCAGGCCTTGCGCTCAGCTTTGTGAATACAAGCAAATTTGTTTACAAGCAAAAAGAAAGATGATCTCTTCTTTAAAGGAGTTTACATACCAATGGGGAAAAGACAACGTATTAAAAAAGGAGATTAAGGCAAACAGAGATAAAGTGACTTGTCCAGGGTCACACAGCTAGTGAGTGTCTTAGGACAGATTGAGCTCAGGTCTTCCTGACTCCAGGCCCAGTGCTCTATCCACTGAGCCATCTAACTGCCTCTGTGATGGGGTTAACTATGGGGTCTTCTAATTGCTAATGAAATGCCCCCTCTACTACTGCCCCATCCAGTTAGTCCTGACTATACAGTGTGAACATCTCTCCTTAGACTCTCTACCTTTTTCACCCCAAATCCGATTTAAGTAGTTTTCTGTTTTCAAATATATTTTTAATCATTTTTAAGTTGCGAGCTCCTTTGGGATTAGAATGACCAGAGTGAGGGGATCACTCATCAGCTGTTGTTCTAATGTGTCTTTCAGGAATGCGGGGCTGACTGTGCCAAATTTCAGAAGAGTGAGCTGGAACACAAGTTCAACCGTCGAGCTTTGGAGCGACCCTACACTTCTAAACACTCCTGGGGAAAAACCTATGGAGAGCACAAGCGCTACCTTGAATTCAGCCACGACCAGTATAGGGAGTTACAGAAATATGCTGAGGAAATAGGGATTTTCTTCACTGCCTCTGGAATGGATGAGGTGAGACTCTTCCTTCTTTCCTCATCCATCACTTTCATGTGGTAAAAGAGACAGCAAGAAATCCAGTGTCTTTTCACGTGAATCCAAGTCCTAAGTCTCCCCACTTTGACTTTTTTCCTCCATCTTGAGCATACTTTAGTAATAGGTCAAGGAAATACGTGGCGATTGCAGCTGTTGGGGGCGGTGAAGGGTGGGTCAAGCAGGAACAAATATCCATTCATTTGCTATGTAGACACTGGACCCTGTCCAAAATCCTCTCTGCTAACTGGAAGTCGTGGATGGGCTGACTGTGGATGCTAGGAGCCAGTAAACCAGACTTCTAAGAATTATGGCACCTCTTATGAGGTGGAAGTGACATTGATGACATCCAGAAGGGATTGGCCTATAAGCCCAATTATATGGACATTTGTAGCCCGGTAATGGAAAGGGTGCTGGGAGATTCAAACTAGAGACACATCTGCTCAGGGACACAGAGATTTGCTTCCTTGAGACTGTCTTTATTAACACTAGCCAGGCATATTAACAGAGGAAACACATTTTACTGTGTAATATAGATTGTTGGGCAAATAGATGGTGCAGTAGACAGCACTCACTGGTCCTATAGTCAGGAAGACCCCAGTTCAAATCTGGCCTCAGACACTAACTGTATGACCCTGCTTGCCTCAGTTTCCTCATTTATAAAATGAGCTAGAAAAAGGAAATGGCAAACCACTTCATTGTCTTTGCCAAGAATACTCCAAACGAGGCCATGAAGAGTCAGACATTCATGAAATGACTCAACAACAAACGTAGTTCTATTATCTCTATTTTCCTTATGGATTAAAAAAAACCATATACTCCATCAATTGATGCAGTTCTGCTTCTTCAGAGTATTCTTTAATTTCAGCCCTTCTAGTGTTAACCTAACAAAACTGCATCTTCACCAACAGTAGTGGTTTGTTCACCAAAGAGGCCATTTGCTGTCGCCGGACTCCAGATGTGTGTGTACATTGACAGACAGGACTGAGTAATTCTAATGATCAGTCTTGGCTCTGAAGAAGAAATAGTCACCTCTTCTTTTCATTAGAGAGATGGGAGACTGTAGGTATAGAATGTGGCATACGTTGTTGGTGGTTTGGTTTCACCACTTTTAATTGTTAAAAAGGAGGGACTCTGAGGGTCCTGCAGAATAAGAGAGAGGGAGGTAGTTTATCTCCAGATCTGACTATGATGTAAAGGTCAAAGGCATCTATTAAATAATGAAAAAAAAGAAAGTCAACCTCTGAATCAGAGAAGCACCACATTCTGCACATGCCTCTTCTAATAGAAATAGCCCAAGTCTTGAGCTTTGAGATTTCACCTCATTGGGTGTTGTAGACCAAATTCCTTATCCATGACTTCCATTCACCTGGTTGTTTGATTTCAAGGGAATCTGTGTTTGGTTTAAAGTATTGAGAAGCCTCAGAACGTCAGCTATCTCTATATTTCTGTATAAGTACAGAAACCCATTCCCAAACTAGATAAATACCTTGTGGGTCACTTCGTGTACTTAGTAGCAAAACAGGAAAAAGAGAAAATCCATCGTGGTATTGTGGAAAGATGACAGGCTTGGGAATCAGGGGGCCTGGGTTCCGATCCTGCTTTGGCGCTTCGTTATCTAGCTGATCTTGGGGTAAGTTATTTTACTTTGAGGTTTCTGTAAAATGAGAGGATTAGATTTAGAGGACCTTTAGAAATCCTTCCAACTTGAAATCTATAATCCTGTAACAGGTCAAATGGAGTGATTAAAATCCCTTCTTGTATTAATGATCAGTGGCCTGCCTCTTTTAGTCGAAATTCAAATGCTACCAGTGTCCTCTTAAGCCCTGGGGCTGGCAGCAAGGATGGGGGGAGCAGGTTTCTCAGGCTCATCTACTTGTCAGTCATTATGCATTTATTAAGTACCTCAGTTTCCTCATCTGTAAAACGAGCTGGGGGCAGCTAGTGGTGTTTTTGTTGTGTCCAATTCTTCATGACCCCGTTTGGGGTTTTCTTGGCAAAGATACTGGAGGGGTTTGCCATTTCCTTCACCAGCTCATTGTACAGATGAGGAAGCTGAATCAAACAGAATTAAGTGACTTGCCCAGGCTCACACAGCTAATAAGGGTCTGAGGCTGGATTTGAACTCAGGTCCTCTTGGTGTCTTTTCCAACGTGCCACCTAACTGCTCCCTACACTCCATGCCCCCATTCAAGCATAATTCTCTTTCATTTTGAACATAGTTGCAGTGTTGTGTTCAGTTGTGAACACCACAGTGATATTGAGAGCTAGAATGACTCCAGAGGAGGACGTCTAGGATGGTGAAACATCTTGAGTTCTTTTCATGTGGGGATTATTTGAAGGAACTGGAAAGGGAAGACCTTGGAGGGGGAACAGTATAGCTGTCTTCAGGGCTGTCATATGGAATAGGAACTAGTCTTGTTCGCTTTGGCGCCAGAGGGCAGAACCAGGGACAATGTGTAGAAGGCAGAAGAGGCAGATTTGGGCTTAGGGTCAGGAAAAAATATCCTAATGATTAGAATTGTCTGAGTGGAATGGGGCTGCCTTTGAGAGGTGTTGGGCTCCTTCTCCCTGGAGGGTTTTACTTAGAGGTTGGATGACTACTTGCTGGGTACATTATATATGTTGGGCTAGATGGAGACTGAGGTCCTTGCTACCTTCAAATTCCCACAAAGCCTTTCTGTTTACAAACCAAGATTAAAAGCTGGCTATTTGATTAATAGAGGTAGCAAGGTGGCGCGGCAGATAGAGTGCCAGCCCTGGAATCAGGAAGACCTGAGTTCAGATTCAGCTTCAGACACTCACCTGCTTCTGTGACCCTGGGCAAGTCACTTAACCTCTCTGTTAGCCTCAATCCACTAAAGAAAGAAATGGCAAGCCACTCTAATATCCTTGCCAGAAAACTTTATGTATAGTACTGGCATGCCGTGGTCCATGGTGTCGTGAAGAGTTGGACGTGACTGAACAATAAAATTTAATTGATAATCATCCTAACAGCAGCAACATTTATCATAAAGATTTACAAAGCACTGTCTTCCCAACAACTTTGTTGTTGGTTATGTGTATCATGTCCATTGGACAGATGAGGATACTGAGGTTCAGATGAAGTCACTCACCTCCAGTCAACAAACCCTTTTCAGGCCCCTTCTGTGTACAGAGTGCAGTGGTAGGTGTTGGGAGAGATTCAGAATGTAGCTAAGAGAGAGTCCCTGCCTTCATGTAATTTACAGTCATACAGGAAGATAAGACCCACATAAGGTAAGTAGAATACATGATATTACATGAAAAGTTCATTAGAGATTTCCAGACCAGAATATTCTCGGACATTGGGGTCGAACTCAATAGGCAGGATATTGACTTAGAAAACCACATATTAACATTATCTATGTTGTATTGTATTTTTATTAATTTTGCTAAACTGTTCCCAATTATGCTTTAACACCGTTAGAGGAGCAGGGACTTTGATGCCTCTGCTCTAAGAGATGAGAGCAAGGATGCTTACTGATTGGAGGAAGATCCCTTACTTGTGATCAGTCTCACACCTAATAAGCACGAGAGATATGACTCAAATTTTTAGTGCTGAATAACCAGAAATGCCCCCTACCTGGGGCAGCTGTCTTTGGTGGCAAGTCACATACACTGTAAAGGGAGATGCCTGAGCCAAGCAGAGGAATATTGGCAATTGACTTTGTTGTCCTCATTACTTTACATTCAAAATAGTTAAACACTGTGGTTTGGGGATCCTGGAGGGTAGCGGTATGCTATTAATGTTTAATAACTGGATTTCTGGGAGGGAAATGTACACACTATACTTAAGTTTCTTTTAAAATTAACATTTTCTCCATCACTATCTTAAGCCTAGGCAATCAACAAAATAAAAAAAATCAAGCTGTCATTTGTGGCATTTGTCAGGTTCTGGGATATAAATACTCACATTGAAAATTGAGCATTCTGTTCTCTGAGAACTCAGGTTAATGCCAGCACCCCTCTGGCTTCAGTTCACCTCCTCAGCCTGTTTCTTCTTTTCACTCCATTTTATTACCATTCATGGTAACGTGAAGTTGGAAAAGATATTCATAGGAGCCTTTTTATGGAAGAATTAAGTCATGTTCAGCGGGTTGGGAGTACAGGGTGGTTCTGAGTTTGTGCCTGCTTGGAGTATTTACCAAGCTTCTACTTCCTCATCAGGCAACAAGCAATTAATTATTGACCTTTCTCCTCTCTGCCTTCAACTGTCATATCCTGTTCCTGGCTTGCTTTTGCCAGTATCCTCCTAAAGCTTAGGGTGCTGTATAATTTTGAGTCCAAGGAAAAGCGATTGAAAAAAAAGGTATATGCTTGATTGGAAATACACAATTTTTGAGTGAAGTAATTTTGGTCTCTAGAAGATTTACCTGAACCAGCAAGCAGTTCTCAAATTTTTAGGTCTCAGGATCCCTTTATACTCTTAAAATTTATTTAGGACTCTTATTCCTTCCCCCAAAGAACTTTCGTTTATGTGGATTATATTTATTGATATTTACTATATTAGAAATTTAAATGTCCTGTATCGTTATGACAGTACCCTTCCACATCACTGGGGTTAGGGGCACGGCACCCAGGTGATCTGGAAAATCTGCAGAAAAATTTTTGGCCCTCCCTTCGTACCAGAGAAGGAGTCTGAATTTTTTCTTTTATGGGTTATTTGGTCGTAAGCTCTGTATCGTCTGCAGATTCCACAAAACTCCCCAAAAATTCCCATTCAGTTTCTTATGTCAACCCACAATATATTGAAACTGAGATGGGGAAAGTTGAAATGTGGAAGGGATAACTATAGTTTTGTAAAAGGGTCTTGAGACCCTCAAGCAGTGCTATGCTGGCAGTCATTTGAGCCGTCAGAGAGCAGATTGCTAAATACTCAGTGTATTTACATCTCAGAAATTGACAAGTGCTACAAATCAGGGCTTGATTTATTGTTTTGTTGACTGTCTAGAATTAAGAAAGTAATGGAGAAAACATTAATAATGCAGATTAAACTTAAGTGTACATTTTTGTGCACCTTTTTCCTCAGCGAGACCCAGAGGTCTCCAAACCACATTTTGAGAACTGCTGACTTTGACCATTTTGAATGTAAAGCAGTGATGACAACACCATCAGTCTCCTCTTCACTCCTTTTCTCTTTCCTCCCCCTCCCCAAACACTACTAGAACAGTATCCCCGTGCCCAGCGAAGAGTGCCAAAATAGAAATTTGCAAAAACATCCTTGCCATGACATCAATAAAAACATCCCTTAGAAGTGTGCTGCTTCCATGATAAAAGATGGTTGGTAACCTTACTTTGAGTTTAGAGAAAGAAGTGCTTAAGAAACTCTGCACCTGACTTTTCTTCTGACCTTTAGTATAGACCCAGCCATGCTTTCCATCCTGTATTTAATTGGGAAAAAAAAAAGAATTGGGATGAGCCTTGGCCTTTGTGTTTGCCCGAGGGCTAGGAAAGCTGGAGAAAAAACTGTGAGGGTTATATTCTGTTCTGTAGTGGGCCACAGGTGTGCATGCATTGATTGGTGTTGTGTGGTATGAGGGCATACACAGTGCAAAGTGCACATGTTGTGTGTTCAGAACCAAGGCTGCATGAAGTTGTGTGACACAACATGGGCAAGCACTGCCAGAAA
This sequence comes from Phalanger gymnotis, assembly GCA_028646595.1. NCBI lineage: Eukaryota > Metazoa > Chordata > Mammalia > Diprotodontia > Phalangeridae > Phalanger > Phalanger gymnotis. Next base: position 395,191,489 of record CM053622.1, on the reverse strand, counting down.
CACCTCGATTCATTACAAGTTTGATTTTTAATTAATTTTTGGTCGTTGCATGTTCAGAAAACTTTGACCGTTGCCAAATTTTTCACAACCCTATATGGAGTCATCATCCACAGTTTAAGAATCACTGGTCTAGATCTCTGCCCTTGTTCTTCCTCTATTCTCTCTCCATCTGTGTCTGTCTGTCTGTCTGTCTCTCTCTCTCTCTCTCAGATCTCATTATCTCCCATACCTTCAGCCATCACCTCTATGGAGACAATTCTCAGATCTGTTGAAAACTGCCAGCTAGATGTCCTGTAGGCATCTCAGACTCAGCAGGTCCCAAATTTGAACTCATTGTCATTTCTTAAAAACCTTCTCTTCCTTAGAGCTCTTTCTGCAGAACAGAAAAGAAGAAAGTTCAGAGGGAGGCACAAGCAACCAGAACAGCTTTGAAATTAATGGGAACTTACTGTACTTACTCTCCCACACACACACACACACACACATACAAAAGCACACAAGCTCTATAGAAATTTGTTGTCTCATCTACAGTCTTCTTTTTCTGTTCTTTGTATATGGAAATGTTTGCATTTGTTGGACTTTGTCAAGTTAAGAATAACAAAAATATAGAAATAAGTTTAAGTAAGTATTACTATGCTTTCTGTGCCCTCCCCCCGCCAAAAAAAAAAAACAACCCAACAACTTGCCTCTTTCTGTTGAGGGCTCCACTATCTTTCTGCTCATCTAAGTCCACAAGCCTGGAGCCAGCCAAAGCTCTTCCCTCTCCTTCATTCTTCTCATCTAATCAGATGGCCATCTCACCAATTCTACTCCCAGGATATATCTTGGATTCTGTCTCCTTGCTCTGCTCTCACAAGCGGCTGCATTGGTTCAGGCCTTCGTCCCTTCTTGCCTGGACTATGGCAGTATTCTCCTAATCGTTCCGCTTGCCTCAAGGCTCTCCCCACCCCACCCACAATAATCTTTCCCACAGCTGCCAGGGAGACATTCCTTACGCACAGGTCTGACCAATCTGAGCAAGATTGCTTGCTCAATCAATTCCTGCGGGTCCCCCCTTTTTAACCTATGACAAGGTACAGACTCTTCTTTGTGACTTGCACTCTGCTTCTAGCAGGCTCCTCTCCCAGCTGGCCTGCTTGCCACGCCTCAGATACAGCATTCCCTTTTCCATGCCCTCCACCCCGACCCGCAGTGCCTGGAATGCACTTCCTCCTCACCTTCTTACAGAATCCCTAGTTTCTCCTAGTTTGGGGCAGCTAGGTGGTGCAGTGGAGCATTTGGCCTGGAGTCAGCAAGATCTGAATTCATATGTGGCCTCAGACTTACTAGCAGTGTGAGCCCGGGCAGGTCACTTAAGCGTGGCTCGCCTCAGTTTCCTCATCTGTAAAATGGAGAAATGAATAGCACCAGTAGATCGGAGGTTGTTGGGAGGATTCGGTGAGGTATTACCTGCAAAACGCTTAGCATGTCGCCAAACGCCGAGTAAGCGCAACATAAATGTCAGCTGTTGTAATCGCCATTACCCTTAGTTTCCTTCAGAGCTCAACCCAAGTGACGCCTCTGCTGGAATCCCATCTTGGTACTTTCAGCCTCCAAAATTACGTGGTATCTATTTTGTATTTAGTGTTCTTAGCGTGTGATATTTTCCCTCAAAAGAATGTATGCTCCTTGAGGGCAGGAACCATGGTACCTTTTGTGCCTTTCCACACAGTATCTGGCCCATCATTGGTGTTTAATAAGTGCTTGTTGAATTTAAGAGGGAGAAACCCTCACTGGAAGCACAATATGGTAAAAATGAAAAGAAAGATAGTAGGTAGTTCAGTTCCAAGACCTGGCGGGAAGAAAGGAAAGGGGGTGCCCAGGAGCTAGCTCAGATGGAAAAGTACCCCTCCTTTTGGCCCACTAACACGGGATCCCTTCAGTATCTCATCTCCCGTTATGCTAGTGCTTTCCCTCTGTAGCTTGTCTTTATCTTAATTATTATTAGTTATTTGCATGTAATCTCCCCTGTTAAAGTGTGACCTCCTGGAGGGCAGGGACTGTCTTTTATTTTTCTTTGTTATCCTTGCTTGTTGACTGACCATCCATCCTTAGCCCTCTGAGGCATAAGTTATTTCTTGAATCCCAGAATGTTCTAGCTGGAAGGGATCTCAGAAATCATCTCTCCCAGGGGTCCTTACCCTTTCTCGTGTCAGGGACGCCTCTCGCAGTCTGGGGAATCTTGTACATATTTTCTCAGAATAATATTTCTAAATGTGTAAATTAAAATACGTAGGAGTGCAAAGGAATCAAATTATATTGAAATAACAATTATCAAAATATTTAAAAACAAGTTGACAGAGCCCGGGTGAAGAACCTCTGATGTGGCCCAACCCTCTCATCATACAGAAGAAACAAGTCAGGTCCAGAGACATTAGGGCAACCATCTGCCCAAAGGTACACAGCTCTTTAGAAGTCACACAGCTAATTAGGAAAATCCAAGCTATCTGACCCTGGATTGGGCATTGGGAACTGGGTTCAGATCTTGTCTCTACTACTTACCTCCTGGTTTGGCCATAGGGAAGACATTTATTTAACTTCTGTGGACCTCAATAAAATGAGGAGATTGCATTAGATCTTTGAGGTTCTTTCCAGCTCTGAATCTTCCTGTGACTTTTAGGCCTAAGGATGGGACAGTTTCCCTTTAAAACACAAGGTCAGGTTGGTCTGCAGGCAGGCCAAGTTGTATCTTTTAACTTATTTTCCCATAAAGACATTTCTGTACAGGGAATGGAATAGGGAAGCGTTTATTTATTATTACTATGTGCCCATCATGGTCGTAAGTCTTAAGAATACAAGTAGAAAATTGACAGTCCCTGCTTCTCAAGAAACTCATGTTTTTTATTAGTGGAGACAACGCATTTAGGAGTATTCAGCTGTAGGGTAGATTGGTGACCGGCCAGGTGGGTGACAAGGTTAGATTTTTTACAATTCTGATCCAGTGCAAAATGCTTTCCACATCCAGAGAAAGAACTATGGAGTGGGAATGCAGAGTGAAGCAGCCTATTTTCTTTTTTGTTTTGTTTTTTTTCTCATGGTTTCTCCCATTCGTTGTAATTCTTCTATGCAACAGGACTAATGCGTTTAATAGGAATGTATGTGTAGAGCTCATATCAGATCGCAGGCCGTTGTGGGCAGGGAGGGTGAGAATTTAAAACTTAATTAATAGAAAAAATTCTTAAAAATTCTGATCCACATGTCCCTTCTTCTGACATTGTTAATGTTCAAAAATTAGCTCATCCTCTTTCCCTCTTCACCTTCTCCTCCCCAGCTTTTCTGCTTCTGTTGATGGTACCACCATTCCCCCTCCTTCCTGACCTACCCTCAGAATATCATCTGAATTTTTCCTCTCCCTCTTGTCTTTAACCATTTGCTGTGTCCTCTGGATATCACTAGCCCCTCTTCTTCTCCACTTCCATGTTTATATGCCTAGTTCAGACTTTCGTTGTTTTTTTTTTTCTTGGAAGGCAATTGCTTGCCCAAGGTCACACAGCTAGTATATGTGTCAAGTGTCTGAGGACGAATTTGAACTCCTCCTGACTCCAGGACCAGTGCTCTATTCAATATGCCACCTAGCTGCCCCCTAGTTCAGACTTTCATCACCTCTCACCTGATATTGTAATATCCTCCACATCTCCCATCTCTTCCCAGCTGCAATCCATCCTTCACACAGCTCCCAACAAAATTCCCCTAAGACACAGGTCCAACTGTGTCACTCCAGTGCTACCTCATTGGCTTCCCATTGGCTTCTGGGGTCAACTGCAGTCTCCTTAGCTCAGCACTGAAGGCCCTCCACTGTCCCTCCAACCTAACTTTCCAGCCTTTTTTTTTCTCCCTTAGTCTCCTTTACCCATTCTACGTTCCAGCCCCACAGTTCTTTCTCTCCTGTGTTACACAATGTCATTCTATGCTCTTTTGCCCTGGGGCACTGGCACCAGTCAGCTTCTGTACCTGGAATGTGATCCATCCTCCTTTCTACTTTTTGAAACAACGTCCTTCCTTCAGGGCTCAGGTGCCACGTCTGGCACAAAACATTCCTCAAACCTGCCCAGTGAAGAACAGCTTTGAAAGTACCTACCAAATCAAACATAAGCTGTAATTTTGTTCTTGTTTATTATAGGCAGGTCAGCTTTTTAGATTTGTGTTCAAAAATGATTTATTTGTGCTTGTTGTCAAAAGAGGAAATTAAACAGGCTTTACAAATTCGGCAAGTGATTTTTTTAAACTAGATAAAGTATTTTTCCACTTTTTTCTTTTTATTCTGAACACAAAATCAATTGAACATTTCCTTCTATAAATTATGTATAGCTTGCCCTTTTTTAAAAGTATATATGTGTAATTTTCTTTTTTAAAATTTTTTATTTATTTTTAGTTTTTAACATTCATTTCCATGAGATTTTGAGTTAAAAATTGTGTCCCCATTTCTACTCTCTCCCCACCCCAAGAAGGCATGTATTCTGATTGCCCGTTTCCCCACTCCACCCCTCCATCCCTTTTCCTCTTACTTTCTTGTAGGGCAAGATAGATTTCTATACCCCATTGCCTGTATATCTTATTTCCCATTTGCATGTAAAAACAATTTTTTTAGACATTTGTTTTCAAAACTTTGAATTCCAAATTTTTTCCCTTCCCTCCCCACTTTTCTTGAGAAGGCAAGCAATTCAATATAGGTTATACATGTATCATTATGCAAAACACTTCCCTAATAGTCATGTTGTGTAAGACTAACTATATTTCCCTCCATCCTGTCCTGTCCCCCTTTATTCAGTTTTCTCTTTGACTCTGTCCCTTTTCAAAAATGTTTGCTTTTGACTACCTCCTCTCCCAATCTGCCCTCACATCTGTCATCCCCCTCCTCTTATCACTTTCCCCCTTACTTTCCTGTAGGGTAAGATACCCAATTGAGTGTTTATGTTATTCCTTCCTTAAGTCAAATCCAAAGAGAGCAAGGTTCACTCATTCCCTTTCGACCTGCCCCCTCTTCCCTTCCATTATAACAGCTTTTTCTGGCCACTTTTATTTGAGATAATTTACCCTGTTCTATCTCTCCCTTTCTCCTCCCAATATATTCCTCCCTTACCCCTTAATTTTATCATTTTTTAGATGTCATCTCACCATATTCAACTCTGTTCCCTCTGTCTATATATACATATGTATATTCCCTTCAACTACCCTAATACTGAGAAAGGTCCCATGAGTTACAAATATCTTTCCATGTAGGAATGTAAACAAAACAATTCAACTTTAGTACGTTGCTTATGATTTCTCTTTCCTGTTTACTTTTTCATGCTTCTCTTGTTTCTTGTATTTGAAAGTCAAATTTTCTATTCAGCTCTGGTCTTTTCATCAGGAATGTTTGTCCTCTATTTCATTGAAAATCCATTTTTTGCCCTGAAATATTTTACTCAGTTTTTCTGGGTAGGTGATTCTTGGTTTTAATCCTAGCTCCTTTGACCTCTGGAATATCATATTCCAAGCCCTTTGATCCCTTAGTGTAGAAGCTGCTAGATCTTATGTTATCCTGATTCCATTTCCACAGTATGCTAATTGTTTCTTTCTGGCTGCTTGCGATATTTTCTCCTTGACCTGAGAATTCTGGAATTTGGCTACAATAATCCTAATTTTCATTTTGGGATCTTTTTGAAGAGATGACCAGTGGATTCTTTCAATTTATATTTTACCCTCTGGTTTTAGAATATCAGGGCAATTTTCCTTGATAATTTCTTGAAAGATGATATCTAGGCTCTTTTCTTGATCGTGGCTTTCAGGTAGTCCAGTAATTTTAAAATTATCTCTCCTGGATCTATTCTCCAAGTCAGTTGTTTTTCCAGTGAGATCTTTCGTATTGTCTTCATTTTCATTCTTTTGGTTCTGTTTGATAATATCTTGATTTCTCATCAAGTCACTAGCTTCCACTTGCTCCAATCTAATTTTTAAGGTAGTATTTTCTTCAGTGGTCTTTTGGACCTTCTTTTCCATTTGGCTAATTCTGCCTTTCAAGGCATTCTTCTCCTCATTGGCTTTTTGGAGCTTTTTTGCCATTTGGGTTAGTCTGCTTTTTAAGGTGTTATTTTCTTCAGTATTTTTTTAGATCTCCTTTAGCAAGTCATTGACTTTTTTTTCATGATTTTCTTGCATCACTCTCATTTCTCTTCCCAATTTTTCCTCTACTTCTCTTAATTAATTTTCCAAATCCTTTTTGAGTTCTTCCATGGCTGGTGACCAATTCATATTTTTCTTGGAGGCTTTTGATGTAAGATCTTTGACTTTGTTGTCTTCTTCTGGCTGTATGTTTTGATCTTTTTCACCAAAGCAAGATTCTATAGTCTGAGTTTTTTTACGCTCTTTTCCAACTTTCCCAGCCAGTTACTTGACTTTTGAGCTATTTGTCAGGGTATGACTGCTTCCAGAGTGGAGAGTGCTCTGTGTCAAGCTTCAGGGGTTTTGTGCTGCTGTTTTCAGAGGTACTTCTAGGCACCTGTAAATTTTCAGTTCTTCTGAGGTGGTATGATCCATTGAGAGGTGTTTACTCCTCTCCTGGCCTGTGCTTTGCTCTGTGAATGATCTCAAGCACTCTTTTCTGCCATGTAACTACCAGGAGGACTCCCTTTCCACAGCCACCACAAGCTCTGCCACATCAGGGCTCCTCCTCACCCCAGGACCCCACCAACCAGGATTGTGACCCAGATCTAAGCAGGGCAAAGCAAGAGAACACCGCCTTAGCACCAGCAAAGAGATCCTTACTCTCCTGCTCTGATCAGCTGCTTGATTCCCCACACTGTCTGTGGGCCTGGAGCTCCGGAAGCAGCCGCCACTACTTCAGCCACCTCCACCGCCCCAGGACTGGGGCCAGACCGTACCCTTCTCTCTCCCAGGTCCAGAGGTTTTCCCACAGACCTGCTGAGTTGTCTTTGGCATTTGTGAGTTGAGAAGTCAGGAAACTGCCTCAGCTCAGTGATTCAGGGCCCTGAGGCCTGCTCTACCCAGTCTGTTCCCGGCCCAAGCTGGGCTGGGCTGGGCTGTGCTCTGTTCCCATCATGATGCGATAGACCCTTCCTAGCAACCATCCAGGCCATCTTGGGCTGGGGACTTGTTTCACTCTGTCATTTCACAGGTTCTGTAGCTCTAGAATTTGTTTAGTCAATTTTTACAGCTGTTTGGAGGGATTTGGAGGAGAGCTCAAGCAAGTCCCTGTTTTCATGCCTCTGTCTTGGCTCCGCCTTTCAATATGTGTAATTTTCAAAGCTGTCCTGTTCATCTTTGATTCTTTGTAGTCTTTGTTCTATTCTCTTTTGGGGTGAGGAGAATTCCTATTCTTAAGGCTCCTTCTCTCACCTAACTCCCCTTCCCATTAAAAAAAAAACCGTAAAAATCTTGCAATAACTATGGAAAATCTAAGCAAATCCCCATATTGACCATGTCCAGAAATATATGTCACTTTCCACATAGTGTGTCCATCATTTCTCTATCAGGAAGGGGACAGCCTGCCTCATGATTCATCCTCTGAATGTGTGGTTCATCATTGCATTGATTGGAGTTCTGAGACTTTCAGAGTGTTTCCCTTTGCAATGTTGTCTTGGTTCTCTTCACTCGGCATCCATTCATGGTTTTTCTGAAACCATCACTTTCATCAAACTATAGTTTTTCAAAGAAAGTTTAACATCTATAAAATTTTGCAGAATATAATACAGCATTGCACAACTACTAGAAGGATATAAAATAAAACCAATTAACTTCAGCGACTCCTTACTACCTTTAGGTTCAACTATAAACACCTTTGCCATTCAGAATAAGAAAGTAACCATCTTGAGAGCAGGGACTGTCTTTCTTTTTTATTTATATCCCCAGCAGCTAACACAGAATGCTCTGCATATAATATTTAATAAACACTTCATTCATTCATTAAAAATCTTCACAATCTGGCTCTTTCCTATTTTCCCAGATTTCTTGTACATTCTTTCTTCCTCCTATGCTCTCAATATAGTCTGGCCGTACTGGTCAACTCTCGGTTGCTTGTCCCACCTCCATGACTTTGCATTGGCTGTGCCTCATGCCCGGAATGCCCTTCTATATAACTATCCTGTCACCCCCTGAAATCCCTGGTTTCCTTCAGGACCTGGCTCAATTACCACTTTCTACAGAAAGCCTTTTCCTGGTCCATTTCCCCCAGTGAATAGTGTCTTCCTCTTCAAGCTTACTTTGTGTGTGTAGACACATAGAGGTGCCTACATAAACATACATATATTCATATTATAGGTATGTACACACATAGTACATATACATATGTATACACACCTATGCATATGTGCATATATGAACACACAGAGGTATTTACCCGTTTGCGTGTATATGTATATATATGTATACGCACACACAAGCCCCATTTTTTCCCCCAGCAAGTAGGTAGACAGGTGAGCAGCAAAGGTTGTACGTGGCAGCACAGTGGCAATGAAGCTTGATTTGCTTTTGGAGCATCTGGGTACAAAACTCGGGTCTGCAGTGCCATTACAACATTTTGTGAGGTCTTGGCCGGGCCTCCGGGCGCAGGTTTTCTCAATCTGTAAAAATGAGGGGTTTGGCCTGGATGACTTCTGGGGTCCCTTTGAGCCCTAAATCTGTTACTCCTGGGGTGTTTTGTCTTAATTTCTTCTTTGCTTTTATCAGTTTTCCCTTTTTATCCTTGGTATCTGTGTGTATCTTTTAGCCTTTATGTGAACTCAACGTGCCACTGTGCTGCCACATACAACCTTTGCATCTTTTTCCCCATTTTTATATTCTCAGTGCCCTGCACATACTTCAAGGATTTCTAATTTCATCAGTGTGGACAGTCCCCATCTCTGAAGTAGATTGCATTAGCGGTACAGCAGACAGGGCATTAGCTGTGCAGTCATGGGACTTGGGTTCAAATCCTGCCTCCAGTATATGTTACCATTGTGACCTTGGGCAAGTCACATACCTTCTCTAGGCCTCATTTTCCTCTTTTGTGAAAGGAGGCAGTTAGGCCGCCAGGGGTGGGGAACCTGCAGCCTCAAGGCCACATGCGGCCTCAAGTGTAGTCTTTTGACTGAATCCAAACTTCACAAAACAAAGCCCCTTAATAAAAGGATTTGTTCTGTGAAATTTGGATTCAAGCCAAAAGGCCACACTTGAGGCCACGTGTAGCCTCAAGGCCACAGGTTCCCTACCCCTGGGCTAGACAGAGTCCAAGGGCCCTTATAGCTTTCTCCAGACTTAGCTGTCAGTAATTCAAGCATTGATTAAGCACCTACTGTATGCTAAGGACTGGGGATACAGAGAAAAACAACAGCAACAAAAAGTCTCTGTTCTCAGGGAGCTCTCAGCCTAATCCTCAAGTGTTAGAGGTAGACACTGTCCATTAATTAGGCTTGTTATGGAAAGCTTTTCCAACTTGGTGGACTTTCCAGGGCATCTTATCTAACAGCAGTGTTTTTCATTTTTTTTTTTGTTCTAAGAAGAATTTTATATTTTTTATATAGTTTTTAAATACTTTTAAATTTGCCATTGAGCTATGTAGGCCTATGACCCTCTTTTCACATCTGCCACTTTAATTTTCCTATCAGGCTGTCTCCTTGTGCCTTAATTTTGGGGTGACATAATCATGTACATATGTTCTAAACAGCAAGATTGTTTAGGGCCTAGGGGTTTCTAGTTAATTCTAATTAGTAATTTGCCCTTGGTTACAGAAGCTGTCTTTGGTGTCAGTCTCCTAAAAGCCCACAAGATGGGGATGTTTCTCCATTAGAACTACAAATAATATCCCTATAAATTAGATTTCTTTCAAAAGAAGGAGTTGGGTTTTTTCTTTCAGATGAAAATAAAGTTGATGGCTGTGTGTGTGTGTGTGTGTGTGTATGTGTGTATGTATGTGTGTATTCTTGCCATGGTTCTATACCTATGCAGTTTAATTTAATGCAAATTTATTAAACACCCACTATATTCAATTCAAAAGGCATTTTTTTTTTCCAGCGTCTTCTGTATGTGCAAGGACTAGTCATGGGAAGGGTATGTGCAAATTAGTTAAGAGTAAGGCTTACTAAAGAAAAATGTCCTCTAAACCAAAGCAGCAGAGGCCTAATAAGCATTCCACAGGGGCTCAGTGAAATTCAGCCAAAGGCAGTTTTATTCACTTTCTGATCTGGGAGGGTGTCTTTGTGCTTTTTTAAATAAGACACATAGGATTACAAATAAAACCATGGGAGCAGTTAAACAAACTTTTTTTAGAAGTCCAAGTTAGTGGCCCTCTGAGCTAGAGCAGGCTTACCCATTGACTATCATGTGCTTGCTTCCCCACAACCTCTCCAAAATTTATCAT
>CM053622.1:395147677-395180617 GCA_028646595.1 Phalanger gymnotis | reverse complement strand
GCAATAGCAAATAGCAATGAGACAAGATAAAGAAATTGGAGGAACAAGCATAGGCAAAGAGGGAACAAAATAATTACTTTTTGCATATGATAGTTTACTTAGAAAACATCATGGAGAGTCAACTAAAACTAATTGAAGCAGCTAGCAATTTTAGTAAAGTTGCAGGATATAAAATAAACCCATATGACACATCGACATTTTTATATTTTATGAACAGAATCCATCAGGAAAGATGACTACAGATAGTATACAATACTTGAGAGTTTATCTGCCAAGACACATATAGGTTAACTATATGAATACAATTCCAAAACACTCTACGCAAATAAAGACAGATTGAAATAATTGGAGAAACAATAGTTTTTCATGGGTAGGTGAAACCAATTTAATAAAAATTATAATTCTACCTAAATTAATTTACTTATTTAATGCCAAATCAAACTACCAAAAAATTATAGAACTAGAAAAAATAATAACAAAATTTACCTGGAGGAACAAAAGGTCAAGAATATCACAGGAATCAATGGAAAAAAAAAATACAAAGTACCAGATCTCAAACTAGATATACAGAGCTGGTGGACTCAGGACATATTCTTTTGGGACATTGATAATATGGGAATTTGTTTTGCTTGACTATCCATGTTTGTAATGGGTTTTGTTTTTCTTGCTTTCTCAGTGGGTAGGATGGAGGGTTAGGAGAGAATTTGGAGCTTAAAATAAAATTGAATTTTAAAAAAGGCAGTTAAGAAAACCACAATATCTCAATCCTTTTGAAAGGTCATCACTTCCATGTGTATGTGTATATCAGGTTACTTACCTGTTTTGTTTTGTTTGCAGCTGGGTAAATCAGTGGTGGCCAAAGTGAGGATTCCTGAAGGAACCATATTGACAATGGATATGCTCACAGTAAAGGTGGGTGAACCGAAAGGCTATCCCCCTGAAGGCATTGCCAATCTTGTTGGCAAGAAGGTCAAAGTGAACATTGAAGAGGATGATACCATCACAGAAGAAGCAATAGAAAATTTGTCCAAAAAAATAAAATCTTAAAGAAAAATGGCATTTATTGAGCTCTACCTCTCCTGTCTCAGTTTTGGGTGACAGAATAATCAGTACATGGATGGTTGGGGAAAGTGGGCTACATCAACACTCAACAAGTAATTGTCACGTGAATAAAAGAATGACCTTCACAAAACATTTCTATAACTTTCTAAATCAAAATGCCCCTCTCTGGCTACCACTCTCGGATAACGTTGTATAGCCTCTTAGAATGTAAACTCCTTGAGGGAAGGGATTCTGTTCTGTTTTTGTATATCCAGAGCTGATCACAATGCTCGCATGTGTTAAGACAATAAATTATTTTTCATTCATTTAAGTTCTCTGGCATCACATGCCATCGTCGTTTGTTTCCCTTGCCTCCCACAAAATTCATTTCCTTTTATGTGATTGGCTCCATATTCCTCGCTTGTTCTGTTCTGATTAGAGCCTCGTTGTACTTTTTTCTATCATGCAAATCAAATCCGAATTATATCTGAGCAGAAATTCCCTCTACTATGTTCTCAGCAAATGGTCATACATCTTCCCCCAGTGAAAGAGAACTCAATCTTCTCTTAACCGTTGAGGACATTTTTCCTTATATTGAGGTGAACCATGAATCACATGCAGTATGATCAATTTTGTAACATGGCAGCCAGAAAGACTGCATTAATGATAGCATAATGTACTGAGAATTAGGGCCAGGTGAATCTCATCCCTTATAATATTGAATGCACAGTTTGTTGTAGAAATACAACTTGAACAGCCAGGCAAGACAGAGACTGAATTGCTCATATATAATGCCCAAAAGCCTGTAGGTGCTATGGGGGTGGGACTTTAGGGAAGTCTGATACCAGCACAGTATCTTGTGAATGAAGCCTGAAGTCGAAGGGCCTATTAGAGCTATAGAAGGTGATAAAACTAATTCCTAATAGATGCAAAAGGAAATAGAGATAAAACCCAGACACATGGGCAAGACCCTCCAGAAGGCCATAAATTAGCATAATCTCCAATTTCCTGTTAGGGAACACCAGAAGACAAAACCAACTCTTGAGTAGGTGACTACAAAAGACACATGGACTAATGCACTAAACTTGCCTCAAGGCCCTCCAGGAGCCCTGAAGGCACTCAGTATCATTTTAGAGCTACCAACCAACCAATATGAAGGGATAAATCCAGCTTTCAGTAGAGCAGTGTGCAAGAAGACAGGGGTGGAGGCCTCCATGTATCTGAGCCTTCTAATTCATTAACGTTTGTTAAGTACTTAACCACATGCCAGACACTGAGTTAAAGAGCTAGGAATACAAAGAAAAAGCAAAAACAATAATAAAGCTCAAGGAGATTTCTAATAGGAAGACAGCAGAGAGAACAAGATATGTATACAATAGATGGAAGGTAGGCTTAGAGGGAAAGTTGGAGGGTCTGATGCCCACCTGAGGTCTGACATCTGGTTGGGGCTTGTTAGGACCATGCCAGGGGACAAAGCCAACTGCCTACAGGTGCATGGACAAGGAGAAGAAGACAGATGGAATTCAGGTCAGTGAGCATTGGGCCACCGAGGAGGGAAGGCAGAAGGTAGGGATTGAGGCTTTATTAACACATGGCTATATTAATGAAGGGAAAAAAAACTTTTGACAATATGTAATATACATATAAATACATATAAATATACATATATATAAACACTAAAAATCATAGGAACAAATGAACTTTTCTGTAATATAGTAAACAGTAGTTATCTAAAATCAAGAACTAGCATTTTCAGTACTAGAGAGACTTCTCCAGTGAGACCAGGGTCTAAGCAAAAAGGTCCATTGTTACTCCCTACTATTATTTGTAGGACATGACCAACTTCCCAATCACCCAAGTTTACAATCCCATAGTTATCCTTCACTACTCATTCTCCTTCACCCCACATAGTTGCCAATCTAGAAATGCTAGATATTCCAATCAGGATAAAATAAATAAATTGATGGAACAAACATAACAAATAAAAGTATTGCTAGTTACTCTTTCACTTGGTGACCTCATCAGCTCTCTTCGATTCAATGATCATTTCTATCCAGGTGATTCTCAGATTTATACATCTAGCTCATAGGTTCCCAAAGTGGGCGATACTGCCCCTTGTGGGAGGCACTGGAATGATCCACGGGGATAGTAGTAGTCTTGGGTGCAATTGGGGGCATTGAATAAAAATGAGGGTGGTGGAAGCATAAGGAAAGAAGAGAAGAGAATAAAATTTTAAAAAATCATTCATACACGTTTCATCTGTTGAGTAAGAGTTAAAGTTGTAGTGATTACATTATTTTCCAAATAAACACACAAAATGCAAGTTATAGCTGATCAGTGATCAAGTCTGTCAACAGGTCTGAACAAGCAAGTGATGGCAGGCGAGCATGTTGTGCATTGTCAGGAAGTCCAGCATGCATCAGCAGGAATATGTGCATGTAATGACTTGTTTACAATATGAAACTATACAGTTACATGATATAATATTGCATCATCAAAGGTTCAATGCAGGAAAAAAAAAACCCACAAATTTACAATAAACTATTAAATTTAATATATTATTTTTAAAATATATTTTTTGAAGTGATGCAAATTAAAAAAAAAATTAAAGGAATAGAGAAAGTAGATTTCCAGGCGGGGCACTGAGTAAATTTTTTTTTAAAGGAGGCAGTAGGCCAAATAAATTTGGGAACCTCTGATCTAGCCTGTGTGTGTGTGTGTGTGTGTGTGTGTGTGTGTGTGTGTGTGTGTCTCTCTCCTAAGCTCCAATCCTATATCATGAATTAAAGATTTCACATTTTGAATTGGGACTTTTTTTTCATTCTCTCAAACTCTCATGACCTATACCTGCAAGAACACACCACACACAAGAGTGGTCAAACCTTTGCTCTCACCACGAGTGTTCCACTTCCATGACCTGTAATTCTGAAATTACTTTATCTGACCTCATCTTCTCATCCCATCCTTCTCTATGCTTCACTCTTCCTAAACACATTTCTCTATTTCTCACTATGACAATCAAGCCCTCCACCCCTCAATGTTCTCCCAGGCCTTTGGTTTGTCTTCATTCCTGCCCCCCTTCCCAATTTTGACTTTATAATTTTAACAGTTTAACACTACATTGTCCTTTACCCAAGATCCCAGGCCCCCTTTTCCTGTTGCCATGCATTCTTTGTCAAACCCCAATCTGAGATTGCTCCCAATATCAACTTCCTTTGCTACTACTACTCACAGGCTGATGAATAGTACCGAAGGAAGGTACAGCATGATGATGACTGGGTCTGCTCTAAATTTACAAATTAATGTTATCTAATATCAATTATCTAATCTATATCATTATCAATTTATATCTAATTTATATCATTCTCTCTATATATATATTTCCACCTATATCTAATCAATATCATTATCCAATATCTAATAATACCCTTACTGCTACAAGGCAGTCCTTTTGTTCTCTCCTAGTTGAATCTCTGCTGTATTCAGCACAGTGACTATTCTAAACCTTTTTCCTTTCTCAATCTTTTCATGCCACCACCTTCCTCCATTCTCTTAGTAAAGGACCTTGCTTGGTATTTTCCTGAGAAAATAAAGACCATTCCTTGCAAGGTCTCTTTCTTCCTCTTTCCTCCATCTCAAAGCTCTTGTCCCTTGCTCCAGTCTCTGAAGTGACCCGTTAGAATCCCTAGATCTCTTCAAAGATCAGCTCAAGGGCTACCTCCTTCATAAGGCCTTTCTGGATCTCCACAATTACTTTACCTCCCCTGAAAAATGCCTCATATTTTATCTTATACTTATTTTATAGATGCTAATGGACCAAGGCTTGTGAGGATGACACCTATGTGTAACACGATTGCATGGGTCACTTACCTTATTTGTTCCTCATCTCTCGGCTTGCCACTTGACTTGTTCTCATGTTTACTATCATCCGGAATTATAAGGTGATCCAGAGGTATGTTTGGAAATTTTCTCATTAGGGTTAGGGACAAGAACTGTACCTATGATTTCACTGGTATAGAGAGCTCCCAGGTGAGGAATCAATCAGAGTATGCTCCTCAAATCGGTCTTAGAGAACTACCTGGGCCACTGAGAGGTGAAATGACTTTTCCAGGGTCACACAGCCAGTATGTCAGAGGCAGGACTTCAACTCAGGTCTTCCTCATTCATTATTCAACACCTCTGTCAATCAACTAAACTAAGAGCCCTTGCCAGTTCATGAAATGTTTTTTAATAAGCTGGATAATCTTTTTCCTGATAGTAATTACTTATATCTCTATATTAAACCCTTAATATCTTAGGATAAAATAAATATTAAAGTGACAATGTATAATGAGACAGATAATTATCTATACTATTTTAGCCATGAGAATAACTCGCCTGAGTAATCTCAAACCTCCAGCCACAGCAGATGACCTCACTTCTGAGAATGCAGTTTTACACAATTTAGTTCACTTAAATTATGAAGCAAAATCTCTCAAAAATTCTCTTCATATTCTTTGTAAGATAAAAGTTAAGACATTTCCATAAAGAAAAAAGGGACATCTTTTTCTCTGTCTTCGCCAGTTTCTTTCCAGTTAAAATTGAAAACCGACAGTTAAAACTGCATTTCCACAACATCCCATTTGGCTCTTAAAACTACATAATAGTAACTATAATAGACTTTTGAAACAAGTGTTATATTTATGTATGCATATATTGTCTTCCTCAATGGAATGTAAACTCCTTCAGGATAGTGACTTTTAAATTTTATCTCTGTTTCCCCAAAGTCTAGCATAGTGCCCAGCATAAGAGGCACTTTACTGAATGCTTATGGATTGATTGATATAAGAAAAAAAAATCTTTACAATTAGAGCTCTCCAAAAATGAAATGGTCAGTTTCAGAGGATAGTAAGTTTCCCATCATAGGACCTCTTCAAGTGGAGACTGGATGCTGTAGAGAGGACCTGTAAAAAGGTCCTGTGGGTATGAATTGGATTAGACAATTTCTGAGATCCCTTGACATCCTGGGTCTGATTTTGTACCTTACATTTTACTATCTGATAAGATTCCACAAACTACCTATATGTGTCATCCATCTGTTTATTGTTCTTTGAGTCACTTACAATTTTAATTCTTCTGAAAGCATTGTACCATGATTCCCAACTAAAAAATAACTTGGAGAAAATTGGTGATTTCACTCAGATGACTTCCTGCATCTGATTACAGTTTAGAATTACTAGAAAAATCACATCATTTCCTAACTGTAATTTAGCCTGATCCAGGCTTATCAGTCTGTCTGACTCTTCATGACCCCATTTGAGGTTTTCTTGGCAGATACTGGAATGATTTGCCATTTCCTTCTCCAGCTGATTTTATAGATGATGAAACTGAGGCAAACAGAGTTAAGTGACTTGCTCAAGGTCATAAGTATCTGAGGCTGGACTTAAACCCAGCAAGATGAGCCTTCCTGACTGCAGGTCTGTGCTGTATTCATCATACCACCTAGCTGCCCTATCTAGGTCTAGCTAGCTTATTATCCATTTCCAGCATTTTTCCAAAGCACAAAGGGTGATAAACTAATGTGACAGATTGCCCTTTCTGCTACATGTTATAGTTCGGGAAATATGAGTTTTTCATCTCCTTTATTTGTGAGTTGGGTGGATCTACGGTTCATTGTCCCCATAGTCATCAAAGTGTCTAACCTTTTGCTGATAAACGTATTACTCTATGTCAAGGCTGGCTAGTGCTCAGACCAGAGATGTTGTCTGTCCCCAGGACCATACTTGAAGTGTTTCTGAAGCCCCAGTAAAGTGTGGCTTTGATGCTTTATCCTGGTATAGATGACTGGACTCAGGCTTCTTAGAGTACATTGCTGGACCCCACTCTGGCACATTGGGCCTAGCCAGAAAGGCTTCAGTTATGGGCCTGATGACAGGCTGTGTTGTATGTTGTCTGAAGTCTCCAGATGATGAATTTTCTTGACCGTAAAAACTAATAAAGTGCTTTATAATATAAAATGTTGGTAGGATCAAAGATTTAGTGCTGGAAGGGACCTTAGTGACAGATTATTTATCTAATCCAGGGGTCAGCACATTGTGACCAGCCAGGGACCACCTCTGTCCTGCACCTTGTTTTTGTACTGACCCATGAGCTAAGAATGATTTTTTACATTTTAAAATAAAGTTTTATTGTATTTAAAAATGGATAAGCCATTCTTAGCTCCCAGGCCTTCTATACAAAAAAAGGCTAGTGGGCCCTTGAACCCTGAACCTAATTTTTAATTGAGGAGGAAAACAAGGCTCAGGGATGTTGTGACTTGACCAACATCATACAAGTAGCAAATAGCAGAGCCAGCATTGGAACCTGGATTCGCTGGCCCTAAATCCAGCACTAAACCAACTTATGCCAACATAAATAAATATGTCAGGGCATAGTTAGGTGGAGTAATGGATAGAATACTGGGCCTGGAGTCAGGAAGACTCATCTTTCTGAGTTCAAATCTGATCTCAGATATTTACCCGCTGTGTACCCCTGGTCACGTCACTTACACCCTGTTTGCCTCAGTTTCCTTATCTCTAAAATGAGCTAGAGAAGAAAATGGCAAACCACTCTAGCATCTTTGCCAAGAAAACCCCAAATGGGGTCACAAAGAGTTGAACTTGACTGGACAAATGAAAAGGAAAATGAATGCTGATTATTAACCCCACTCTATATGCCTGCTACCGGTCAGTTTAAAGGTACAACCCAAAGGGATACAAAGAGAACTAGGATGTAAAATTTAGGAGGTGTCATGTGATTGTCATCATCGTTGTCATCACCATCATCATCATCATCATTATTCAGCATTAGAAAAAGAAAAAGAAAGGCCCAGGTTGTAGTTAATTCTTTATTTGATTATGCACTTTGTGAATTCAGGTCCTTCCTTATGTCCATTTGCTTGGTCTCTTCTTTTTGGTTACTGCTAATGGTATTTCTACTAAAAAGGTGGGCAGAAGAAATGAAAGGAGATGAAATTTAAGCCAGACAATTTCCCTCCTGGTCAACAGCTCTGACAAATGGTTCAGTGGGGAAGGTGGTTGAAACCATGGACTGAGGCGAGGTTTGGGGTTTATTGGCCTATAGTCTTACTCCTCCCCACAAACAGCAGCATTGACTGAGGAGGAGTTTGAAACAGGGAAGAAATATTAACTGGGGCATTGTTTAAAAGCCTAGTCTCCAAAATTCTTTGAAATTTATCTTTTCTGTGATAGTCAGAATGGGCGGCAATTTCTGAAACAAAAAGAGGCGTAGAGTGCCAAGGAAGTTACCCAGACCCAGGAGATCTCCATCTCCTCTTCCCCTTGTGTAAGAGAGCTTGAGGCTGCTGTTTGTCCTTCATTCTTGAAGAGGACAATGACATCAGTGAGGTGATGCCGAGACATGCAAGTAAATTGGATTTAAGTGAGGCAGGGCTGTACAAAGTCACCAGCCTCACTCTCTCCTCGAGTCATTTGGTCCCAGTGGCAAGATATAGATCAGGATGACTGGAGATGGCCCTGGATGCAATGGAGCCTTTTAAAGCTGAGGTCTTTAACAGATCTCAGTTTGACTGAGGCAATGCCCAATGAGTGATTAAGGCTGTAAGAACTGAGGCAAAGAATGATCACTTTTACATACAGGGTGTTCCTAAAATCTGGACACATAGGTAAAAATGCATATTTTCTTTTTTTTTTTTTTTGAGGGGGAAAGACAGGGCAATTGGGTTTAAGTGACTTGCCCAAAATCACACAGCTAGTAAGTGTGTCAAGTGTCTGAGGCCAGATTTGAACTCAGATACTCCTGACTCCAGGGCCAGTGCTCTACTCTCTGCACCACCTAGCTTCCCCCAAAATGCATATTTTCAAGAAATGAAATGAATGAAATTTTCAACATTTTGTTTAATTGGAATATTAACAAATACCATCTTCAATATGATTTCCATTATTTGTGATGCAAAGGTTGATGCGCTTTGCAAGATTCACATGCACTTGATGCAATAACTCCACATTCACTCTTTATGCGTTCAATCAAGTGTGTTGCATCTGTGATTTTCATTGAGTACACCTTCTCCTTTAGCAAACTCCAGAAAAAGAAGTCAAGAGGGCTAAAGTCTGTAAATATTCCAAATATTTCAAAATATACATTCTTTCCCATGTGTCCAGACTTTAGAGACACCCTGTAATAATAATAATAAAAAGCCCAACAATCTGGGAGGGGAAGACCCTCAGGGTTTCTGGCCAAAACAAATAATTTTAAGTAGAAGAAGGAGGAAGGCAGGCTAGAGGAAGTGAGAGAGAGGAGCCTTCACAAGGACCAGGCAAGTGTGTGAGGCCGTGGAGTATATACAGTGGAGGTCCGGCCACCATAGTAAGGACAGATCATACACAAACTTCATCCTGGGTAAAATCGGTACTATTGATCCTGCAGCTGAGACAGAGACACACTCTATCCCACCTCCTTTTCCCTCTCTCCAGGGAGAAAGCCAGATAAATTTAGACTCCCTGCTTTCCTTTGGGCTTGCGTACTGTTAGACTTTGTTCTAAATGCATACCTTTGTTCTTAAGGTTTTAATATGTGACTAAAAATACTGGCCCACATAAACCAGAGTTCTTGTTTTATTTTACTTAGTACTTAGATCTAGAGATAAGATAGGGAGGGGCAATTTCCAAAGAGACCGTTTTGTTCAAGCTGCAGTTGGACAGGTGTTTAGACAATTATGGAGATGTAAGAAAGCTGGTATTAAACCAAGGCAATCCTAATAAAATCTGTGTCTTTAAAAACCACGGAGATGAACAAGCTTGGAGGGGACAGACATTTTACCATTGGGAGTGAAAACAGGACTGCGCTGGAACCAGCTCTCATAAGTTTGCAAGAGCTGATTGTTAAATTCTCTATGTAAGCATTTACATTTCAAAAATCAGCAATTACTACAAATCAGGGCTTGATTTATTGTTTTATCGGGTGTCTAGATTTAAGAAAGTGTTAATAATGCAGATTAAACTGAAAAGTTTGTGTGCACACACTGTTTTCCCTCTTGAAATGGCAGGTTGTTAAACATTTACCAGCATGTCCCTATATTATTGCTTTATAAAGATTGCTTGAGCTCAGCAGGAATACAGTAAATAGTTCAGGGAATAAAGTCATCACCGTATTAGTGGTGTGGTGACTGCCAGCTAATAATAATAACTGATGCTTTAAAGGTTGGCAAAGTGTTTTAGGTTAGTTTCACAACACCCCCAAGCATTCCTCTGTGAAGGAAGGGAGATTGAGTTCCTGGGAACCTTTGCTCCTGGAAAGGTGCCCTGAGCACCAGCAGAGAAATCTTCTGGTTCATGGGTTGGTGACTGCCCAGCACCACCAGGTGGTTATATGAATAAATAAATAAACAGTTTTACTGGTTATCAGGTCAACCAGGCCCTTTGTGAGTACTCTCTCATATTCTCGTCTGAATTTACTGCCTCACCAAAACATTCAGAAACTTCTGTTTTCTCCATGCCTTTCTCATGCTAATTAGCTTGGAAATGACCAGCTGCCCATTCTTTGAAACAATTTTCCCCAACACTGACAGCACATCGGCTGAATGAAAGCAAATTGACTATTCAGAAGCAGGAGTGTTAGTGACTCATATTTTTAATCTTCCAGTTTCTGAAAATACAGTTTCTTTTTTTCCTCTTCAAAGTGGGTTCTTTTTTTTTAATTAAAAATTTAATAACCATGAACAAAAACGAATAATCAAATAAACATACAAATAAGAAGTAAAACCTTACATAAAACCCTTAGCATTTTAACAACAGAGATACGGAGAAATCAACAAACAGGAAGCAAACAAAAACACTTGTGCTCTGTGTCCCTTTTCAAGCCCATCTGAAGTTACACTGCTATTGACTTTGTGGTCTTTATTTTTAATTAATTTGTCCATGGGCCTATGGCTCTGGCTCTGCTGAGCATCCCCTCACTATTTGATGTTTTTCTATATGTCTCATTCAGTTTTTAACGGTACCATACTATTCCATTATGTCAATACCCCATAATAAATTCAACCATTTCCCCATCACTACATATGTAATTGTTCCTAATTCACTGTTGCTACCAATGGGGCAGCTAGGAATATTTTTCTACCAATATTTGGTCCTTTTTCCCCTTTTATGATACTTTTAGGACAAAATCCTAGAAACATAATAGTCAGCTTGAAAATACTTGTGATTCATTGTATATTTCCATATTGCAATTCCAAAATGTGTATAGGCCTGTCCATAATGCCTTAAAATGTTCCAATGGGAGAGGCACTTAAAATTTCCCACCATTATTGATACATTTCATTCTTCTTGCAAAACTGTAAGATTTGACTTTACCAATTTTATTGCAGAATGATTAGGTACATGCATATGTAAAATGTAAATACTCTTTAAAAAAAAACCTTTGAGCATAATAGAATATTTACCTTCTTTAATGCTTT
Organism: Phalanger gymnotis; assembly: GCA_028646595.1. NCBI lineage: Eukaryota > Metazoa > Chordata > Mammalia > Diprotodontia > Phalangeridae > Phalanger > Phalanger gymnotis. Next base: position 395,169,123 of record CM053622.1, on the reverse strand, counting down.
ATGATTCAGATTCAACGCTCTCTCACTCCAGCTTTTCATGATCTGGTGGTAAATGGTAAATTTGGGACCATATTTTTTTTTTCATTTTGAGTCATCTAAGTATTTCTCGATTAAATGTGTTTCCAGATAGATTTTTTTTAACTCTTCAAGGACTTCCTCTTTCCTTATTGAAGGATTTTATCCATTTACATTAAGTGTTACAGTATAATTGTCAGGTTTTCTCTTTTTCAGTAATTCCATTGGAAGAGAATGTACACTTTCTTATTCATATTTTATCTATTACCTTAAAATTTAACAACTCAGAATGAAAGTTCTTGTGCTATCTTAATAATATTGTAGATTTCTTTAACTTGGACTTCCATTTTATCAGTGACAGCTTGCTTTGGGATTACCCTGTCTTCTTCCTTGTTCCCTTTTAGGTTACTCCCTTTTATGTTTATCCTGAATCAGCCAACATTTAGGAATTTAGCCAATGTGATGCTTTCAGGGTTCTTGCATTTGATTAGCAACTGATCTTGATTTGAGAAATATGACTTCCTTTAAGTACTCACTCTTTCAGTTTCTAGGCTTATTTATTCTTTGAAGACTTCCTTACTCTGTAAACTTTTATAAGTGTCTTGTTTTTTCAGATATTCATCTCTGGCCTTCACAGAGATTTTTTAGTTTTATTGGGGATGTAATCCTTAGTTCATAGCCCGTCTTCCTTATTTTTGTTATGAGTCATAGCCAATTTTTTTTTGTTTTTGTTTTAGGGGGCGGGGGAGGCAGGGCAATTGGGATTAAGTGATTTGCCCAAGGTCACACAGCTAGTAAGTGTGTCAAGTGTCTGAGGTCACATTTGAACTCAGGTTCTCCTGACTCCAGGGCCAGTACTCTAATCATTGCGCTGCCTAGCTGCCCCCATAGTTAAAGTTTCTAATCATTTCTTATCATCCTTGAAAATTCTACTCTGATCTTGGTTATTGTTCTTTGGTAAGAGGTTTGTGCACTTTCTCTCTAAGTTTGGAATTCCCTTTTCTTTCTTTCCTCCCCCTATAACTTTACTATTAGAGTTTAACTATGATGTATCTAGGTATGTTAAATATTGAGTTCTTCCAAGTTGGCATTCTATGAGTTTGTATTCTGCCATATGTTTGACAATTATGGGAAATTTTCTTTGATCAGGCAGTATAGAAAGCTTTTAACCTCAGAGAACTTGTGTTTTAAAACTTCCTCTGATAATTACCACTTTGTGACCTTGGGCAAGCAACTTAGCCTCAAGCTTTGGGCCTCAGTTCTCTGATTTATAAATTGGGGAGGTTCAACTAGACAATATTTAAGGTCCATGCCAGCTATAAATCTATGAATTCTGTGATTTGCTAGAATATGGTATGCCGATTAAAAAATTCTTGGATGTCAATGACCCCAAGATTGCTGTTCTGTAATATATCTTCCAGGTCTATCATTTAAATTTGCATGTTATTTTCCCAATAATTTGGATAATTCAGTTCTTTTTTAATCTGTATTTCCAATTGCTCTTTACTGCATAAAATTTTATTTTCTATTGTAGTAAAGTCTTTTCTTGATTGTTATCTATAAATTTCTTGAAATTATCTACTGTATTCAGCACAATATCATCCACAAATAGCAGTACCTAAAGGACCTTTCCAACTAAAGGAATCTCTTTTCCATTTAAGCTGTGCTCAGAATGTCCTCCATTATAATTGTGAACACCTTTAGTATACTTCTTCCTGTTTTATATGACTTCAAAGTCATCGATGGGAATTATCTTTGTGGTTTCATCAATCCCAAGAATATTAACAGTACCTTCGTGATTTGATCAACAATCACTCAAAATAAAGAAGCATAAAAAGCCATAAAGACCAAGAGGATGAAAAATGACTAATTGTGACATAGTTAGATGGCCAGTCCATTGTCCTAGACAGTTGGGAGAAGAGAATGGGTTGGATTGAACTTGGGAAACTTTGTAATATTTTTCATGATCACAGGCTGCTTCCAAATACAAAATCCTGTCTTCTTAACACAAATGTTCCCCCAGTGATGTTATGCTATTGTGACTGTTGGAATACCACAGCCTCCAAGGAATCATAGTTACATGTAACCCAAAAGACAATGGAGGGATAGATAGTGGGTACAGTAGGGGGCATCATATTCCCACTGATCTAGCATAGGCATGTGGCAAGTGACGGGGATGGATAAACGGCCAGATTTGATGCTGCAATGACATCTATGAAATCTAATAAGTCTTATAGGTCTTTAGCATATTGGGTTGACTTTCCGTGTAGGGTTTATGGGAGAACATGGACCAGAACTGCACAGAAAAAGAAGACATGGGTTTCTCATTTTCTGTATCCATTGGGAGCAAATTGATGAAATCACAAATCTCCATATTGGTCAATTTTTTTCATTATTCTCTAATTTTTTTTTAGCATGTTTTAATTCTAACTTAAGTTTGCAATTTTACTTTCTATGATTCTTTGATTTGGCCTTGTGGCATTCTTACTAGTGTTAATTCTTCCTTAATTTCTTTAAATATGTCATTTCTCCATTTGAGACATACCTCTCACTATCATGTCTTTTTTTCCATTTGCATTATTTCTTGAGAAAATATAATTTTTATTATTTTAGCACTTTGTTCATTTTAGGTTTTGATTCATTTTTATTTTCTTGTGTCATTTAAAGTCATTTTTTCTCTCTTTCAGATTTGTTTTTTGGGGGGCAGGGGGAGGGATAGGGCATCTGAGGAACCTTTCACTTTATAATCTTGACCAGAAATCCTAAAGCTGGTTGTTAAAAATAACTTTATACCACAGACTCTTAGATATCAGATCAATGTTGTCACTTTGATGATAGCTGTTTTCATCAAGTGTGGTCATACCTTGTTTGATAATATTGTTGAAAACAGTTTTGAACTGGCAGTGTTCATTTGTTTTGATTTCTTAAGAAAAAACATAGCTTTTTTTTTTAAAAAAGTCTCAGCAATGAAGTAAGGTAGATACTAAAATGACATATAAGACATGCTATGTCATTATGGGAACAGGGAATGTGGGGTCTATCCTGATCAAGCAGTGGTGGTCATTGAATGTTTTAGAACAAGTTGACCAGAAAGCCAATCAGGATTCTTTTGACATAAAGTTTACGTTGTGCAACTTTTTATGCAATAAAACAAGCATTTCTTCTTTGCAATGGTGCCTAGTTTCAGTGTTTTTTATTTCAGCGCTTTGTTTTCAATTGTGTTGATGGTGAGTGGACTGGAAATCATGCTATATAAAAATCAGTCGAAGGAAGGGAGGATAATTAAGCTGGAGAAGAGAAGACTTCTGGGGGGTCAGGATAGCTGTTGTTAAAGTATCTGAAGAACCGACGTGTCAGATGGAAGAAGGATTAACCTGGTTCAGCTTGATATAAAGAACAATTTCCTAACCAGAGTTGTCCAGAAGTGGAATGGGATGTTTTGTGAGCAGTGAATTCCTCATTATTGGAATTCTTCAAGCAGAGTCTAGATGAGCACTTGTCAATGAGGTTGTAGAGGAAATTCCTGTTCAGTTACAGGTTGGTACAAGATGATCTCTGAGTTCTCTTCCAACTCTGAGATCCTGTGATTCCATGAAATTAAGAAGTTACTAGATTAAACAACAAAAACGAAAAAATCCCCAACAATGTTCAGTCATTTAGTACTTGTTACTAAATACTGTAGATGCAAATAATCTTGTTTCTTCAATTGCAATGAGAAAAATACAAAAATGTGCTAAAAATCTGTTATATTTACATAACCAGAGCTAACCCCTGTGGCAGATGTAATCCCAACACTTTTACTGTCTATTGACAATCTCCTAGACTGGTTATATATACAGCAGCACTCCACTTATCTGGGGGCCAGACTTCCAGCAAACACTCTTCGGAAATAGCTTTTAACCCAGAAATACGTGGGAAATATATGAAAAAAAGAAACCCCAGAGTGCACTATTTTCAAAGCCCATGCACTTTGCTCTACTCACTCCCTTCTCAGGAACAGAGCATATTCGTCTGCAATTCTTGCAAATTTACATGCAATACTTGTTTATCTGTTTTCCCCTGGCAGACTTCAGTTCTACCTAGAAGATTTTAATTACAGAGCCTGGTGGTGAGTAACAGAAACTCTGGACAGCTGATTACAATTGGGGAAAGGTATAGGAGAAGCAAACCTATTCACAGTGGAAATAATTGAGAATGGAGAACTGAGGCAGCCATAAGGGAGAAGTTATACTTACAGCTAGTGCCCAACAGAGACACATCTCCCCACATTATAAAAGAGCACATTTTGTATATCATATACTATATAGCACCTAGAGCTGTCTGGAGCAGCATAGCATCGTATTCCTGTTCAGGTATAGGCAAAAAAAAAAACCTCTCAGCATCTCAACATTACTTAATGACATTAATGAGTCAAGAGACAGCTGAACAATCCATTAGAAGAGCATAGAAGTCTTTGGGAATTCAGGGAAAGGCAAAACTAAGCTTTGCACACATTAAAAAGTTCCTGAGGACATCACTTTAGTACATCACAGTACAATAACTGATGTTTTTAATGATGACCTGGAGTCATTAAGTCACTAAAAAAAGATTAAATTATGTTCAATTTTCTCTGTTTCCTAAAGCAGAGAAGAGTTTAATACACTTTAGAAAGAATTCCATAAAAAAGTATTAAAATTTGAACATTTCCTCACTTTAAGGGTTAAGCTTCATTTATCTGGAATAGTCACTAACGCAATATTGATTCATTTCCTGTAGCTTCCTGATAAATGACGTGTGACTGCATATGTCTCATTAGTATCAAATTGGCACCATTATCTTTAACAATTGGAAAAAAAAGAGAGAGAGAACCTATTATATGTGACATAAACATACAGTACCTAAAATTAAGGGGCAGTGCAGCTTAGTGGAAAGATTTAGAGACAGAGGACAGGAGTTCAAATCCCAGCTCTGCTGGTGACCAGCTATGTGACCTTGCAAGACATTAAGTCACTTAACTTTTCTGGGTCTCAGTTACTTAATCTAAAAATATAAGGGTCGGTGGACCAGATGATCTCTAAGTTCTATAATAATTCTTAAGAGAAAGTTGCATTGGTCCAAGATTCTGTCACAACACAAAGTGTTTTATAAATAATTTTCTTTTATAGAAAATCTAAGCAGTCCTTTCTAATAATGCACTATCTTCAAATTACTGGGTCTTTTTAAATGTGACTCTACATTTTGGTGCAATGATTAAATTTTTATCCATGCCAAACAATTTATTCTTCTCAGTTTATTTCCACCTAAAGCTATGAGATAAATTGTTAAAATGAAGCATTTTCAGGCATGCTATGCACACATTATCATCTTTGTATTTCATGTACATGTGTCTAGATAATGACTGATGTGAAGAGTTTTTTACAGGATCCATTTATTTTGTGTATATGTAAATGAAAAATCAGGGCTAAAGATGTAGAAATAGGTTTTCTCACTAAAAATGATTTTTAAAAATTTTTTGTAACTTCTTTCTCTTGTTTAGCTAAGGACTCTCCCCAGTTTTAGCTGTGAAAGATACCTCATCTGGAGCTTATCTAATTTTTTATAGTGCAACCTTTATTAATATTCAAGGTGCATATCCATAAAAATGATTCTTTAACAAACGGCAGTAGCTCTGGGCAAATTTTCAGCTATACAAAATCAGATTTTTCTCTGTCAATATCAAAGGATTCTGCACAACATTAATTTTGGCAGCTATTAACATATGTACAGAAGGATTTCTGAAAAGAAACCAGTTTTTTCCGTTTTTTGATTTTCTTCCCTAGACTTACCAAATCTAGTCTCAGCTGTATTTTGCAGTAGAAAATCCAAATTCTCAGAAGAAGAAAATAAAAAGAATGCAATATGTATTCCTCCGCAACACAGGAATAAAGAGATTCTTTCAAAGTCAAGCCAAACCAAAGATTAATTTCAGCCAATGGTGGAGAATTCAGCAGAGTTCAACGTATAACACTGTCATGAGGCGTTACGCTGGATACACACAGAAGCTGAAGAATGTAGACTGACAGAAGGCACCACTCCATTCTCCACTGGACAAAGGGTGAATGAATCTCATAGTTCAGTCATCAACAATCTTTTCATCATTTTTTCTCTCTCTAGTTCCTGCCGTAGTGTCTCAGCACTGTGCGAGAGTGAATGATATAATTGATACTGGGAATAACGTATTGCAGGATTATATAGACATAGCAGCAATTTATACACTTAAGGGCATAGGCTTATTTCTAAACACTTCTAGGGCTTAAATATCAAGAGAACAGCACGCAGTGTCACAAGATCTAAAGCAGGAAGGAAATCTAGAGATCGTTTTTATCCAACTCCCCTATTTTATCAATAAAGAAACTAGGGAAGGCCCACAGGGCAAAGTAATTTGTACAAGGCCACACATTTAAATAGCAGAACTGGGATTGGAACTCAGGACCTCTGACTCTAAATCCAGGTGAATTTAGTATATTCCTACTTGGAAAAACAACTGGTGTTACAAAAGAATCAATCTTTGAAAGTCTCAGAAGGACTCATAAGGATTCAAGGCACAATGGAAAGCGCACTGAATTTGAAATGAGTACAGAGGGTTCAAATTCCTGCTCTTTTACTATGTGTGACCTTGGGCAAATCACTTTTGTGACAGTAATTAAGATGGGACTTTTTTTTTTTTACCGTTGTTCTCTTTTGGAGCACTTATTTAATCAGAAGCCCTTGATGAGTCCAGTCTTCGGTTTTTTTTTGATGAAATAAGGAATCTTTGATGACCTCCTTACCTCAAGGGAAAGCCTAGTTTACATGGGTTTGAGTCACATGTTTGTGACGCCAGAAGCTTTTAGGTCATGTGGGTTTGAGTGTCACATTGTGATGCCCTTTGACCCTGAACAGGGCATATAAACTCAGAGGTTGGCGTTTTTCCTTTGAGGGCTCCCACTCACTGGAAGAGTGGCATGTGACTCTGGGCAAGCCATTGTAACTGCTCCCCGGCAGTGCCAACCCAGACCCATTGGTTCTTCAGTAACTATAAATTGTGATTTGGTCTGTTTATATTGTCTCTGTTTGTAATTTGTTTGTATTTGCTCTAAAGTTCAGGTTGCTGGCTTTTCCTCCTGAACTAAATGAGTTTTCATGTGTGTGTGTGTGTGATTAAAGTAAGATTGTTAACCCTTTAAAGTTGCTTTCCTTAGTAAAGCAGATCAAAAGAACCTGTGCTGGCAGCTCTTGTTGCTGGTCTTGTTGGGTCTTAAACCCTTACAGCTAGCTGCACTGTTGTTACAACTTTACATCTTGGGACCTCAGTTTCCTCATCTGTAAGAAGTGGGTATTGAGTTGGGTTACCTCTTAGATACCTTCCAACTCTAATTTTAAAATCTTAGGATCTATGAACAAGCAGAGAGTCAACAAACAATGGAGTCAAATCAGTTACAAAGGAGTAGCATTCTAAATGGTATTCTATCATCACATTTCTTTAGCCTTTCTTTCTTGTTTTTTTCTTATTAAAGGGCTCTCCTTTCTAAACTGAGGTATATCTGAAATATTCTTGCAAGAACTTTAGGAATTCACCATAAAGTGTTCCCCTCCCCAAATCTAGGTGAGAAAAATACCAAACAAGCATCATCTTGCATATACATATTAAATTCCTGTTCTCCATGTCCTAATCATAGAAAAAAGTAGCCTAATAATCACCAAAGTAGACTTGTCTGCATCAACATTCCAGGTCAGAAGAACAGTAGAAAAGGTAGGCTTCTCACTGAGGTCAGGAAGGAGAAATATTTAGTAATATGAGGGATTACGGAGGACTAAGGAACTCCCTTGAACATTCTTGGCATTCTGCAAAGCTGTCACTCACTGCTGACAGTCATAGGATCTTAGAATGCGAGCATGGCAAAGGATCTGAGAGACGATCTTGGTCAATTCCTTTATTTTATTTAGAAAGAACATTTTGTTGTGCATTTTAAAGAAAAAACTAATTGAGCTTATAGATATGTAAACTTTAACATTATTATTTGTATGCCACACTCCCATAAAAGTTTGATAGTTCTTCTCTCTATACTCTTTTCTCTCCAATTTTATGTAGTTTTGAGGAATATATTTTCCTAGTTTGGCTTTCCTATCTTTGTATTGGTTCATATAAATCTTTTCAAATTTCTTTATATTCCTCATATTTATTTTTATATCATAACACCCTATTACATTGATATATCTTAATTTATATATTGATATAACACAGTTTTCACCTATTAATCAATTGTTAGACTATTTTTAATTCTTTGTAATTGTGAATAATAGCTATATTTTTTATAGTTTTCCCCCCTTTTTGATGACGTATTTTGTGAGCATTTCCAGGAATGGGATTATTGCATCAAGGAATATGACTATTTTTGGGAACTGTTATGTCTTGCTAGATCACTTTCCAATTTGGAATTCTACCAACAATGTATGAGTGAATGTTTCTCCACAACTCATTAAAATTGACTTTTATCACTTTTAGGTTTTGTGTGGTTTTTTGTTTGTTTGTTTGTTTTTTTGTTTGCCAATTGGATGACAAGGAAGTTAGCGCCTCAGAGTTTACAGGATCATATGGTCATAGATTTAGAGCCAGAAGATACCTTGAAGGTCATTGATTCCAACTCCATTTTACAAATGGGGAAACCCAGAGATATTTAAATGATTTGTCCAGGGTCAAACATCTCATAAGTGTTTGAGGTAGGACATTTAATAATTTGAATTTTTTTTTTTAGTTTTCTCATGAAGTAGAATAGTTTAAAAAGCTATTTCCAGTAATATGTAAATATCCTTTATAAACTGTCTTTTTAGTCCCTTGATGAGTTATTCAGTGGGAGTGGGATATTACTTTTGAAAATTTGTTCCTAAATTTCTTCATATGCTTAATTTTTATTGTTTATATTTGCTGCATTTCCCCCATCTTATTTTATTTTTAATGTTAATTATATTGTTTAATCTTGTATAAGTATTTTTAAAAATTTTCATGTGATCAAATTTGTTTACCTTGATGTAACAGTGTATTCTATTCATTTACTGCAATATTCCAGTGGCTCTGTGAGCTCATGAATATAGTTACTCTTCCAGTGATGCAGAGTACAGCCCATCCATGCCTGCCTGTCCTGTGCACTTCACCTATGTCCTCCCATATATCTGCTACATGAGTTTTACTCAGTGGACTGAGGCCTTCCTGGCATCCTCTTGACATTAAATGAACATGTAGCATAGGAACCGTCCAATTGTTTATTCACTTGTCTCTTTTGCTATCTTTTTTCTGGTCATATATTTCTTGGATGTTTTCATTTATATAACTTATTTACATAATTTCAATGTGTTTCTGACATGATCTATCCAATTCTCTTCCTCCTGTTCAGCTCTGGGTCCAGTTCATTGTCCATTTGCCATTTCTGTCCAAGACACATATACTCTGAGGGTTCACATTTAAATGTTTAAAGTAGTTCAGGCTTTATCCACTTCTTTTTTCCTATGTAGATAGGTCAACCTCTTTCGAGTGATTGTGAATCCCATTTTGAAGATCCTATTGCTGCTCAGAATAATCTGCCATCCTTTTAAATAACATTTTACAAACACATTTATATTCTATACTGGTTTTTCCTCTTGGTACAGAGATCACGTATGCACTGGCTGAGATGGTTTCTAGGCTCTTTTGGTTTCCTCTTATGGCAACTGACATTTGTTATACTTCTTTAGGAAATGGTTTTAATTGTTATTGCCCATTTCTCCTACCATTACCCAGTTTTTGGTATTAATAATTTGTTAATAGGCCAGGTTGGGGCTTCTTAATTGCACACTGTGTATTTTTCTTATTTTTATTATTTCCTTTAGTTTGGTCTTAGCTTTGAGCAGATTTGGGAGTGACTCCCACTTCCATAATGAGTCATTTCCAGTCTTGGAGAAGAGTATCAATTTTTTTTAAGTTAAGTGATATTTGCCACATTCAACCCTTATTCAATCTTTTCCAGGAGAAAATGTGTGTGTGTGTGTGTGTGTGTGTGTGTGATACACACATACATATACTCATACCTTCTAGGTAGTCTGTAAACCTTTGGCCTTTCTCATGTTTAATTCTTGAACCATAGTTTCCAAAATATTGGTCACCATTCTCCAATACATAACCTTTGCCTTGAAGTTACTGAATATCAAAGTATATATTGATTTAATTTGGAAGATTTCATCGATTTCTTTCTACAATTTTTCTACCTCTTCATCTTCTACAAATTATGTTAGCATATGAGCTTCAATTATTTTCACAGTGGTCCTTTTCTGCAAATACTGAAATAAACATGAAATAAATGAATAGCTTATGATAGTATGTTCCTGGTTGCCATGGGATATACAATAAAACCAAATCCATTAATTCTTTTATTTGCTTCTCCAAGGAGAAACAATCAACCATTCTTCCATTTGATATCAATTTTTTTGTCTTTTGATTTCATTAATAGTAAAAATGTCAAGATGGATATCATTCAGTTCTTCCATTCTCTTATATATTGGAAAACCATATCAAGTTTAGCAAACCAATAGCTTAGTTAATGTCTATGAAAACTGATCCTTGGGGCCCTTTATTCCCTTTTTCAATCACTTTGCAGAAACAGGAAGGAGACAGGACTGAGGGCCATTTTATATTTGTTTCTTTGTCTCAGAGGTTGCTATGGCTAAAGAATGCATCCCTAAGTGGCCGGGCTACTAGTGATGATCCTTTTCTGCACTCAGCTAGGCTGATCCTCAGAAAGCAGACACAGCTGGGACTGTACTCCAAGCCTCTCCAGCAGGTTAGAACCTTTCATAGCTTGCATTTTGCTGACCTAGTCTTTGAGAACCTGTCATCCCTTCCACACCATGATGAGACATTGATTTATTTAAAACTTGAAAAAATTCTTGCCCTCCACAGCTGAGAAAAAGATATTACCTTTCTTTATTATAACTTTATAATAATGTACTTTCTTATTTTTAAGACTTTGATCCAGCTGTAATTTAATTTATCATATGGGATGAGAATCTAAATTTATTTTTAACCACTTAATAACTAATGAATCCTTCCCCCAGTTGCATTGTCTATTAGTTTATCAAGCACTAATCTTTTGTGTGCATTTGCTCTAACGTGGGGATTTTTATTCTGTTCCATTGGCAGGGTGGTACGAGAGCAGGGTGGAGTGTTAAAACTGGAGTTAGGAAGACATAGGTTCAAATCTTGCCTCTGACATAATAACAATAGCCAGTATTTATATAGTGCTTGAAGATTCACAAGGCACTTAATGTATGTTATTTCATTTGATCCTGACAACAGCTCTGTGAGGTACATCTTATTGTCATGCCCATTTGAAAGATGAGGAATCTAAGGGCCAGAGAGGCTAAGTCGCTTATCCAGGGTCGCTTCACTAGTAAATGGCTGAGGGAGGATTTGAACTCGGATTTTCTTGACTCCAAATTCATCACTGGATCAATTATGTCACTGAGCTGCCTACTAACTATATGACCCAGGGCGAATCAGCTGACCTCTCTGCATTGCTTTCTTCATCTGAAAAATTACCTCTAAGATCAACTCCAGCCCTATGAATGTCTTTTTTTTGTGTGTGTCAAGTGCCAGATATTTTGATGAGAATTACTATAAAATATGTTAAAGTCTGGAAAGGGAAACCCGCCTTCATTCACTTTTTCCCTCTCTAACTTTTGATATTCTTAACCATTTTTCTATACAAATTTCATTAATATTTTATCTAGTTCTATAAAGAAACCCACTGGTATATTTATAGGTATTATATTAAAATAGTCATTTTTATTATATTGATCTGACCAAACCATGAATAGCAAATTTCTCTCTAGTTATTTACATCTTTATTTCTGTCAGTGTGGCTTTATGTCTAAGTTAATTCCTAGGTGCTTAAAGTTGTTGGGTTGGTTTTTTTTTGTCATTTGTTATAACGATACAACAATCCTACTCCAGTACTCACTGTGATGTGGAGGTAATCCAAAAATCTTAAAGGTTATGTCAATGGAACAAAAGCTCAGGTGTGATCTACCAAGCTGGAAGGGCTTTAAGGAAGCCCTGGGATCAGCTCTGCCTGCCATCCAAGGATCAGGCTAGCTAAGTATAGAGTGGCTCATCACCACATGGTGAGGAGTTCCAGAGTTACATGGGACTTGGGCAATCTGACAATTGAAAAAAACATAAACCATAAGAAGCCCCAGTTTGGGCCTGGGAATTATATTTCTTTAATTCTTGCTTTAATTGTTATCTTTTTTCCTTTGTTAGTTTGACTTTCATACTGTTGCCTTAAAATATATATGTATGTGTATGTTACACACACACACACACACACACACATAATTTGTTTTTTAAAAAGCCAAATTGGCTGCATTGAGCAATCTTCTCTGGTTTCTCAGCTAAAACAGAAGGGAGAGAAAACTTAACTTTTCTGGTAGCAGTGAATTAAGTAACATGTACAAACCCTTAAAGAAATAATCTAAATATAGGAGGTTGAAACAATTTAATTCGACTTCAGTAACTCAAATTTCAGAAATCTGGTTTTCTTATAATATAAATATGTATCTTGATTAACTCCAGTGCTATAAAAGTGTTACACTTTCCATAGCCATGAATATCCAGCACTTAGCATAGTCTCTGACATATAGCAGGTATCTAATAGATGTTTATTGATTGATTGAAATACCTGTCTGGCAGAGAAATAGGCTTTCGGGCAAATATTGTTTGCACTGTTGAGACTGTTTCTGTCAAAGGCCTCATAGTGGCTTTTGGGGTCAATGGAGATGACTGCCCAGCATTACACTGTAATTTGCTTTCTCCAAAGTCTGCCTAAGAAGAAAAGAGAAAAGAGTAAATTTATCTTTTGTCTACCGTTTTCGCCTTGTGAACTTCTCCATAGGAACTTAGAATGACATATCTTTTGACTATTTGTCTATTAGAAAATTTTGTTTTTATAAACTTGAATCAGATCATTACATATATTGGAGATGAGAAACTTGGGTGCAAAGATTTTCCCCCAATTATGTGTTTATCTTTTCCTTTGAACTGCATTTTGTTTTACAAAAGGGCTTAAATTTTGTATGATACAGATCATCCATTTTATCTTCTGTGGTCCTCTCTATCCCTTGTTTGGTCATGAACCCCTCTCTGACTTCAACTATCACCTCTCTTGCTTTCAAATGTATTTATCTGGCCACAGCCTTTGTCCTGAGATCTAGACCTTCAGCTTTAACCACCCATGGTTACTGTTGGTTGCTACTTTGATCTAGTTTACTCCCTCTACTGGCGGATTGAGGTAGGGTTTCAGATCTCAACACATTAGTCTAAGCCCGAGTGATTTACCTGTCTCGAACTTTTCTCCTCAATATTCTGATTATCTCAACTACTTAGGACCAGACTCTCGCTCTCTCTAGCCCAAAAAAGTACAAGTGGACCTACAGTTTAGATAGGTCACCTCCTCGATGAAGGTTTCCCAGACACCTCTCCCCATCTTCTGAACTCCTATATAATTTTATGTATACTTCTCTTAATGCACTTAATATACTTCACGCATTCTTCCTTTTATTACATTATAATTCTTTCTCCTAGGGGACCATAGATTCTGTGAGGGTGGGGAACATGTTTTATTCACCTCCGTATCCCCATATTCCCAAGCACAAGAATTTGCACAAAATTAAATGCATTCTGAACCTAGGATGGCCCTCCAGAAGAGGCACAATCCTTTAGCAGACTAATTAAGGAACCAACCAGAACCTGTTCAGCAGTCCAGTCCCCAGCTCTATTTATATAGAAGCCTGAAACTCGGGGCAGAGTAACAACAACAGTGCTTTCAGGAAGGCTGACCAAACACTTCCTCCAAACCCCTGAGATAGTTTGCAGGGAAATCCAACATGCAGACAATGTTATCCTCCATAATTTGTGGGAATTGGACCTAGAAGGGAGTAAGTTGCCACATTAATTCATAATCTGAAGCATAGTTAACAGCGGGCAGCAAAGTGGTGCAGTAGATAGAGCACTAGGTTTCGAGTCAGAAAGGCCTAAGTTCAAATTCAGCCTCAGACACTTAGTAGCTGGGTGACCCTGAACAAGTCATTTAACCCTTTTGCCTCAGTTTCCTCATCTGTAAAATTAACTGGAGAAGGAAATAGTAAACCACTCCAGTATCTTTGCCAAAAAACATCCCAAATGGGGTCACAAAGGGTCAGACACTACTGAAACAACCGAATAACAATGACTTTGTTTAGAATCAAAAAAGCCAAGTCAATGGCTGGTTAACAGTATGTAGGAGGAAATCAAAGGAATCATTTGACCCATTCTGGATGAATTCATAGGATCATAAATTTTAGACCTTAGACTTTAGAAATATAACTCCCTCATTTCATAGATAAGGAAAGCAAAACCCAGCTTTAAATTATGTAACAGTTAAGTGACTTGCCCAAGTTCCTATAGGTAGTAAGTGGCAGGGCTTGGATTTGAAACTAGGTCCTATGATGGCTATTGTGTCTTATTGACTATTGAAGCAAACAGGGTTAAGTGACTTGCCCAGGGTCACACACCTAGTAAGCGTCTGACAATTTTGAACTCAGGAGGATGAGTCTTCCTAACTCCAGGCCCAGTACTCTATCCATGGCACCACCTAAAAGTAACAATAATGCCTAATGTTTATATGGCACATTCAGTTTCGCTAGGTGCTTCACATATGTGACCTCATTCGATCATCACAACATCTGCTGTGGACAGCCATGCTTTAGATTATGAATGAATGTGGCTGCTTCGGGTGAATAACTCCCTCTAGATCCAACTCCCACAAATTACGGAGGATAACATGGTCTTGGATGCATGACTTCCCTGCCAACCATCTCAATACAAATTGAGGTAGATGTCATTGTATGCCAATTTTACAGATGACAAAACTGAGAGGTAAGTGCTATTATTATACCCAATTTATAGATGAGGACACTGTAATCTCTAGGCAAAGAGAGGTTAACTGACTTGCCCAGCGTCACATAGCTAGGAAGTATCTGAAGCAGAATTTAACTCTTGTCTTTCTGACTCCAAGACCAATAAGCTACCTACAGCAACACCTCACCGCATTAGTGTAGCTCACTACACCTGGCAGGCAAATTGTGCTTGTTGTGTATGTCATATAGAGGATTTTTGTTACAGCTACAGCTACAGCAGGTAAGACCCCTTCAGCTCCTGAGATGCTACGGCTCTGTGAAATCACATACTCCAGAGCAGGGCTGTCCAACTTTGAGTTTTTATTGAAACAATAGATAATATATTTTGATTTGCCAATTCAGCGAGAGCTCTGCGGTGGCTCGGCTTCCTTCACTAAAGCGTTTATGTAAATTTCTATGCTTTGTAGGCAGGCTGCATAAATTGCACCGTGGGCTGCATTTTGGACAGCCCTGCTCTAGAGGAACGGGTTTAAAGTGAGAGCAGTGGTTTGGCCCAAAGGAATGCGATGACATCCACCAAGTAGACATTTGGCTTTTGCTAAAAGAACTCTAATGAGGAGTAACCCACTATCTCCCAACACAGCTCATTCCACCTTCGGCTAACTCTTATCAGAAAATTTTCCCTAAATTTGCCTGTTTGCCTTCTCCCACGAATGCAGGACGGGAAAGCCTGGTCTTGAATCCAGGCTCTGCTACCTAGTACTACCTGTGTGACCTTGAGTGAGCGACTTGAGCTCTCTGAACCTGTTTCCTCATCTGTAAGACAAGGAGGTGGGCTCACATGACCTACCCCCGGTCACACAGTCACTAGTAGGTGGAGCCTAAACTTAAGTGCAGGTTTTCTGACAAGTCAATTGCTCTTTCTACATTTGGCTTGTGTCTTATAGAGACATTTGGCATCATCTTCTGATGATGTTCTGTTTTTGGAGTGGAAATGAAGCATTCTGATTTGGGGATAATGTTTTGAAAACACATGATCTATTCCGATCTCTACTTACAATTAGCTGTGGTGCTGTTGTGAAAGGGTCCAAAAATGGATTAGATGTATCAGCAGGGAATGTCTTTATCTTAAAAAAAAAGGAGAGATAAAGAGAAGGATGTTATTTTCACAGAACAACACTAAAGGTAAAATCGAGTATTTCAATCTATAGCACTATGTTTCAGAATGTAAAACTGAATCGGTCCATGATAGTGGAAAAAATATAAAAGCAAAATCTCAAAATATAGACACTCAAAGAACAAAGGTGAAGAGCTAACTAGGTGGCTTCATCCATGCAATCAGACTATTGTGCAATCATGATAACAATACTTTGATTTGTATTTATGCTTACCTGGTGGAGAGCTGATGGTCGGTCTCATCACAGAGAATACCCCTCATCAGGGTTTTCTTCATTGTCACAGGGATTACCAGGCATGCTGGGTCCCAGTGGCAAGACAAGGCTCTCTATGTAAGAGGGTCACATTTGTTGTTGAAAAGGTTTACTCAAGAGTTGGGGTAGATAATGAGGAAAAGGCTACTACTTGGATTTTACTCACTATTGAATGCAATGAGTTAGTTCAGTGGCCTGGTGGCCCTACTGCCATCCCTGAGGAGGACACTGAAGTTCCCTGTGTGCCCTCGAATGCACTTCCTGTAGATAAACTATAGGCAATGGGGGTGACTGGATTGGAAACAGAATCTGCAGCCAGACAGTTCAAACTATGGTTGCTTGATGTATGCTCTATATTCAAGAGCATTAGAGTGGTTCTAGTAGCCTCATATCATTCGAAGAAGGGAGACAGGATTGGGGTAGCCCCAAATGTTGTAGGTAAGCCAGTCCTAAAAATCATGAGATCCCTAAGGGGGTGGACTAGTTCTGGTGCTAACCCAGGGATTATAATCTCTTTTGAAGGAGTCCCAAGATGACCTCAATAGAGGCTCCCTGGTTGTCCCCTATTTCCAAATCCTCTTTGCACCAAAAAGTTCACCTTCACCTTGTCTTTGTACTTCACCAGCTAAACTCACATCAACCCAAGCACCTTTGTAACAGATAGGAGGGGAGGGGCTTCCAAAATCTACTGATGCCAGGTTGTGACAAGTGTCTAATGGCTCAACAGGTTTCACTAAGGCCAATATTTCTGTGAAAAGCAAGGTATTGTTGTGATCCTCAACCCACCATCATACTTTGCTGTATCGAAAGCATGAGATAGATGGATTTATATATATGAAATATAATGAAGGGTTTATAAAGCAGGGAGGAATTATCCCCTCCACCTGGTGAGAACTTGGTGGGGGGAGGGATTCTCTCTTGGAAACACACATCTGATAACTACCCGTGGTGGTTGATAACTTAAAAAGAAACTGTTCTTACATTTTTGAAGTGAATACAAGCTGTGGCACCTAATGTCTGTTTGCGGCTTATGTCTATAGAACTGTGAGTATTCTCATCCTTCCAGTGGCCACCTTTGCAGGACACTCTCAAGGCTGATGGGCTTCTGCATAGCTATACCTACCAGCCTTGTTTTGATTGGAGGGCCCATGCATGCTTCATTTTTCTCTTCTTTCATTTGAATAGAAATTTGAGGATAGCAACGAGAGTGTGCAGGATTTATGGCACTGGAGGACTCTGCCTGCTCATAAGGAGAGGAGAGAAGAGGAGGAGGAAGAAATGAGAGGAGAGGAAAGAAGGGGAAAGTGAAAAAAGGGAGAGAGGGAAGAAAGAAAGGAAGAAAGGATGGAAGGAAAGAAGGGGAGGAAGGAGGTAAAGCGCAAGAAGCATCCATCAACTTTACACCGCTCACGTGTTGGACACTCTGGGGCTCCCCCCGCTCCCTCTCCTCTCCCAACTTGTCCCTTGACCCTCCAACTGACTTCTCGTCCCTCCCTCCCATGTGTTTTCCTCCTCCCTCATTTCTCTTAGACTCTTCTCCTTCTCTCCAAAACACAATTTCTTCTTCTCTATTAACAACACAAGATGACAAACCAACAACCCTAGCTCCTTCCCACACCCCAACTCAGATGTATTTTGGAGGGAGTGTGTGTGTGTGTGTGTGTGTGTGTGTGCATGTAGGGTCTGAGTTAAAAGAATATGGCTTAGTTCTGAATTGTCACTTTCTCATGCTTTCAGCATTAAGGTCTTTTGAATCTCCTTGAAAGAAAAATCTGTGCGTTTGCATTTTTTGTGATCTATCTTGAAGCTATAACTTGGTTGAGAGAGGGGCCATCCGTGGCTTTTCTGATTCCCTATATTTCTTGTCCCAAGCCCCAAGACAGTGCCATGCATATAGTAAAAGCCAAGGAATATTTGGTGAGTAGAGTCAACAGGTAATAAGTACTCCAATGTTATGATAGTAATTCAAATTCCAATACTAATTTTTGCTTTAAATTTGAATCACTGATTCTAGAAAAAGTATTCAATTCAATTCAGACATTTAGCAGGCACTGACTATGTATAAGGCACTGTGTTAACGACTGGTAGTTACAAAGATAAACCCCCCCCAGGCCTTGCTCTTTATATATTGTCTACTGGGAGGGGGGATTTGGGTGGGGTACGACACAGATACAAATAAATGATATAAAGCAGAATGGAAGAGGGCCAAAGGAGAGGTACAGACAAAGTGCTCTGGAAAAATTCAGAGAGGCAGAAAACTCATCTGGGGGCAACCAGGGAAGGCTTCATGGAGGAAGCAGTGCCTGAGGTGGGCCTGGAACAAAGAGGATTCCAGCAGGCAGAGATGAGACACAAATGCATTCCAAGCATAGGGAATGGCCTATATGAAAGCAGAGAAGCGGGAGAACAGCTAGTAGCCAATCGATCTGGAATATATCATGTGTGGAGAACAAAACAAACTGTGACTCGAAAGGCAGGTTGGAGTCATTGTGTAAGGACTTTAAGCATCTGGCGAGGGAGACTGAATTTTCTCCTATGGGTAACAGGGAGCCATGGAGGGATTTTTGTAGTTAGACCTATGTACTAGAAACTTCACTTTTGCAGTTAAGGAAGTTTTGTTGTATTGGTCTTGCTACAGAGAATAAAAGGAGGCGTCTTGTCAGAATTTACATTCATCCCTATCCAAGGAAATTTTAAGATTTTTTTTCTTTTTCCATATAGAGCGTTCGGACGGTTCATTCATTTATTCTTAACCTACGGTACACAGATCCCCAAGGGGTCCATGGATAGATTTCAGGGTGTGTGTAAACTTGGATGGGGGAAAATATTACATTTTTATTTCAATATAATTGATTCCTTTGTAACCTTCTATGTATAGATTTCAGGGTGTGTGTAAACTTGGATGGGGGAAAATATTACATTTTTATTTCAATATAATTGATTCCTTTGTAACCTTCTATGTATTATTTATATATTTAAAAATTATTCCGAAAAGGTTTCCATAGGCTTGACCAGACTGCCAAAAGGGGTCCATGACACCAAAAAGGTTAAGAGCCCTTGCTTTAGACTGTGGGCCCTGGTTTTTCAAAATTCTATTGTTGCTTTTGTTCACTTGTTTTAGTTGTGTCTCACTCTTCATGATCCCATTTGAGGTTGTCTTGGCAAAGAAACTCCAGTGGTTTGCCATTTCCTTCTCTAGCTCATTTTACAGATGAGGAAACTGAGGCAAACAGGGTTCAGTGACTTGCCCGGGGTCACACAGCTAGGAAGTGTCTGAGGCCAGATTTGAACTTAGGAATTTGAGTCTTCCTGACTCCAATTTTAATGAACAGTAATTTGTAATTTTTTTGTTTTAATTTAGAAATAGATGAATCTCTAATATTATCCTTTCGAGTGTGCTGGCTATCTGCCGTCCCATGGCTTTTACATGTTCTAAACTAAAGATACACAACAATGGGGCACTCACCCTGGGCAGCAGAGAAAGCCTGAATGAAGACAGAACCTCTCTCAAGGAGAAAAGACAGGGGGTGAGGTGAGAGAGGGGAGTTTGCATGGTACTATTGCTTCTGAAGGGGCCATAGCTGCCCCTTCTGTGATTTACCACGGACCACACTCCAATTCCCCTCTGCCTCAAAGAGAGGGAGATTCAGTACTAGGACACACTAGGCATCATTCAGGAGAGAGCCTCACAGAAGACAAACTTCCTGGGAGGTGGAAAAACACAGTCAGTGGCTCTGGCTCCATGCCATGGTTTCTCATTTTATTGTTTGGCCTTGGGGGCACATCCATAATGAGTTATGAGAACTTAACGATATATTTGCTAGTGAGCCCATCAAGATAATGTGGTGAGGCCTGATTGCATTCCAGCCAGGAAGAAATGCCCTTTAGACACATCATCCAGGCCTTTATCACCAACTGACTCTACCTAAGTGTCTGACCAGCAAAACGGCACAACTCTTATTGCCCTTAAAACTTAGTCCTCCTCCTAACTTCCTTATTTCTGTTAATCCCACCACCACCCACCTACGGGCTCAGAACCTCACTGTCTCGTTGGATTTCTTTTCTCTCTCATTCTCAGTCTGTAAAATCCTGTGGATTCTATTTTAACAATCTCCATCCCTCTCATCCACTCCCATTGCAAATCTCTTAGTTCAGGTCCTCCTAGCTTCTTGCCTGGCTTATTTTAATGGCCTCTTAACTGGTTTTCCAGTCTTTCATCTCTCTGACCCACCATTCACATGGCTGCCTCATTTATCAGAATATGTAAGCTCTCTTACTCAAAAAGCCTTAGTGATTCCTTATTGCCCAACGAGTAAAGTAGAAACAGACTGCTTTTTAAAAATAGCTTATGGTATTGCTTATATCACAAACTCAAATGGTTTTCCAGGGTTTCCTAGAATCAGAGAATTTCAGAGGTGGAAAGGACCTCATCGACCCATACCCAACATCCAGTCCAATCCATCCCCAAAAGAATCCCGACTACAACATACCCAATAAACTAGTGGTACAGCCTATTCTGAAAGGTCTCCAAAAAGGAGGACCCAGCCAAGATGGTGGCTGGAAAGCAGGGACTAGTGTGAACTCCCCACCAAGTCCCTCCAAAAACCTATAAAAAATGGCTCTGACCCAATTTTAGAACTTCAGAACCCACAAAATAGCATAGGGAAGCAGGGCTCTAGCCCAGGACAGCCTAGAGGGTCTCTGGGTAAGGTCTATCCTGCACGGAGCTGGGAGTGGAGGGGAGCAGAGCTGAGTGGAGTGGAGCGGAGCCCAGCATGGGCAGCGCGGACCGACCAGACCAGGAGCTGGGCGCAACGTTCCCTAGCGCCCTGAATCAGTGAGCTGCAGCAGTTACCAGACTTCTCAACCCACAAACACCAAGGACAATAGAGTAGGTTAGTGGGAGAAGCTGCTGGGGATTGGGATAGAGTTTGGGGTTCAGCCACCGCCCCAGGGGCAGCGGAGGTGGGGCAGCTACAGAACTACAGCTGCAGTTGCTTCTGATCCCAGGCCCACCTGGTGGGAGGAATTAAGTGGTCGATCAGAGCAGGAGTGAAGAGCCTGCTGAAGATCTAAGTC
>CM053622.1:395120870-395147177 GCA_028646595.1 Phalanger gymnotis | reverse complement strand
CGCATGTGGCCCATGTTGAATTGCTTGACTTCTTGGGGAGGGTGGGTGGGAAGGGAAGAAGGGAGAGAATTTGGAACTCAAAGTTTTAAAAAATAGATGTTCAAAAACAAAAACAAAAAAGTTTTTACATGCAACTAGAAAATAAGATACACAGGCAATGGGGCATAGAAATTCATCTTGCCCTACAAGAAAGAAAGGAAAAGGGGATGGGAAGGGAGTGGGGTGACAGAAGGGAGGGCTGACTGGGGAACAGGACAACCAGAATATACGCCATCTTGGAGTGGGGGGGGGAGGGTAGAAATGGAGAGAAAATTTGTAATTCAAACTCCTGTGAAAATCAACTAAAACTAAATATATTAAATAATAAAAAAATTAAAATAACAAAGAAAGAGGATCCACCTCATCCCAAGGCCGCCCATTCTTGTTTGATAACACTCTAATTGTTAAGATTTTTTTCTCTGACATCAAATCTAAATCATCTCTTTTCAACTTCTTTCCACATGATAGTCCTTCAAATACTTGAAGGGTGAATCTTGGAGTTCAAAAGAATGGTAGAGGTCATCCAATCCAACCTCCCACCCAATGGAGGCATCTCTTCGACAACATCCCAGGAACTATCTGTCCTTTCTTTGAACACTTACTTTGAAGGGAAAATCATTACCCAATGAGACATTCTGCTGTTCAACTCTAATTGTTAGCTCTTCCTTGAACCACTCTCTGCTTCACTGTGATTTTCACCCCACTGGTCCTAGTTCTACCCTCTAGAACTCTGAATGAACAATCAAATCCTTCATCCCTATGGCTGTTTTCCCCATCTCTTGAACACTACTGCAAAAAAAAAATTTTTTTTTAATCAGATTGAGTAAAATGATTTAAGCTGTCTTCATTCCTTCAGGAATTTGGTCAGACAGGACACAATTAATGTTCACACAATGGGCCAGATTATCTGGGACTTAGCTTCAGAATAAACTTTTCAGGGCAATGATATACTTTAAAATAGCTTTTAAGGACCTGACCTCTTAATGTCAAATATTTTTGGAGGATTTTCGCACAATCTTAAACATATTTTGAGCTACCTGTATCCCTCAGGTTGTATTTGTTCTATTTTCTTTTTCTTGTTTTTTTCCCCTTAGGGGAAATGGAGAACTTCAGTCATGTAGAACCATTCATCATCATATTGGATTGCTTTTAAGCTTTCTCTTCTTTAGTCAAAGAACCCCAAATCTTTTAACTTTTCTTCCTACATCTGCAATGATATTCTCTTCCCACTATAGACATTCGATGTTGTTTTTGGATTTATCTTGAGGCCATTCCTGGGTAAAGTCACAGAATCTTAAAGGGGATAGGATAGGTCATTTACAATATTCCCAACAAGTCAGTGATCGTTCAGTTTTAGCTGGAAGACTTCCAATGAGCAAGAACTAGCTACCTCCTGAAGTTGATCATCTCACTTCTGGATTGTTTTATAGGAAGTTTTTTGTCTCATGTGAAATCTAAATTTACCCTTTTTCCAATCTCCCTCCACTGTTTCTAGTTTTGCCTTCTGGTCACCAATAGAACAAATCTAATTCCTCTTCCATAAGACAGTACTTCAGATATTTGAAGATAGCTATCATGTCCCCCCTACCCAAAATCTTCTCTTCTCTGGGCTAAATATCCCTAGTTCCTTCAATGGAATCTCATAGGAACTGAACCCTACTGCCAAAGTAGTTTTTCCTCATGAGCAGATCTAACCATGTGACTATCCTATTCAACCAACTGCAATGGCTTCCTACAACCTCTAGAAGAAAACATACACTCCTTTTAAAGCTCTGTGAGACCTGGTCCCATCATACCTTCCAGTTTCCCTGGATATCACTCCCCCTCCCACAGGCCTTTGTTCTGTTCTCTCATGATACTCCATCTTTCATGGTCTTTGCACTGGCTGTCCTTGCTCACTGGCATGTACTCCTTTTTTTTAATCGTCCCCTCAAAGAGTCTTCTTCTTCCATTAAGACATAGCTCAAGTAATCATGTTCTGCAAAACTGGTGTCCTTCTTCCCAAATTGTTATTGAGTAGTTTCTTAGTAGTGTCTGACTCTTTGTCATCCTGCTTGGGGATTTTCTTGGCAAAGATACTGGAATGGCTTGCAATTTCCTTCTCTAGTTCATTTTACAGAAGAGGAAACTGAGGCAAACAGGGTTAGGTGACTTGCCCAGGGTCACACAGACAGATTTGAACTCATGTCCTCCTGACTCCAGGCCCAGTGCTCTATCTATGCACCACCTAGCTGCCTAATGACTACACTTTGGGTCCAGCTATTTGACCAGTTCTAAATCTGTTTAATTTTAATGTTGTCTCATCTACATTAAGTAGTGGCATGAAAACATTATCCAGGATATAGATGGTCATAAGTAGATAGGGGCTGGTCATGTAGAAGATCAAAGAATAATAGATAGAAAACTGAAGAATGCGATCCATGGAATATTAGGAGACTTGCAGAAAGTCTCCAGCATGTTGGGTAGATCCTTTATGGAGGGTTTGTGGGTGAACTTGGAGAAGAATTGAATAGGATGTGAAAGTGTGAAGGGGTTGTGATCTGCACCATTCAGGGTGTAACCCACACACATCTGTCTAGCCCAAAGGAATCTATACTTAGGGCTGTGAGGGTTCCACGATACCAACCTTGTTCCTTTCCTGCCCCATCCTGCCCACTTTTCTGTAAAGGTTGTCCCATCAGTAAATGGTAAATCCAGGAATTCAAGCCTTCTTGACTCTAAGGCCATACCACTGAGTATGATTTTTCATATGATATTTTTTTAAACAAGGAGGGACCCTAGAGATAATGAAAAGATAGGATTATGTTTCTAACTTTGTTTAGGGGATTATAATAATGGCTAGCATTTATATAGTGCTTTAAGATTTTCAAAGTGCTTTACAAATATTATGCCATTTTATCTGCCAAACAATCCTGGGAAGTTGCTGCTATTATCACCCCCATTGTACAGATGAGGAAACTGAGGCATGGGAAGGAAGGAAACAAACATGTATGAAGCACCTATCAGGGGTCAGGCGCTATGCTAAGCGCTTTACACATATTATCTCATTTGGTCCTTACAACGACCCTGAGAGGTAGGTCCAACATTATCCTCATTTTACAGATAAGGACACTAAGACGGAGGTTGAATGATTTGCTCACGTTTCTGTAGCTATGAAGTTTCTGAGGTCACATTTGAACTCAGAGCTTCCTGACTCTAGCCTGCCTGGGTTACCCTTAAAGTTCTTGTGGCAGTGGCAGTGGAAGTCCCAAGACAGTCTTTGTTTTTGTTCTCTTTGCTGTCTGCTCAAAAATTCTAGTTTCTCAACGCTAATTTAGGCCCTTGAACTGATCTCAGGAACTGCTTCCTGCATCATTGTGTCAGGCATCCCAAGGGATTGCCTTGGTCCCCTTGTATTCATCCTAGTTTGGCTATGGAAGAAGTCCCTTAACGCTGTCTGGAGATAGCATCTCTGTTCTGGGACAGGCCAGAGAGTTGCTGACTGGAACTTTAGAGGTCAGTTAGTCCAATTCCCTCATCTAAAGATAAAGAAATCTGAGACCCAGAGAGGTTCAGGGATTTACCCAAGGTTACCCAGGTAGTAAATGGCAGAACTGGGATTTGAACTAAGGTCTTTTGAATCAAACTCTCTTTTCCCTCTGCCATGCTGATAAAAAAGCTGTAGTAGCCTGGGCAGGGAATCAAAGAAGGAGCTCTCTCTGGGCTGCTAAATGGGCTTTTGGCAATTCCTAGAAGGAATGTCAGGAAATATAACACCTTCTTCAGCAAAAACCTGGACAAGGGTATTTAAAACACAACACATCCATTATCCTAACTTTTAACAGCTGCTGCTGCTGGTGTGTGTGTATATGTGTGTGTGTGTGTGTGTGTGTGTGTGTGATTTTATTTTTGGTTGAGAGCTGCATTTTTCTCTCGTTATAAGGCATATTATAAAATATGAAAGTAATGCTAATAACTAGCATTTATATGTCATCTTAAGATTTGCAAAGCACTTTGCTAATATTATCTCGTGTTATCCTCACAACACCTCTGTTGTTACTCTCATTTTACAGATGAGGAAACTGAGACATGCAGAGGTTAAATGACTTGTCTAGGGTCACACAGCTAATAATTATCCAACATCAGTGATGGAGTGCTGGGGCTGGGGTTAGAAAGATTCATCTTGCTGAGTTCAAATCCAGCCTCAGAGACTTCCTAGCTGTGTGACTCTGGGCAAGTCACTTAACCCTGTTTACCTCAGTTTTCTCATCTGTAAAATGAGCTGGAGAAGGAAATGGCAAACCACTCCAGACTATTTGCCAAGAAGACCCCAACTGGAGTCATGAAGAGTCAGACATGACTGAAATGACTCAACAACTTCATTGTCCAGGTCTAGCACTCTATCTATGGTCCCACCAAGACACCTAGTACTCCATACCCTTTACTTCTACCTCCAGTGAAAACAAAACAAAACAAAACCAAAAAACCCAAGCTCTAAAGTCCCTGAGTTTCCTAGTTTATTAAAGAGATATTTCTTTGTTTTCTGTTAAACTAGACAAATCCAAAGCACAAGGGAATGAAAAGAATGACTTTTCTTAGAGACCTGCTTAATTAAAAATGATTAAAAGTAGATAATTCTCTGCTAAGTATTGTACCAATGAATTCCCTATTCACATATATTCTTAAGTATTTGTATGATTTTAGTAAGAAAAACCTTGTACAGTATTGGCATAAGGGAAGTCTATTTGTCTGTTTTTCTATATTTCTATATAGTTTTGTTTTTATTTAAAAAATAAACAGCACCAATGTCCTTGGGGCTCCTTGTACATTATTGACCTTGATTCCTAACGATGACTCAATTTTTGTTCATTTCTATTATTTTATGAAAGCTCTGAGCTCATAGATAAACATCATTTTTAAAACTCTGCTCTCCCCTCTGTACCTAGACACATACCTTTCACAGATCTAGCCCCAAAGACAGCTAAATTTGACCTCTGACCCCAAGAGGCCCACACAATATAGATCTTGAAAGGAGGGGGAAGGATAGTTCGGTGGATTTCTGAAGATTACATGAATCACCATACCCCACCTTGCTGACCAGACAAGTTTCCAAATGGACACAAGAGGACCCAGAGAAACTCAGTGCCACTTTATTCTTGTTACATATCCTTGTTGTGTTAGGGCAAAGAAAAGCTCCCTTTTGGGGGCAGTTAGATGATGCGGTAGACAGAATGCTGGCCCTGGAGTCAAGAAGACCCGAATTCAAATGTGACTTCAGACAATTACTAGCTGTGTGACCCTGGGCAAGTCACTTAACCCTGTTTGCCTCAGTTTCCTCATCTGTAAAATGAATTGGAAAAAGAAATGTCAAAACATTCCAGTATCTTTGCCAAGAAAACCCCAAATGGGGCCACAGAGAGTCAGACACAATTGAATAAAACGATTGTAATTCAAACATCTTTTTATTAACTGTTTTATGCCTTGGGAATGCCTCATTTCATCCCAACATTGACCCTGAACAGTTTGTCAGTGGTAAGCCCTCCATTAACAAAAATCTTCAAGGGCTTCACTTTGCTCATGGAGTAAAATATATTCTCCTTGGCCAGGCATTCAGAATTTTCCATGATGTGGTACCACCCTCCTTTTTGCGGCCTTACTTCATATCATTCCTTTCCCTATATTTTTCACTCCAGGCAAACTGTAATATTCCCTGACCCCTGAACACTATATTTCCCTCTCTCTATGTTTTTCTCAAACTTTTCCTCTCTTATTGGCTTTACTCATTAAATTCCTACCCACACTTAAAAGCCTTTATCAAATGGTACCTCTTCATCTGGCACTCCCTGATCCTCCAGCAGTAACAATAATAACAGTAGTAATGATGATGATGATAATGACAGCTAACACTCACATAGCAGCTACCATTTGCCAGGCATTGGGCTAAGCACTTTAGAAAATTACCTCATTTGATCCTCACAACAACCCTGGGAGATGGGTGCTATTATTATCCTCATTTTACAGAAAAAGAAATTGAGGCAAACAGAGCTTAAGTGACTTGCCAATGGTCACACAGTTCAGAAGTATCTGAGGCAAATTTGAACTCAGGTCTTCCTGACTCCAGGCCCACAGCTCTATCCATTGTACCACCTACCCTGCCTTGCACTTCACATATCACTTTTACAGACAATTCTCTAATGTGTTTACCACATAAAAATGTATATTATAATTACCTTACCAAGTCATTCCCTCTAGAGTCAAACAAAAACTCCTCTTTTTAGTTTCTTATGCCCTTAACCACCTGGCCCTAACCTATCTCTCCAACCTCATTAGGCATTATTCCTCTTCTTGCATTCTGCAATCTAGCAAAACTGGCTTTATCTTTGTTCCTTACACAAGAACAGTTCACTTACCACCTCCATGCCCATAACACAGTCCTTTTCTCTTCTACCTCTTCCTTCGAGATGCAGCTCAAGCACCAACTTGGACATGAAAACTTTCATGATTCCCTCAAATGCTACTGCCTTCCCTCCCAAATGATTCTGTATGGAACTGCTTTGTTTTTATTTCTATATATTCTTCTTCTACCTGCATATACAAATCCTTCTATCTTTGTTGTTTCCTCATTAGGAAGTAAGCTTCCTGCAAGGAAGAATTATTTCCTCCATGGTATTTGTGTCTCTAGTGCCTCTTTCAGTGCCTGGTAGGTGCTTTATGAATACTCGTTATTTTTTGTGTCATATTTTATTCCTCTCCTAAACTGGAAGATCCAGGAGAAAAGAGACAAAAGGTGGCCTTTGTCCATCACTTAGCATAGCACTCCATTTACATTAAGTGCTTAACAAATGGTTTTTGATGAAACACACCATCACATCAGTGCCTCATGTTCAGTGGGCTCATAACTTTTCTGTGTCTTTGACTCACCTCTTGATTTGTACAGGTTTTCCATTTGCATCTCTCTCATCTATATGACCTCTAAAATCCCTTCCAACTAGAACTCTTATGGCTTTGAGCTTCAATTATAGCAATAGCCTCTTAACCTACATCTCTTCCTACAGTCTACCCTTCACGAGTCTATTTTTTCACACTGTTGCCAAAATCATCTCTCTCGAATTCTGAAAGGAATTATGTTATCTTCATCTTAAAAGAACCATCAAAGTCCTCAGCCTACCTTTAAAGAACCAAACCTGCCCCACTGAGCCCTCTATTGTCAAGCTTGGTATTTGAGAACTTCAAAAAAGGGCCCCCTCCATTTTAGCCCAGGAATCTGCTGTGCCACACACACAACTCACCCATTCTTCCCTCCATGCCTTTATTTAGGGTTTTATTTTAGGATCTACCTTATTTAGGTCCCCTTGGATTCCCTTCCTTTCATCCCTAATCTTACTCCAACTTGTACATTCTTTAACACAATTTTGTAATTTTTGTAACTTGCATCTCTGAAAAGCTTTCTCTGTCCAATTTTGATCATTGACTTACTCAGCATCATTTTAGGTATTTCACACACACTATTATTATTTATACTATTCCATGGAGATATTTCCCTATCCAACTAGGTTACAAGCTCTTCAGAGCAGGGACCACATGCCCTCCTTTTCTTTTGTATCTCTCAGTACCCAGAAGAACAGTTTGCATTTGGTAAGGCCTTAGCACATGTTTACTCATCAGCTTTACAGAAGTGTGATTTCATTTTACCTGTAGAGGAAACTAGCCCAAGCCTGTACCAAGTCTAAATAAGTTTTCTAACAGTTGATAAGACCTTCTCTTATGGTCAACTGTGTGATATGGCACTGTGTTAATAAGTTAGTGGACGTTGACTTTGGGTTTTGAGAATTTTCAATTTTTTAAAATACTAATTTTAATTAATTAAATTAAATTAAATTAATTAATTTAAATTAATTAAATTAATAAGGTTTGGCAACTTATGGCAACTGCTAGGTGAATAGCAGTTGCTTTTATTTACACTTGATTTTGAATCTTCATTCATTTCAGGTCCTGTGTATGAGTAGGAGATAAATTGAGCACAGGGAGATTGCAGAGTTGTTGATCCAGAATTATGAGACTTGTGTATCAAGTAATCTTAGTAGAATATAAGATGCCAAGGTCATCTCTGTGCTATATTTATCAAATTGGAAGAACCCCTGCCACAAAGCTACACTGGGTAGAGTCAAACTACTTTCCTCCCTCCGATGAATGTGTGCAAAGGGCAGAGAGCAGGAAGGTGTGGAAGCAGGACCTGAGCGGGCCGGCTGAAAAGCAAGAGAGAATCACTAGATGAGCATTTGAAGCAGGGCAGTAACGAGGTTGACTGCTGGGAAGGTACAGCAGCAGATGGATACCTGGCATGCAGCAGCCAGAGAGAGGGGGGCTTATATAGAATTAGGTCATCACACAGACACATGAAGCCAAAAAGCTGCAACACAAGCAGGGACGAGACTGACAAAGAATGGCTTAACAAGTGAACCTGCTGCGGAAAATACTGTAGTTATACTCAAATATGTAAAATATAACAAGACCCAGAATAGCTTCTTTCAAGGATAAGGGTACAGAAACACCCAAAGTGTTTGTCATATAAATCAAAACCTGAAGGAAAAATGCAGTCCCAGGAATTTATTGGAATGAAGGATTTCAACTCGTATCATTGAATGTATGTTGAATACAGCATTGAATTAACCTTTCCGACAGGTATATCATGATTTACAATGAACCAATATGTGTCCCATGGTTTGCAGCTATCCTCATTTGTAGAGATTTCTTTTAAAAAAGAATCTTACTTTAAAAAGCAAACCCTAAAATTTACCATTGGTGTAGCTTCTGTGAAATCCATCAAAAGGTCACCTGGCCCCAAGGTAAACACATCTCCTGTGTCAGAGGGACCCTAAAAAGGCAGAAAATGTTTCCAGGTCAACACTGGCCCAGCATTTTGAAATATAACATATACTATACTTAATGAGAAAAATACAGTTATATTCCATATTTTTCCCTTTACAACACTAATGTTGGGAAATAGGACTAGCCAACATGGTCTAGACTATTTGTGAAGATCAAAAAATGTAGCTCATGCCTTCAGTCAATGTAGTTCTTGACTCAAACACTTATTAGCTGTTTGTTGCTGGGTAAGTCACCTAACCTCTGTCTGTCTAACTGTAAAATGGAGATCATAATAAGACCTACTCCCCAAAATTTTTTAGGATGAAATGAGATACTATTTGTAAAACTCTGTGCAAACTTCAAGCAAAAATATTAGCTATTATTTCTCAAAGGCATGCTTTCAAAGAATGCAGGATTGTCATTTTTGGAGACTTGGGTTCCATTCTCATCTCTATTACAAGCTAGCTTTGTTACCTTAGGGAAGATAACTTTTCTTGGCCTCCATTTTCTCATCTGTGTAATGGAGGTGGGGAGTGGGCTAAATGATGTCTCCAATCTTTTCTAGTTTTAAGATGCTATGATTCTAAGTTTTGACCTTAATTATGTCTGGATAACAAAAAATCGATTATAGAGAAGTAGTTAGGTTATACAGGTGAGCCGAAGTGGAAGTGGCTAAAATTCATGGAATAAAAATGAAAGATTACATGCCAGGTATAGTGCTACTTTTTGTATAAATTTTAGCTACACTGCTTTCTATAGTATTTGTGTTGAACTAAAATGGAGTAGAATGATATGTCTTCTACTTCCTATCTACATGTGCTGTACGTTTACAGCATGATTCAGCATAGTCAGACCTTTGTACATCCCTTTCCCCTCTTGTACTGCACCTTTGCACAGGGGGATAGCTGGTTTTGCCCTTCCGACTTCTGAGGTGTGCTGATTTTCTGGGATGCTGGAGATCCTGGTGGTCCTGATGCTGTTGTTGCCATGGCAGCAGCCAGGGCAGGAGGAAGGTCATCTTCATCACTGTGGTTACTGAAAGTACATGAAGCTCTGCTCATTACAACAAAGGGGTTTCCAAAGGAAGGTGATTCAGGAAGGATATGTCTTCACAGGGACTGACCTAGTTATTTTGTTCCCTTAATATTGACCACGCAGCTTACAATTTTGTTTCCAAATTATTTTTTAAAAAAGCTATTTGTTACAAATTATCTCCTAGGGAGAAACAATGTATTTTTTTTTGCATTTTGCATGCTGGCTTAAATTTAGTTTGAGATTTTCCACTGCATGTAATTCCCTAATAATTGCTAATTTGTTTTCAATCACTTTTAGAGCTGCATCTGTATTCTTTCAAATATGTTTGTCAAGATTTAAATATGTTTGTCAAGTATGAAAATATATTAGATCCCTTGAACAAAACCTGAAAATTGTTTAGCCACACACTGGCAGTCCTGAGTGTGTGTGCATGTACATGTGTGTATTGTGTGTGAGTATTTTCCCCTAGGATGACTATAGATTCAGAACAATGAACCTAACACAAGTCTGTTGGCAAATGCAATTTGCTGAAATTTGTTGGACAGCCAAAAAACAGTTTGAGACAAAAATAGTGATTCTTTCATAAGTGTAAAGACTCTTCTTGGAAGTCCATCAAATACTCATGAGGCTTTAAGGTAAAAACAAAAAGCCTCCCTCATTTGAGAGAGGCTCTCATTGTCAGGCGGTGGGAAGGATTCTTCCTTCTTTCTATTTTGGTCTTCTGTTTGGTCATCATGGCTTTTCAATGCTGATCCTGCTCTGCATGAGCCATTCTACTCCCAAAATATTATGGCAATAGGGTGGACCTTTGAAGAGACTCCTTATGTAAGATTATGGGACTTCTTAACCAAGCAGTTTTTCCACAGACCGGTTTCATAAGAGCATCTCGGAAAAACGAATCACCAACATGTTGGTTCTTGAAGAGCCTATCTTTTTTTCCTCAGACTCATTTCAGACTTTTGTGTCTCCCCTGTTCACTAACTGTCACTAATTTTCTTCTACTCAGGAATTTGAATAAACATTTTTAAAAATTAAAGAACAAGTTTCATGGTCTTGATAGAGACAGGGCAGCCTCTATCATCAGGCAACCAAATATTTTAATCATTTTAAACCCTCAGTATGGTAAATAGAAGGCATCTAGCACCATTTGAAATCCCTTTTCCCTATATTTCTTACCACTTTTACCATAACCAACATGGTAGATATGATGTGTGTGTGTGTGTGTGTGTGTGTGTGTGTGTGTGTGTGTGTGTGTGTGTGTAGAAATACTTCATGGAAGGTTACAAGCAGTGACTGGCTTGGGATTGGGGTTATGGTAAGAGGGAGGGGAGCATTAAGAAGAAATTGCAGTGATGTAAAAACAGAAGGCTACAATAAAACTTTTTTAAAAAAATAAAAGGAAAAGAAATAGTTCATGGAGTTCTACTGCCTGTTAAACTTAGGACTCTAGTTTCTACTTTATAATGTTATACTTTCTGATGCTGTACTAAACCTTCTGCATTTTATTTTGCCATCTGCTACTCCTTCCTTTTGCTTTCTATTCTGTTAAATTTGCCCCTTTTTCCTTTGTACTGAGGCAATTATAGATCATTTTGAAAATGTGACTTGGTCCAGGTGCTTCCCAGCTACAAATATTCGGAATCTTTGCAGTCAGGCCTTCTTAAGGAGAAATCTAAACCTGATTTCAACAATCTGCCTGAAAGCTACAGACCATCTATTTTGAATCACTTCAGGACATCCAATTCTCCCCATTCCTTCTGTTATCACTTCTCATAGCCTTGGAACTTGTCTATGCTCTCCTAGCGTTTGGAACATAGTCATCTTGACCGCCTGATGTTCTCTTCCCATTCAAAATTTGCCATTTTTCTTAAATAGGTGGGGTTTTATCCAAATAACTGTGCTGTGGCCTTCCACTCACCCCAACATATTTTCTCTTCCCACCAGAAAATATAATTAAAGAAAAACAATAATTTTTTAACTCCAATTTTTTTGGCATGTAAGCTTCAAAAGGTCAGGGTCACTTATTATGTATGTGCACAAACTCAGCACTCACTAATAATAACAAGCTATGTGTAGGCAGTCCTTGAAAAATGCATATATTTATCCTGAGGAAAATGGAATCATACCCAAAATACAATTTCTTTTTTTAATATAAGTAGAAGGGTCAGGCATGGGATTACAATCTATGAAGACTTATATCCTTATTTCTGATCTTGTCTATTTGGTTGTGAAGCATCCCTGGAGAAGTTTCTGCACTCATAGCTCATGATTACCCATCATCCCTTCTCACATACCAGTTCTGAATATTGTAGTAGGCAGCATTAATGTATTATATATTATTTATGTTGTGAAAGCAAAAGAAAAGAGTTAGCTAGCCTGGTCCTACATGAGTAACCATGGAACATTATAAGAATAGAGGAAATTTTCCAACATCTTGGAATTACTCTCTAGTAATAATTATATTTCTTCCTTAAGGATCAGCCTACAGATGGCTTCAGGAAGTTACTCCAGAAAAAAATATTTTACACAGAAAAAAGAAGTCACCCCAAACTCTTTCTCAAGTAATTTCTCATTCTCTATAGAGAATTTATATGTGTATATATATGTATACATATATATATATACACACACAGATATGGACAAGAATATTATAGAGGAGATGGAGGGACTGAGGCCTACAACAAGGGAGGAAGGACCCACTCTGATACAATAAAATATGACCTGAAAACATAACTACTGTGCAAAACATGAAAATTCCCTCTCCTCCTCATCTCATTTAGTAGGGGAAGATATTATTCTTATAGTAACACATGAACTTTTATGGAGATGAGGAGAAGAAGAAAAAAAGTGGAAATAGCTATCACACATACATATTATTCCCTCAATTTTTGTCACTGTACTAGAACGATGAGAAGCAATATGGAGTAGTGGATAGAGACCTGGCTTCTGATCCCGAAGGACTTGGTTTCAACTTCTGTCTCTTACATAAACTGTTATGTGATCCTGGGCAGGTCACTAAACCTCTCAATCCTGTCTAGGCAACTCTCTAAGACCATGGAGTCCTGCTTTGCTGACATAAAAATACCCAGAATGCATAGCATTACATGTTTTGGAAGGAGGCTGTGCATTCTGTATATTTTTGTGCCTGAAAATTAGGCTACAACTCGAAGTTTCTGATAAAGTGCCAACCTGCATTGTTGAATCAAATTTCCTCACACAGGAGTTCCCCATACCAACAAAATCACAGTCCCTATCTCTGATGGACCGACAAAGCTTCCATGGCTGGCTATGAAATCTCTCTGGAACTATCATGGAGGATTAGTGGGGCAAAGTGGATAGAGAGATGGCCTTGGAGTCAGGAAGACCTCGGTTCAAATTCTGCCTCGATGTGTGACCCTGGACAAGTCACTTAATTCTTTAGTGCCTCAGAGGGCTGGCTAGGCAACTCTCTAAGGCTGTAAATGGCAGAATAGGAACCAATTAGCATTGGATTGATAAAAAAGGAGTCTGCTCGAAGGAAATCAAAGGTCTTCTTCCCTCCTTTTTTTCCTCCCTCCCCTCACCCCACTCCATATACCCAAACTTGCAGTGTAGAACTCACAAACTGTATTGTCTTGTTAATTTTCTCACTCTTGGGGGCTTAATTTCTTGCTTCTCTTGCTTTTCTGTAGCTGGTTCAGTAGCTTCTACTTTTATAGAAGGAACAGGGCTTCTGGAGAGAGAAAAGAAGTATACGGTAATATTTTTGCTTTAGTTATTGTTTTCCCAGCAAAGCCATACCTGAATACCCTAATTTACTTTGTCAATTAGAAAATCAATTTGCTTTGTAGAGTGTTAATTCTTTGAGGTCAGTTACTATTAAGTTTTTGTCTTTATATCTATCCCTAGTATCTAGCACAGTACCTTAGACATAGTATATATTTAATAAATGTTTGATTATCAAATTGAGCTCATTCCCCTTTTTTGTTTACTTATTGGATACATATATTTGTTTAGGATGGAAAAATTTATTTTGACCCAACCAACACCCAAATGACCCCTTTGGGGTACAGCTTATCGTTTGTTAACGGCAATGAGTGATATGTCTTTAAACTCTGATAGTGCAGTATTAGCCTTAACTTGTATCCATTTCCATAGCATATCCAAAATAAACTAAATGTACAACCTAAACTCCAAATGGAGAAGAAAAGACAGACCCATGCTCTTCCTGGAAGTTATGTGCCCACTCCACATCCACTCAAAAAGCAAACTACATTTTGAATATAGTCCCATTGCCCCCCAAGTTCCAAGGGATGTAAGTGCCTATTATTTCATTGCTGTTCTGTTGTTTTTCAGTTGTGTCCAACTCTTTGTGACTCCATTTGAAGTTTTCTTGGCAAAGATACTCCTGCTCATTTTACAGATGAGGAAACTGAGACAAACAGGGTTAAATGATTTGCCAGGGTCACACAATAAGTGTCTGAGGCCAGATTTGAACTCAGGAAGAGAAGTCTTCCTGATTCCAGGCCCCCTATCCACTGTGCCACCTAGTTGCCCTAAGTGCCTATAATGGAGATCCATTATAGGGCAAATTTCCCTAATTCCGTTAAGGGTACTCTGATCTTCACAACCACCAGTTTCATAATCTCGAAGTTATTTTTTGTGTTTTTCCTCTCCTTCAAACCTGATACAATCAGTTACAAAATCCTGTCAATTCTTTCTCTTCAGTCTCTCTCCCATTAGTCCCCCTGACTACACACACACATACACACACACACACACCCTACTGTAAAATTCATGCCCTCATTAATTCTCATCTGCTCTATTACAATCACTTCCTAATTGGTCTCTGTCCTTCTAATCCTTCCTCCTCTGTGATCCTTCCTCTTCTGCACAGCTGCCAAACCGATATTCCTAAAACACAGATCTGACTATGTAAACCTACCCTACTCAAAGATTTGAATGGTTTCCTATTGCCTTTAGGACAATCAGATTCCACCTGATCGAGCTGACCACAATCCACCTATCTTTCTAAGCACTACATAGCAATAACAGACAGAGCTAGAAAGGACCTTAGAAGTCATTTAGTCCAACTCTCTTTTGTTACAGGCGGGAAAATTTAAGCTCACAGAGTGACTTGCCCAAGGTCACTCAGGAAGTGTGCTGAACCCATATCCTCCAGCACCAGGGCCATTTCTATTGCATCATATATGTCTTCTTTCATGCACTACCTGTTCTAGTCAAACTAGCCTGTTTTTTGTTCCCTATAAACAACATCCCAACTCAACCTTTGTGCAGGTGGGTATCTCATCCTCCTTCCTACATGCCTAGAATATACTCCCTCTTCCTTGCCTCCTACTCTTAGAATCCCTAGCTTCCTTCACAGTGCCTGGCACATAGCAGGTGCTTAATGTTTTTTATTGATTGCTACTCTGGTATTCCATGGGATGGTTAAGGCTGAGACTGAGATAGAACATTCAGAGAGGTAGGAGGAAAATCAGGTCGAGAACAGTGTCATGAAAACCCAGAAAGGAAGAAAGTATCTAGGAGAAGAAGGTGACTGACAGGGTCAAAGGCTATGGAGAGGCCAAAAAGTATGAGAAAAGGCTATTAGATTTGGCAGTTAGGAGGCCATTGGTAATGTTAGATATAGCAGTTTAAGTTGAATGATGAGATCAGAAGCCAGAGGTCTGAATCTGATTTAGAAGAGAATAAGAGGAGAGGAACTGCAGGTATTCATTGTAAATGGTTTTCTCAGGAATTTGCCCATAAAAGGGAAGAGATATATAGGAAAATAGCCAGAGATTTAGTTCTTTGAATGAGAGATAGAAAGCAGGAGAGATGGAAGAGGGGAGCATGGCAACAGATGGAAAAAAACTGTGATGAATGAAGATGATAATTCATAGTTCCAGAGAATACAAAGCTGGGTATCTTAGCTCCTCTCAGGTTCAGTTTGGAGAGTGGAGGAATAACATGGGCAGGAAGAACAGTATCTAGGGTGAAGATGAAGGTGCAGGTCCTTGGGAATCCACACCTTAGTAGATTAGCTTCTCTCGGGCATAAGATCCTACTTATCCTTTCTCTAAACCCTGTAAAATTTGCTTTCCAAAATCTTTTTTCAAATTCTGTCCAGCTTTTCTCTCCTTCTAAGATGGCGTGGTCACTTTCCTCCAAAGTTTCCATTGTTTCTAATTAAGTAGCCAATTCTTTCTAACTGTTCAGAATACAGGCTAGCTTTGTTACTTCCTCCACTTTGGGGAGGATTTAATTATCATCAAATTAAGCCAATAATGTATGAACTGCTTTGTTTTTGCCAGCGAAAATTTCCTTAGCTATCTGTGTAACTGAAGCCCCTGTAAGCAACATATCATGCCTCCACTCCATCCTTTTGTTTTGTTTCTCAGACTCCTTATCAATTTCCTCATTTTGTCATGTAGTCATAGCATAATACTAGGACAATGTAAGTTATTTTTTTTCTCCCTCTACTGATATTCACCTCAATGCTTAGTCCTGGATACTTTCATCAGTTTGGTCCTAGAGGTCCCATCCCTTCAACCTGCCTTTATTGCTTGACCAATTTTTTTTAAAAAAGTATTCAAGCAATTCTTAGAGGGAATGAAACAGTAAAAAGATTCATCCAGTCCTCTACTCTCTACCCCACCCTGACCTTGTGAACAGACAGCTAAGATTTTGCCTTGACTAGCAGACCTTCAACACCATTGCAAGATAGGATTGACACACTCTGTCCCTTATCCCCAACTTGTTGGATCATTTACAAACCATTTATTTACATAAAGATGTCCTAGTTACTAAAGAAAATCTTCAGGGAGCCAACAACTGTATTCAGATTTGATAGGAAAATGAGCAGAAGATGGCTTTTCAGAGAGTAGACTGGAACATAGACGGGTACCTTGATAATACTTCGATCTAATCCTAGGACCCCAACCAACATGTCCTATTGATAAAACAAAACAAAACAAATTCTACTCCAGCATCTGGATATAGTACAGGTCACAGAAACTATCAGGAGAATGAAAAGGTCATAGGAAGAAGAGAAGAGTAGTGACAATTGGTGATTCCTGCTCAGAGGTATAGAGGCAGCCATTTTTCAACTTGATAACAACGACAGAGGTCTGCTCTCTTCCTAGGGCAGGTATCCAAGATTTAACAGAGAACCTCTCAAGGCATATTAAAATGGATAATAACTACCCACTTTTGGGAACCCATGGAGGCACAACTGATAATGCTAGAAAGAAGCTTAAAAAGCACCACTAACAATTTCAATGTCATGGGCAAGAAACTGAAGACCAGAGAGAGAAAGGCAAAAGAGAAAACTTTAAGAGGTGAACTGCTGGTTGTGAAAGTAATATGAGAATGGAATTTTCACTGGAGAATGCAGGCTTAAAATACAGGATGTTCTAAAAGTCTTGGGGCAGTGTTGTACTTTAATGGCTGGGACATTAGGGATTCCCTGCATAGGGATGTCAGATTCTTGGCTAGAGATGAATACACCTAACAAATACTGGTAAAACTGTATTTTCTAGGTGTCTTCCAAATCTAACGAAATGAAGCTTTAAACGAAAAATGATGGGTAAAGGAGGAGACTGCATATGAATAGCCCCTTAGTTTGGATACTAGAGAGAATAGCAACAAGGAAGGAAAACAAGCAGTTGAAATATCCAGAAGGTCTGTTGCTGTTGAACCATTTTCAGTTATGTCCGACTCTTTGTAACCCCATTTGGGGTTTTCTTGATAAAGATACTGCAGTGGTTTGCCATTTCCTTCTCTAGCTCATTTGACAGACGTAAGGTTAATGGGGAATAAGATCTTCCCCACCCATCAATAGGCCTCACGTGGAGAACATTAAGGGAAGCTTGCTTGCTTGGAGGAAGGCTTGCACAGCTTTTGTTAATTTCTAATTAGTCACTGAGCCTAAAGGGTATATATTCTGAGAGGTGAGCTTTTGCTTTAGGGCCTTGCTTATGAGAAAGATACTATGATTCCCTGGTCAAGACTCTGGGTGGTCATGTGTTCAGAACTCCCTGACTCCTCAGAAATAAAGGCTATCTTGATTCAGTGGTGGATATAAAGCCTTGATTCAGGCAGTAGAGCCCTGTCTGTTGGTTTTTAATTACATAGAAAAAATACAAAGAGAAATAAAGAAGATTATTGACCCCTTTTAAGTTGCTTTCCTTAGTAAAGCAGATCTAAGAACCTGCACTAGCAGCCATCCTGGGTATGCCAATGTTGTTGCCATTACAACAGATGAGGAAACCGAGGCAAACAAGGCTAGGTGACTTGCCCAGGGTCATATAGCTAGTAGGTGTCTGAGGCCAGATTTGAATTTAGGGAGATGAGTCTTCCTGACTCCAAGTCTGGCACTCTATCCACTGTACCACCTAGCTGCCCTACCCAGAAGTTCACGGGAGACAAAATCCAAGAAAGGAGATTGTAGTAAGACCCATGGCCTTAAACTTCTATATTCAAATGCTCAGTATTTAGGCTTAATGATTTCTCACCAGGCTGTGCTCCTCTGGACTTCTCCCTCATGGTCCAGAAACCTCTTCATTCTGGAAATGCACCCTAGCCCCAGAATTCATCTCTCAGAAGTACCCTTCCCTATAGTTCCTCCCTCTACTTGGATAGCTCCTCCCAGAACTTCCATTTAAGGAGAGTGTCCAGACCACTCATCTCTGAATTTCTCACTAGGCTGCACTCCAGACTTTTCTATCATGCCCCAGAACTGGTTCCTTTCTCTTTCTACCCTTTCCCCCTTCAGCTTCCCTTTACAGTTGTCCCTTCCACATTGTGGAGTTAGGTGTGCAGTGCCCCTGCAATCTGGAAAATCTACACACATATTTTTGGCCCTCCCTTCATATCAGAGAAGAAGTCTGAATTTTTTCTTTTTCTTTTAAGGGGTGTGCCTTATTGTAAAATTTGGGTTAAGTATTTGATCATGGGTTCTGTATCATCTGCTCTGTCTTTGAATGTCATCTGTGGCTTCTGCAAAACTCCCAAAAAATTTCATTTAATTTCTTATGCCCAACATGCAACATATTGAAACTGCAATAGAGAAAGTGATGATGTGGAAGGAATAACTACATATATCATCTTCACCCATTAGAAGCTCCTTGAGAGCAGGAACTATCTCTTTTGCTCGTGTTTGTAGTCCCAGCACTTAGCACAGTGCCTGTTACACAGTAAGTGCTTAATGAATGCTTGATGAGTGACTGACAAGTCAACCAACAATAGGAACTGGAAGATCTAATGAAAAGAGGCAAATCTGATTTCATTGATATCAGTAAGACTGGGTGAGATAAAATCTATGATTATACCAAGGCTGCACATCCTGAGAAATGCCAGGCTGGATGAATCAAAAGCTGGAATTAAGGTTGTCTGGGGAAATATAAACCATCTCTGACATGCAGATGATAAAGCTCTGATGGCAGAAAGTGAAGAGAAATTAAGAAGCTTCTTGACGAGAATGAAATACGAGAATGGAAAAGCTGGCTTGAAGCGTAACATCGAAACAACTAAGATCTTGGCAACTGGTCTCATCACTTCCTGGCAAACAGAGGGAGAAGAAATGGAAGCAGTGTCAGATTTGATATTCTTGGGCTCAAAGATCACTGCAGACAGTGACTGCAGCCATGAGATTAAGACACTTGCTCCTTGGAGGGAAAACTGTGGCAAATCTGGACTAAAAAACAGACATCATGTTGCCAACAAAAGTCCATATAGTCAAAGCTATGGTTTTTCCAGCAGTAAAGGGACTACTCATCATGAGTAGTCCCAACTATGAGAGTCAGACTGTAAGGAAAGCTGGGCAGCACAGCTTTTTACAATATTTACAATTTTACAAATTTTACGATATTTACAAAATTGATGCTTTTGAATTATGGTGCGGGAGAAGACTTTTGAGAGTCCCTTGGACAGTGAGGAGATCGAATCAGTCAATACTAAAGAAATTAATTCAGACTATTTACTGGAAGGTCGAATACTGAAGCTGAAGCTTAAATACCTTGGCCACATAATGAGAAGATTGGACTCATTGGAAGAGATCCTGATGCTGGAAAAGATTGAAAGCCAAAGGAAAAGGGATGGCAGAGGATGAGATGGATGGATAATGTCATGGAAACAATGAACATAAACTTGGACAGACTTTGAGAGATAGTGGAGGAAAGAAGGGCCTGGTGTGTCCATGGGGTCACAAAGTCAGACACAACTGAACAACTGTACAACAACCATGGCTCTATTATTCAAAAGAAACAGGATAAAGACAATTCTGAAGGACCTGTTATGATGAAAAATAATATCTCCAGAGAAAGAACTGGTAGACTATGAACGCAAATTGAAGCATACTTTTTTTAAAACTTTATTTTTCTTGGGTTTTTTGGTCTGTTTTCTTTGACAACATGGCTAACATGGAAATATGTTTTGCATGACTGCATATGTATAACATATTAAGTTGCTTGCCTTCTCAAAGGGGAAGAGAGGAAGGGAAGGAGAGAATTTGGAACTAAAAAAAAATTTAAAAACAAAGGTTAAAAATTGTTTTTACATGTAATTTGAGGAAAATAAAATACTAAATTTTTAAAAAGAAACAGGATAGGCAAAAGGAGAGGTAGGATAGCTACTGTTAATTAAGAAAGTATACTCAAGTGAGGGAAGCCAGGAAAGAGATGGGAAAGTATGACAGAGAGTATCTGAGTAAAGGTCAAATGGCCAATGAAACAACAATAATTTTGAATATATATTATAGATCATTTGATCATAAAGATGAAATAGATAAAGAGTTTGAGAAACAAATCTAGGTCTGGCCTAGAGGCATGATATAATATTGATTGGGGTAGAGGGACTTCAATGATCCATACATATGTTAGGTCCATCTCTCTCCTTCCTTCCCCCCACTGTCCTCCCCCCACCTCTCTCTCTCTCTCTCTCTCTCATAATAACTTCTAGAAATACCATTGTAATTTGATTCTTTAAAAGGTAGAGGAAGCAACAAGGGGAGATTCTATTCTAGACCTGATTTTTACTCACAGGGAGGTCTTTGTTGTTGAAGTAGAAATGATATGAGACCTTGGCAGGAGAAGGAGGGGTATAGGTGGATAGGGGTGAAGTAGGGAAGAGTAAACCTTCACTTCAAGAGTTTATGATAGAGAAGGAAATGAAATCCAGGTTTATTTCAACATATACCACAGACTTTGAGGAAGCAGATTTCAAGTGGAAAAAGATAGGTAAGCTCTCAAATGTAAACAGGAAAGTCAGCCCCAGGAGGGATGAGAGATACTCAAAAATTAAATTCTGAAGACACAAAGGGAAACAATTTCAATCTGTAGGGGGAAAAATATCTCTGAAGGGGCCAATGCGAATATTCAGGGAACTCACCAAACAATTTAGATTTACAAAAGAAATTCAAAGATGGAAGCAAGTTCAGAAAACAGAGGATGAATAATAAGAGTGTGGTGTGATTTTGTAAAATGAGCATCAGAAGTGCTAAAGCTTAGGATAATCTAAGGTTCAGGAGGGAAACTAAGACCAACAAAAAGGGGTGTTTTTAATTATAACGGGAAAAGAAGGAGGCTCAAAGTAGGGCTAGAACCTTTCCATAGTTTGAATGGAACTACAAAAACCGACAACAGAGAAGGGATTGCTTCTCAACTCTTGTTTTGTGTCTGTTTTCTCTGCCAAGGAGAATGACCTTTATACTGGCAAGAACCTTGGTCAGTCAGGAGAAGCATGGGGCACCTGGAGTTAG
Organism: Phalanger gymnotis; assembly: GCA_028646595.1. Taxonomy (NCBI): domain Eukaryota; kingdom Metazoa; phylum Chordata; class Mammalia; order Diprotodontia; family Phalangeridae; genus Phalanger; species Phalanger gymnotis. The sequence continues at coordinate 395,125,516 of CM053622.1, read as the reverse complement.
GAATGGTGAGCACCAAAAGGGAAGACTGATTTAGAATAAGGAATAGAGGGGTGCTGAAGGCAGACTCCTCTTTCTTTGTGATTTTGCCTAGGACTGGCCCTGCCAGGAAATTACGAACAGAGAAACCAAGATGGAGAAGACAGCTATGAATAAAAAGGATCTCAGGATCAGATGGATAATATACTGATTATAAATTTGGAATGGCTGGTTATTTGGGCAAAGAAAATGAGATTGATGAATCTAATGGCCATCCGCCATGCCTGGAATGCTCTCTCTCCTCATCTCCACCTCATGGTTTTCCTGGCTTCCTTCAAGTCCTAGCTAAAATCCTACCTTCTACAGGGATCATTTCCTGGTCCTGCTTAATTCTAGCGCATTCCCTCTGTTGATAATATCTAATTTTTCTTGTATATAGTTTGTTTGTACACAAGTGTTTGTATGTTGTCTCCCTCGTTAGATTGCAAACTCCTGAAGGAGGGACTATCTTTTGCCTTTCTTTGTATCCCCAGTGCTTAACACTGTTTGGCACATAGTGGGCACTTGACAAATGTTTATTTACTGACTTATAGTCAATAGATATGCACTTGCATCATGACAAAGGACTATCTATTTCCATATAAATTAATCCATAATATTACACTGTCATTTTCAAAACAAGTGTAAACTGAAGCCATTGGATCTTCCCTTTAGACAAGCATCAATGACTAGATTACTGTATTTCAAGTTTTTTTCTGAGGCAGAGGAATTTTAAATATCTGAAGGTCCCTAAATCGGAAGTTTCTTTGCAAATCTTCCTTTTCATAGCCATTGGCTAATGTCAAGCAGATAACCTGAGTCTATTCTTAAAGCCCACTGGAATGGTCTGATTTCTTTTGTGTAACTCTGCTTTCTATCAAAGAATTCCAAGGCTAGAAGGATTCACTATGGCTGCATTTCAACCTCGATGACTTTGGGAGTTAAATTCCTCTAGAAGATAATTAGGACATAGGTAAATTTAATCTGCAAAAGGGAGAAGAATGGGGAAAGAATCAGTGAACAACTCTGAGCAATGGCTAGACATTGGAATTTTTCTGTTCAATATCATCCTGGCTGACCCCATAAAACAATAAGGCAATAAATACAACATCAATGACAATCGTGAATATGCCTGTGTAGTTCTGTATCGCAAGGTATGGGAGACTCTCCATAAAGAAGGTAAAAGAAGTATAACATTTATTCAGACACCAGAAAATCATATCCCATAACTAAATGTTCAGCTCCCACAGCCAGTCAGCCCACTTTATCATAACAGCAAGGAACTTAAAACACCATATCAGAGCCTCGCCATCCCAAAACCTCTTCAACCCCCTGCTGGGATCTTTATCCAAAACAAACTCACAGTACAGCTAAGTCAACCTGTTCAGATCTAACAATCACGAGGGCAGCCATTAGCAGCCATAACATCTTTCTCTCTCTCTCTCTAAGCATTTCCTATGACATAACTTCCTTTTCCTCTCAGAAAGCTCCTCCTACCTTGTAACTTAGGCTTCCTGTGATGTAAGCAGGTCACATGGCCTATTAATGGGTGGGAAAGATCTTCAAATCTAATTGCTACTACACCCCACCTACCAGGCCATATTAGCATCTTAAGCTTCCTGAAGGCTAATTGCTAAAATAGTATTCTTATGGTAGAGTCAACCATGGTTTCTACTGCTAATCCTGATGATTAATAGTATATTTTAAATCTCTGACCTAGAGTTTTTTCCTACACTCTTTGAACTCAAATTATTGCAATTTTTATTTCCTGCCACGCTGATTTTTTAACATTATTTATTTTAATTTATGGAATAAAGAAGTGTTTCCAGAACCTAGCATAATAATAAAAGATGACTATACATGAAACTGTAAATCTATTATGTACAACTTGCTATTTTTAAAAAATATATAATAATGTTGTCATATAAATTTTTCCCCTCCCCTGTCCTGCCCTACAGATGGCTACCAATGGACACAAATATGTATATACATGTAAAACAATTCTATACATACTTCTACATATCAGTTCTTTCTCGGGATGCAGATAGTGTCTTAATTATGTCCTTTGTCATTAATTTGGATATTGATAGTAGTCAAGATGGCTTATTTGCTCAAAGTTGTTCTTAAAACAATATTGCCATTACTGTGTAGACACTGATTTTTAAAAAGAAATGTAATCAGGAATTTTGTTTAGAGAAGAGCACTAAGGCTATGCAGTAGGCTAAATGGTTCATTTACTAGGCTTTCCCCCTTCCCCTTCAACTAAGAAGCAACAGACCTTACATTAGGGTCCTGAAGAGCAGATTTCTTATTGACATTGGCAAAATCTGGCTCCTCTTTCACAACCTGTTAAAGGAAAGAGATAGTTTAGTGATGTGAATATTTTTGCATTCAAGAATATTATAATAACTAAGATAGTTGATATAAATGTACCATAAATGTCAAGGCAATATATGAAAAAATCAGTTAAAAGAGTAATCATTAAGCACTTATCAAGTGTCTATTATGTGCCAGGTGCTGTACTGGGTATACACCAGGCATGGAGATGGCCTTCAAAGGCACAGAGATATGAGTGGAGCTTAATGTCTGAAAAACACTAAGGAGGCTAGTTTGGCTGGAATATATATGAAAGAGAATACCATGTAATCAGGCTGAAAAGGTCTATGAATGTCTTTGAATGTCTTTAAATGCTAAATTGAAGAATCTGTATTTGACCCTGGAGGTAACGGCGAGCCAGTGGAGTTTATTGAGTAGGGGAATGACGTGGTCGGCCCTGCATTTATTAAAATTACTTTGGCAATTGTGTGGTGGAAAGGTTGGAGAAAGGGAGAGACTTGAATTAGGGAGTCCAGACAAGAGGTGATATGGGTCTGAATTAGGCCTAGTGGTGGCCATGTAAGTAGAGAGCAGAGCATGATCTGGCAGATGCCGTAGAGGTAGAAATGATGGGATTTTGCAATTGATTGGATGTGTAGAGTGAAAGAGAATGAGGACTCTGGCTCTTATAGGTATAGAATTAATATTGTGAAGGAGAACTTTTCTTGACATCTATTTGTGAGCCCTGAAAGAGTAAAAAACTGGAATATAATAAATGTTTGATTATTTATTCCAGTATGAGATTATCACAGAAATATCCTATGGGAATCAGTGAGTTGAACCTCTTCATTTGATCAGCAAAGCTACTAAGGACCAGACAGGGGAAGGGATTTGCCTACATTCACACAGCTACCATATGTCAGATCCTGCAGTCAAACCCAGGTTGTGTGACTATAGGCCAATGCCTGTTTCACACTGTCCTTCCTAGCACAGAAAACCAAATCCAAAGGGCAGACTGGAAAAATTCACTTTGTTGGTGGAGTTGTGAACTGATCCAACCATTTTTGGAGAGCAATTTGGAACTATGCCCAAAGGGCTATAAAAATGTGCATACCCTTTAAGCCAGCAATACCACTTCTAGGGCTGTCTTGCAAAGAGATCATAAAAATGGGAAAGGGACCCACATGTACAAAAATATTTATAGCAGCTCTTTTTTGTGGTAGCCAAGAACTGGAAATTGAGGGGAAACCCATCAATTGGGGAATGGCTGAAGAAGCTGTGGTATACAAATGAAATGGAATACTATTGTGCTATAAGAAATGATGGATAGACTTTAGAAAAACCTGGAAAGATTTATATGAACTGATGTTGAGTGAATTGAGCAGAACCAGGAGAACATTGTACACAGTAACAGCCACAGTGTGTGATGACTGACTTTGATAGACTTAGCTCTTCTCAGCAATGCAAGGACCTAAAACAATTCCAAAAGACTTATGATGGAAAATGCCATCCACAGCCAGAGAAAGAAATATGGAGTCTGAATGCAGATCAGAGCAGACTATTTTCTTTTTTTGCTTTGTTTTATGTTATTCTTTCTCATGGTTACTCTTATTCATTCAAATTCTTCTATACAACATGACTAATGTGAAAATATGTTTAATAGGAATGTATATGTAGAGCCCATATCAAATTACATGCTGTCTTGGGGAGGGGGAGGGGAGAGAGGGGGAGAAAATTTAAAACTTATGGAAGCGAATGCTGAAAACTAAAAATAAATAAATTAAATTATTAAAAAAAGAAAAATTCACTTGGATCATTAGGTTTTTTCTCCTCTCAACATTTTAGAGGTCTGTTAAAAAGCAGCAAGATTAATCATTTGAATTTTATCTCCTTTCTCAGGTCAGCACTTCCACTGATGCTGGTGTTAACCAGCAATTACAGAACCAGAGAATCCCAAGAGTTAGAAAGGGACCTCAGAGTTCTTCTAGTTCAACCTGAACAGAAATCCTCTCTATAATATCCCTCTGAACTAGTCATTCAGCCTCTGCCTGAAGCTTCTGGTGATGGAGATCCCACTGTCTCCCAAGGCAATCTATTCTAAAAAGCTGATAGGGCTCCCTTGCTTTGGCTGTTGAAGTCCAAGGAAAATGTTTTTTGAAAAAGCATTTACTAGATGAATGATGCCTAGTCACCTCTTTAAGTTTTAGTTACTTTGGCTTAGAACTGGAAAGGACTTTAGAGATCATCTCCATGGATTCTTTTTTTTTTTTAATTCTTAGAGGCCCTTTTTTCACTTTTTTAATTTTAATTTTTTT
>CM053622.1:395096690-395120370 GCA_028646595.1 Phalanger gymnotis | reverse complement strand
TCACCAAAGAAGGATACCAGAGTCTGAGACTGAATCTGGGCCTGGCCATGTTCCCAGCCAACTTACTTAACCCTTGAGTTTTTCAGCAGGGTATGACTGCTTGTAGACTAAAGAGTTCTATGTTCCACGCTTGGGTGGATGCGCTGCCTCACCAGCACTCCTCCTTCCCCAAGAACCCCCTTCCCGGACTGGGCTTAGATCTTCAGCAGGCTCTGCACTCCTGCTCTGATCAGCCACTTAATTCCTCCCACCAGGTGGGCCTGGGGCCAGAAGCAACTGCAGCTGTAGTTCTAAAGCTGCCCCACCTCCGCTGCCCCAGGAGCGGTGGCCGAACTGCAAACTCAGTCCTGCAGCTTTTCTCACTAACCTTCTCTATTGTCTTTGCTCTTTGTGGGTTGAGAGGTCTGGTAGATGCCACAGCCCAGTAATTCAGGATGCTAGGGCACTCTCCGCTCATCTCCTGGTCTGGTGGGTCAGCATCTGGTCTGTTCGCGCCGTGCGCGCTGGGCTCAGCTCCGCTTCCCTCAGCTGGGAGCTGGGAGCTCCGTGTGGGACAGACCTTACCCAGAGACCATCCAGGCTGTCCTGGGCTGGAGCGCTGCTTCCCTCTGCCGCTTTGTGGGTTCTGCAGCTGTAGAATTGGTTCAAAGCCACTTTTTTATAGGTTTTTGGAGGGACTTGGTGGGGAGCTCACGCCAGTCACTGCTTCCCTGCTGCCATCTTGGCTCTGCCCCGCCTCATCTCCAGGGATTCTTAACCCAGGGTCTATGAACTTGTTTTAAAAAAATATTTTGATAACTGCATTTCATTACGAATCAATATCCTTTGTAATCCTATGTCTTTTATGCATTTAAATTGTTATTTTGAAAATGAGTTTTATCAGAATGCTACCAAATTGGTCCATGATTTACATAAAAGGGTTAAGGACCCCTAGGCCATAATCCTTCTCCGTCATTTTACAGATGAGGAAATTGTAACCCAGAGAGGTCGGCTCAGCTGAGGTCAAGCAGATAGTAAGAAGCCAAACCAGTATTTGAACCCAGATCCTCTGAGTCCAAGTTCAGTGCTTTCTTATGGGGATCATAATACCTTTGTCTCTTTTATGGGATTGCTACTTGTGAGGAAAGTGCTTTTTAAACCTTAAAATGCCATCGATATATGAACTTCTGTTATTTTGAGAATGGAAAACAACAAAAAAAGGAATTGGGGGGGGTCATTTAGTTTTTTCAAAGAACAAAAATCTTTTTTTTTCTTCCTCTCACTTCCCTCCCCACCACTGAAAAGATAAAGAGAAGCCCCTCTACCAAATCTTCATAGTCAAGCAAAGCAAATGTGGTAATTTAAAGGTCATGTCTTTCCCTTTGATGTTACACTAAGCCTTGTACCAGCCTAGTACAGTGTACAGCGCATAGCAGGTACTTAATATATTTGTGGTTGAGAGAAGTTCTTAGCCTTAGGGTAAGAAAGTAATAATGCTTTAAGTATCTGGGGTAAAATTCAAGTTTATTATACCAAGACAATAAGAGTCTGATGGTAGAATCCATTTAAAAATTAATAATCTTTAATAACTCCTCAAGGCTACATTCTCTATTACAAGACCTCCCCAGGCTTTCCATTTTAGCACTGCTCAGAGCCCTGGTCCTGCCCTTCCCAAGTTACCTGCAATCTCAAACCACCACCTGTCCTTTAAGCAAGATAAGGAAGTAAGCAGAGAATGCAAGCAATTCTGTGTTTTGGAATGCTTATAATGTTGTGCAACAGTGATTTTTTTTTTGGTGGGGGGAAGAGACGAAGCAGAGTTTCTTAAGCATACAAAGGTCACAGGATCATAGATTTAGACCTGGAAGGCATGGAGACTGAGTCCAACTCCCTCCTTTTACATATGAGGACACAGAGCCACAGAAAAGTTAAATGATTTGCCTAGGGTCACACAGCTAGTAAGTATCTGAAGTGGGATTTAAATCCAGTTTTTTTGGTGCTAAGCCCAGTGCCCTATACACTACATCATGTTGCCTTTGAGGGGGCACAGATGGTGTAAGAATTATTTCTCATGTAGATAAAAAAAACAACTGCTAAATAATTGAAAATTAATGTTGTAATAAATAAGCTTGCCTCAAAGAAGGGATAGGAGAAGATGCCTTCTCCCCACACTGGAAAGAAGGTTGATTGAGAATGAGGCAGAGACTTCCACTCTTGAGGAATAGGGTCTGTTAAGAAGTGGAATGGAAATTGTAGAAAGATATAAAGTCATCAATTCTGAACTGGAAGGAGCCCCACCAGGCCATTGAATCCAATGTCCTCATTGCCCTCATCTTACAAATGAGGAAAAAGAGGCCCAGAGATGTTGTATGATCTGTCCATGATCACACCCCCAATAAGTGTCTGAGGCAAGATTCCAACCCAGGCATCTTCCCAGCCATGATGACCTTTAGGAATGTAGTATCTTGGGTTCCCTACACAGCATGAAAGAGAAGAGCCCAAATGTCAACTGGTCAATTCAGGTATTTCAGGGTACTATTATCTCCTGGACCTGACCAGAAAATAAGCATGCCTCTTGGATATAAAGATCATGTCTGAAAAGACGTGTCCATTAGAAGCTGCCCAGTAAAAGAAAGGCTGATATGAGACTATGCCCCTAAAATGGCAAGCAGAAGGTTAAATGAGAAAGGTACTCTGGGAAAAGTAGACTTGAGTGTAACTGAAATGGTATTGAGGCTTCCATGGCTCACACAACTGCAATTCTGAATATAGATCAGGCCACTCACTAGGTTCCCCAAACAAGAACTCCTTAGGCAGAAACAGAAAGCACTGAACCTTCTATCTGACCTTTCATCATCTCTCTGAAGGAGAAGATAGAAGAGATCTCCGCTGAGTATCAATACCTTCTGGAACTCTTTAAGCGGGAGCAGGCAGAACAACTGCCTTCAAATTGAAAATTGGACAGCTCCTCTGACATCCAATTCATGATTTAACCATTTAATAAGAGGGTTTGAGATGGATTTCTCAGATTCCTTTCAGCTTTAGTATTCTATGATTCTCTATTATATCTTAATGCTTCTGAACCAACATGTACTAATGTATTGTTCAGCCCTATAAGGAAGAGTAACAAATGATCTGGCCTTTGAAAAACTTTGAATGTAGCTGGGCTACCAAAACCCATAGGAAGGGAATAGTTTAGAATGCTTACAGAAGAAATTTCTGCTCAGGTATGGGCTGGACTAGATTCCTGGGTGATCTTAGGCAAATCACAACATTTATGGGCCTTAGTTCATAGGATCATAGATTTTTTAGAGGTGGAAGAAACTTCTAGACCATTGAATCCAACCATCTCATTTTATAGATGAGATACACTAAGAGTCATATAGCTACTAAATGTCTGAGGCAAGATGTGAACCCGTGGGTTCCTGACTCCAAGCCTGAGTTATAAGATGAGAAGTGGATTAGGTGACCTATAAAGTCCATTACAGTTCTGAATCTGGGACCCTATGCTTCCTTGGATCCCTTCCAGCTCCAAGTTCCACATGGAGTTCTTCCTCCAGTGCACAGGAAAAAAAACCCAAACTTTTATTTTGAGTTTCAAAGCTTATGAATCATGTTGAATCTCCTACTAAGTTCCATCTTCTACCTTGGACACATTTCTGGTTCAGGGAAGCTACAGGGACCGTCATTTCATAGCTTTCTGACCTTGGTCATGGTTCAATCTATTTCTCAAATGGCAATCCAAAGCTCTGTTTCAAAACATTTTTTGCTGGACCTATGATTTCATTAGTAGGGGGAATTGCTAGAGAGGAAACTCCTTGTACCAATGCAGATCAGAATCTGCTCAGCAACTTATAGCCTTAGGGAACTGCCTAGTGCAGAGATGTCATGGTTAACAGGCTGCATCTGGCCCACAAAACTCCTGAGTTTGGAGCAGGAGAGAAGAGACCTCTAGGCTTTTCATTCTCTTCAGTCTCATCGGTTTCATCAGTCTCTTTGATTCTTCAGGGCTCTGCTGTCTCAAGAGAAAAGACAAATAACGCCAATCTCATTTCAGGTTGCTGCAGAGAGAATATGACTCTGGAAAGAAGCTGACAAGAGAGGAGCTGGCAATGTCCATCATATCCCTGCCCCAGCTTTGGGTGAGATGTAAGACTCCCCACCACCTCCCCTTCCTTCTCTCCCCTTCCCCTTCCCTCCCTCCCTCCTCCTCCCCTTCTTCCTCTTCCTCCTCCTCCTCCTCTTCTTCTCTCTCTTTTTCTTTATCTCTCTCTTTCTCTCTCTCAATGGGAGAGCTCCTTCACTCAGTATTATTTGATATATATTCATATATGCATGTATACTTTCTCGTTTTTACTCAACTCACCCCATAGCTCTTTGTCTATCTGCATTCCCTGTCCAAGATAGATGTACTGACGGACTAACTCAATGGGATGCCCATCCAACTGCAGTAGGTCAATTGACATTCTCCATTCACTGGGTTTCTCCTGTATGATTCTTGTATATTTCTCTTGTCTATTTAGGCCAATCTCTGTTGAGTGGCTGTGGATGTCATTACAGACCTTTCGTAGGGCTTAATGGAATCAGCACAATGTCATTTGCACAAAAGAACGACTGGAGGACCTCACCATCAATAGGAAATCCCTCTTTCATTTAGATTCTCCTCTGAGCAACTTTAGAAAATCTGTCTCTCTCTTTCATGAAACTAAATAAAAAATAAATGGAAAAAGTTCTCTCTATAAGTGCTTCCCTAGAAAGGGATTTGGCAATGTTTCCTTCTTTTGCTTCCACTGATGGGACGAAAGATGGTGGTAAGCTTACCAGATAAACACAGGATGTAGAAATACTTGTGTGTGGTGGAGTTCTGAGGGTGAAGGAGAAAAAAAAATGGTCCCATTTGCAGGAAATGTTTTCCCTCTGACCATCCTGGCAGGACTGAGGTGGCCTGGCAGTCTGTGTGGGGAAATTACCCTGCCCTGGTCAGTACTACACGGACAGAGATGCAAACTGAATGGGTGGTTTTACTAAGGAGGAAGAGTTTCCCGGTTTTTGTCTTCCCTGCCTGAACTAATAAGATGAATGATACCACAAAGGGATAGAGTTAAAGGGAGAGGGGAGACCAGTTTTTTGAGAGTCAGAGAGTTTGGTAGTTACCCCAGAACACCGTCTGGTGTTAGGAGATGTGCATGGCTGGTTGGGTGAGCATCTGGTGGATGGTGCCTGGTTGTTAATACTGACTACAATCAGGCATAGCCCACAGCACCCACTGGGGACTACGTGGCCATCAAGTCATCTTGTATTTTCTTAACGAATACAGGAAAAACATACTGTTAGAATATAACCTTTACGAACATGTATTGTTTTCTCAAATGAAATAAGAGTTTTCATTTGTTTTTTTGTAATCAACAAACAATAAACATAACAAGTTTTTATATTCTCTATATTTCTTAGTCAATTGTATAACTGTGAAAATATGGTTTACTGTAGAAAGCCATCTTAACAACTTGTCTGTTGACTTCCAGGTGTCATTTATAGTGAGAATTACCCACATGGACTAAGTTCCATTCTTTTAGTACTGGGAAGCAAAAATATTTCTAGAAGATGAATTGTAATGAGAGGAGGCAACTGCCTTGTTTCAGAGAAAGAGTGCTTAATAACAACCACAATAACAACATTTAAATAGCGCTTAGTATGTGCCAGGCACAGACTCAGAAAACATCTGATTGTATAAGGGACCTTGGAGTCCCAGGGGACTGTTTGTATCTTTCAGTTTTCAATCGATTTCAACTCAGTTCAATTCAACAAACAAATTTATTGACTACTGATTACATGTGAAGTAAGGCCGAGTCCTTGAGAATGTATTGGACATGGCTATTTTTTTTTCCTTTTTTGTCAACTTGTAAAATTCTAATCATCAGCAAAAGCAATTTGAACAAATATAAAAAAAATTGTACCTATATAAATTCTGAATTATTTTGTTGTTGTTGAGTTGTTTTAGTTGTGTCTGACTGTGACTCCATTTTGGGAGGCTTTTCTTAGCAGAGATGCTGGAGTGGTGTGCCATTTCTTTCTCCAGCTCATTTTACAGATGAGCAAACAGAGGCAAATAGGGTGAAGTGACTTGCCCAGAGTCACACAGTTAGTAAATGTCTGAGGTTGAATTTGAACTCATGAAGATGAATCTTCCTGATTCCAAGTCCAGTGCTGTATCTGCTATGCCACCTACCTGCCCACTGAATTATTTACAATTTGTTTATATTATGTATGTACGTATACATTAATTTTAACAAAGTTTGTTTCTATGCACCTTTATGATCTATTTTTCTTCTACATATTGTGAAAGCAAGGCATAGGGAGTTTTCAAATTTTATGGATAATTTAAATTAAATAAGGCAAAAGGCTGAGCTGAAATTTACTAGGCTTCTACATTTAAAAAAGCTATCAGTTCTTGGCAGAGACAAAAAAGACTTTGTGCAAACACTAGCATATACAATGTTGGGAGATAGCAATTTTATTAATTTTTATATATGACTAGACAAAAGTAAGGCTGTTTCAATAAAACTACTATTATCTGAATCTTTCTGATTTGCAGTACCTTATCTTATCCTGAAAATCCTTGAAGCTATATGGTATTAGCTATTATACTCTAGCATCATAAAAAATATTTTTGATTTGTTTTCCCTTTCTGTTTTACAACCACTTTGTTCTTGATTTATATCTCCAATGAACACCCTGTAGGAAGAGGTAACTTACAGGCTTTACAGGAAGTATCTTTAGAAGATTACACAAGATTTGAACTTCTTATGTCAAAATGAGGACACCCGGTTGATAAAGGGGGATCTCTTTATTAGGTAACCATCCTCAAAATAGCTATTTGAGATACTGATAAACATTGTTTCTAATAGATATGACCACCATGCGCAAGTCTTAGTGACTCAGTTTATTTGCTATGACAATATATAACATGAGTATATTAATTTGAAAAAATAAGGCAATCTGTTTCTATGTATCTTATGATTTCTTTTTCTGCTATGTATTTTGTTATTGCTGTTATTTTATATAATTGTCATTGTGTATGTTGTTCTGATTTTGCTTTGTTCATTTACCATTTCTTTTATTTTTCTAGTCCAAACCTATGATTTAATCAGTATAGAGAATGTCCAATGACAAAATTTCATATACCAAAGCAGACCTTTATAAGAAATGATGAGCAGGCTGATTTCGGGGAAAAAAACAACGAAAAAACCTTGAAAGATATGAACTGATGCAAAGTGAAGTGAGCAGAACCAGGAGAACATTGTATAAGCTAATAGCCATAACATACAATGATCAACTGTGAATGACTTAGCTATGCCCAGCTTTAAAGCCTTGAGAGTTACTGGAGGCCCTTAGAAGTCAAGGATTTAGCCAGGCTCATTTAACCAGTATATATGTCAGGAGCAGGACCTATACCTAGGTCCTCCTAGCTTCAAGATATCTATCTTCTATACCATGTTGTCTCTCATGCCATATCTCATTAAACAATAATATTCCTCTGTATTGTTAGACCATTATTTGTTCAGCTTTTCCTACAACCACTAGGTACAAGCTGCTTCTAGTTTTTGCTATTAAAAATAAAGTGTCTATGAACATATTGGTACAGAGGGGTCATTTTTTGCTTTTAACACATTTAAGGATCTAGTCTTAGAAATGGATATGATCTGTTTTGTAACTCTTGGTTTTCAAAATAAGATTGGATGACCAAACACTTGTTGATTATGTTACAGAGATTATTCTTGCTCTGCTATGGGATAGATGAGATGTACTCAGGGGTCCTTTACAAGAAACCTGATTACATACTGGCATATTGTTTTCCAAAAAGATTGCACCAATTCATGGCTCCAGCAGCAGTACAATAATGTGCCTATTTCTCCACAGGCAAGGCAAAATTGAATTTTATGCTTTTAAAATTATCTTTGCCAACTTAATAGGTTCCTCAAACATATTTTAATTTGTGTTGCTTTGAGTATTATGAAGTCTGAACAATTTTCAGATGCTTATTGACAATTCGTCTTCTTTTGAATACAAAATTCTATACACAAATCCTTTTATGATCCATCCTTTGGGAAATGGACTTTACTCATATAAATGAACTAATTTCCTCTAGATTTTAGAGGCTAGATTTTTATCAAATACTTTTTATCACAAAGTTGTTCCTCATCTGCTTCTTTACTTTTTATTCTGCATGGATGAATTGCTTTTTATTGTGCAAAACCATTTTTAGACATTTAAAGTAATTTATTTTGCTTCCTATGTTTTTTCCTTTTTTCTATAGATAAAATTGTACTCTTCCCAACTTTGACAAATAGATTATTCCCCTTTCTTCTAATTTTTAAATGTTTTAAAAATATTTAGATCATGTGTACCTAAAGTATATGGTATTTATTGTACATTATGGTGTGAGATTTGGCTCTAGTCCATTTTTGGCCACATTGCTACTCTATTTTTCCTAATAATTTTATTGAATTCCTTTGCCATTGTTTTGAAATTTTAGTTTAGAGTTAGAGATCTACTAAGTCAATCACCCATTCGTCCCACTCTACTGAAAATAACTAACATCCTGATTGGTTGGTTGTTGTCGTTTGTTCTCGAAGAGGACAACAATGACATCACCATGCCAGAGTCAAGTTATAGTGTATCCAGCTGTGGCTGTTCAGACCAATATGAGCTTGGAATGCTCTATCACAGGTCGGGCACAAATAGTCCATGTGAACATTTGGGGTGGATACTCCAAATTTGTGCATCCTATGTGTTTCCTTTGAGCTGTCTCAATTCTGCTTTGTTCATAGAGCACAGCACCTTCTCTTATGTGGGCATGCCATGCTGAGTGGTCTTGTGCCAGTGTCTCCCATGTTACACAATGAATTCCAAAATTCTTAAGAGAGACCTTGAGAGTGTCCTTGTATTGCTTCTTCTGACCACCATGTGGGTGCTTGTCCTGTGTGAGCTCTCTATAAAATAGTCTTTTTGGCAAGCATACATTTTGCATTTGAACTATGTGGCCAGCCCATCAGAGTTGTACTCTCTGAAGTAGAGTTTGAATGCTTGGCAATTTAGTTCAAGAAAGAACCTCAGTGTCTGGTATCTTACCCTGCTAGTGATTTTCAGAATCTTCTTAACCTGGGATGATAACTCTATTGAATCGATCAAGCAGTCAAAAGATATGACGTTATTTTGTATGAAATCTAGGTGAGAAAAGTCCTTGATTAATACAGAAATCCTTGAAAGCCATTGAATGAAAAAGAGACTGGCATAGGAAGTATCTTCATCTTGGTTAAGGAGATTTGGTCATGCCTTGTGGGGCATATATAAAAGCAGCATGTTAGCTGGCAATTGACAGCTTAGTGGTGGTAACAGTACCAGCCAAGCTCCTGAGAAGGAATCTCTTGTAGGGTAGGAGGGGGAAGTAGTTCAGTCTTCTCCCCTCCCACAAACTTTTGATCAGAGAAGGATCCTGTGAGCTTTGAAGTAGGTGTCTTGGAGATTCTGAATTTCCCATTAGTATTATAGCAACATATCAGGAATAGGTGACAGGAACTTTCTTGCATTGTTGTTAAATGAAGAAATGTCCTCTCCAAAGAATGTCAAAATTGCAGTCAAAGACTGCAAAGGAAAATGAGAGGCAACTTACTACTAATCACCTGGCAAGTATTTGTAAGGTGTCTAATATGTGCCAGCATGCAAAAAGTGTTAGATCATTCAGGAAAGGTATGATCAGAAATGGGGCAGCTAAATGATGCAACGAGTGGAGCACTGGGCTTGGAACCAGGAAAACTCATATTCATGAGTTCAAATCTGACCTCAGACACTTACTAGCTGTGTGACCCTGGGCAAGTCACCAAACAATGTTTGCCTCAGTTTCCTCATCTGTAAAATGAGCTAGAAGAGGAAACGGCAAACCACTCCAGTGTCTTTGCCATGAAAATCCCAAAATAGGGTCATAGAGAGTTGAAGTGACTGAACAACAAAATAATCAGAAGAGAAGGAAGTACAGTCATATAGAAAACAAGGGACTGTTGGATGGGTAGCCCAAATATTAAGGGATATATATATATATATAATATCTAGTGCATTTCTTGAAAAGATTCTTCTTTTAGGGACAGCATTGTCCCCACCTCACTCAGTTCCTGTTAATGCTGCCCCAAGAAGAGCAAACTCTCCAAGGAGGAAAACTAACAGCAAAAGAACAAAACTAACATATTATTATTGTCAGCTGTCCTACTATTGCTTGTATTCCTTTGTACTTGAAAAGGCTAGACCCCAATGAACATAGCATAGCATCTCCCTATAGCATTTCAAACCAATTACTTTTAGAACGCATTTCTCACACTCTCTAAAGCTTCGGAGAAAGAAAAGACATTTAAGCTCTGTCTATGCTTTATGAGGTAAAGATTTAATACTTTCTCAATTCATTTGAACACATGGAAATATTACCTTTCAAAGTTTCGAGAAATATTAGGATTAAAGGATGTCCAAGAATTCAGAATAATGGTCTTATCATTTTCTTTTATTGCATATTCCTGAAGTGAATTTATTTTATTTGGCTGGTCTGAATTTTTGGACATCTATTTAAGGATGATTAATTATATTGTATTACTAAATGACTCAATGCTGAATCTCCATTGCATCCTGTGTCATTTAGATATAGCCTCAAGGTACAACAGGAAAATATGATCATTAAATTTTTTCCCCATTGCCCACTAAATGCGATTCAAACTACTTAGTGTGCTATCCAAGGCTCTACACAATTTGCCTCTTAACCTACTTTGCCAGCCTGATCTCAGCCCTCTTCCACTTGCTATGAGCTGCCACCAAACTGGACTATTAACCTCAGAGGTTTTCCATGTTTTCCCACACCTGTGCCTTTGTTCTAACTGTACCCCATGCCTGGAATTCTTTACCCTTGTTCCTTCCCTTATATCCATTTAAAAAAATCCTTCCCATCCTCAAAGCCCTTCAAGACTCCTGTAAATCTATGAAGTCTTTTGGGATCCCTGTAGCGGGATGTGATTTTGATGTCTGATCTCATAGCATTTCTTCTTCTCTTATGTGTATATATTATACTTATCTTCATACATGTCCACCCTTGTTAAGGAGAGGGACACATAATATTCATCTCTATACCTACCTCACTGCTTAGCATAGTGTGTTTTTTTTTCATGTCTTAAGTGTTTAGCAAATATTTGTCAAAAGGATGATTTTCTGAGTGAAATCCTAGAGAAATTACAGGTTTTTAAGAAATGAGTTCTTAGACAGTCCATACTCCCCAAAAGCACATAAGAGAACATAAATGACTTTACAACAATCACAGACCTGGGCGCTTGCTTTGGAAGCCGTTTCTATCTGGGCTTTTAGAATGTTGCACTTTAGTTGATCAGGAACGGGCAAAGGCAAAAGTGGGAACTGAAGACTTTTTTCAGGTACTTTCTTTTCTTCTACCTGTGAGGACCAAAAACGCAGGAAGGATTGTGAGGGCAGAGGGTGGGGAAAGAAGGAAAACATATGGAATAACTCATAATGTATTCAGTAATAGGCAATTATAATGCTTAATTGTAAAATACAAGAAATATAACACAAAGATAGCTTGCATTTATACAATAGTAATATATTACATATAGAAATGATGATAAATTATGATGGTGATAATAACTCATAGCTATGCAGCATGTGTTGTATTGTTCTAGTCTTAGGATTTCATGAGACTATGGACATTCCCTTCCATAATGCAGATCAGCCATATGTCTGCCATTTTTGCTTAGAGCTGCCTTGGGCACTAAGAGATTAAGGAGCAGTCCCAGAGGTCAGAGGAGAGAACCAGGGCATGGTAGTGATCTGGAAGCTGAAGGAGAGAGTATCTAGGCAGATGGGTGGTAAATGCTGTCAAAACCATAGAGAGATTAAATAGAATACAGGCTGAGAAAAAGCCTTTTGTCTTAGCAGTTACAAGATCATTAGTAATATTAGAGAAAGCTCTTTCGGTAGAGCAGTAGGGTTGGTAGACAGACTGGGAGGGATCGTGGGATCATAGATCTAGGGCTGGAAAGGACCTCAGAGGCCATCAATGCAACCTCCTCATTTTTTCCAGATAAGGATGAGGCTAGAGATGTTAAGTGACTTGTCTAGGGTCACACAGCTAGTGTCTGGAGTAGAATTTGAATCTAAATCTTGGTTAAGAAGTTAACGGGAGGCAATCCTTTCTAGGTAGGAGTTTGGCTGTGGAATTAAGGAGAGACACGGAATAATAGCTTTATGAGATGACACGGTCAGATGAAGGTTCTTTTTTTCCCCAAAGGATAGGGGTTACTTGGGCGTATTTGCAGGCAACAGAGAGGAGTCTATAGATAGGGGAAGACTGAAGGAGGGAGGAATGAAGAGACGGAGAGACAGAGAGATAAAGAAATAGAGACAGAGAGACAGAAAGAGAAGGAATCATGGGTGGTTTGAATTGTAAAATACAGGAGGGGGTAGGACTGAGGGGGCAAGTAAAGAGATTAGCAAAGAGAAGGGAATATAAAGAAGTACAAATACGAAGGACAGGTAAAAATGTAGATGGATTTTGAGACATGGACTAGGGGTTATGATGGTACTCATAATTGGCCTTGATTTTCTTAACAAAGTAGGAATCAGAACATACTCTACATGGTCAACTCTCTTTCTTAAGATGTGCCCAGCACTGAACACAGAACTCCAGATGTGGTCAGGATAATTAACTCCCTTATTCTGAAAGTGTTGATACTTAAGTCAATGGGCTGCAGGGTTCTGTGGAGTAAGTCTAGTCATGTTACTTCCCAAATATGCTCTGTAGTCATCCTCTAGAAATGCCCAACGTTGGCTCCAGCATTCTTTTGCTTTCGGCTGGAGGCGTGCCATTGTGTTTATCAGCTTTCAGCTACACCATTCAGACTGCAGAGTAGGGTTGGGGCTGGAATGTGCTCCTTTTCACCTCTGCCTCTTAGCATTCCTAGTGTCTCTCAAAGGTCAGCTCCCATACCTCCTCCCACCTACTCCAGGAGATGGCACAATGGGAAGAAAAGAATGGCTGCCCTTTTCCTTGGCCCTTTCCCTTGACCAAGCTGACCATTCTCCATCAGGGAATCAGGGCGGAAAAAACCCCGAGGGAGCAGGGGTCCTCCCCTGATATGAACCACCCATTGGGTGTCCTCATCCTCCAGCCTTCATGCTAGTTCCCCCTTCCCCTTTCCTGACTGATCATTGACTCCTTCCCCCATGCCCAATTGTGTGGGAGGTAAGCCAAGTCCCTCAGACCCATTCTCTGCTTCTCCATTGTGAGCTGGCTTCTTCTAGCTGCATTGCTGTCCTCATCTGCAGAATAGGTATGATTCCTAACTATTACTCAGATGAGTTGAGTCATCAATTACAATCCTTCCATTAAGATGGAGGACTCCCAGGCGTTATCATCTGCGAGTCACTGTGTCCTAAAATCCTCCAGGCCTTATCGTCAGTCTTGCTGTTACATCCTATAGATCCTGACCTGCTGAAGCACGCTAAGGACTCTTGTGTCTTGCTATCTGGCCCCACCACTGAATTCAGGCCCTTCAGGCCCTTCTTGTGACCTTCTAGCCTGCTATACCCTCCTGTATGTGTCATTTACCCCAACGTGACCTGGCCTTGGACATTCACACTAGTGTGACCCTGGGCAAGTCACTTAACCTGTTTGCCTTAGTGTACTCATTTGTAAAATGGGGATAATAATATCACCTGCCCCTCAAGGCTGCTGTGAGGATCAAACGAGATGATATTTGTAAATCGCTCAGCACAATGCCTGGCATATACTAAGTGCTATGCGTTAGCTATCATTGTTATTAATAATAAATGCTCTTTCTATATCAAATTGCCAGCCTTCTTGAGGAGGGGGACAGAAGAGAGGGGCATAGATTTTGGAACTCGAAAGTTTTTAAAAATGAATGCTTAAAATTGTTTTGACATGTAATTGGAAGAAATAAAATATAAAAATTTAAATAATAATTTTTTATCCATTTATTCTACAAGAAGCCCTTCCTGATGTCCAGAGAAACCAGTGCCTCCTGGTTCATTCTGCCAAAATACTTTGTTTATTTTGTATTTACTTGCAAGTATGAATGTTGTCTCCCTCATGGACTGTGTACTCTTTGAGGGCAAAAAGTATTTAATGTTGTCTTTGTATCCACAGTGGCTAGCACAGTACTTAGCAACCTTAATAAATACTGGTTTAGTGGACTTTCTAATTCCTGCCACATTCAATGCTTTTGGAGTAGAATAATTTAAATTTTATTCCTCAATTAGACTGTATCCTTCCCAGAAAGCCTTTTATGTTTTCATCTGGACTTGGAATTTCATTGCAATAGGAGATTCCTGACAGGGGAACTCCCTCTTTCATTACAAAGCAGCACCTGCTCTTATGTTCTTGGATTGTTACCTTGCACACTGAATGGTTAAGTGACTTGTCCAGGCTCATACAGCCAGGAAGTGTCAGAGGTAGGACTTGAACCTAGATCTTCCTAATTCAAGGTCTCTCTCTGCTATGATATGCTACCTCTCACCAGAAAGCCATATAGAAAGAAAATCCTTTTAATAAAATTTTTTCAATAACGAAGGCTGTCTCATTTCAGGTAGGGCTGAGGTTCAGCTGATGTTCAGTTGTTTGACTCTTCGTGACCCCATTTTGAGTTTTCTCGGCAAAGATACTGGAGTGGTTTGCTATTTCCTTCTCTAGTTCATTTTATAGAAGAGGAAATTGAGGCAAATGGAGTTAAACGACTTGCCCAGGGTCACACAGCTAGTAAGTGTCTGAGGCCAGATCAGAACTCATGAAGAGGAGCCTTTCTGACTTCAGTCCTGGCACTCTATCCACTACGCCAGGGTGCGCTTGAGTAAAACTGCCATCTATAACTCTCATGTGTCCATTTCCTGAGTCACAAAGTCTATGATCAATTGTAAAAGTTGGTTCTTGTCCTCTATGGGTAGACAGAACCTCCCCGGTTTAAGCTGTACTTGAGTCAGGAGGTTTCTTTGTAATCTCCTGCTTCCCCCTCAAAGAGGAAAGAAAAACGATCCGGTTCTGAAATAGAACGTTTTCTTCTTTCCGTTCCTTAGGCACTGGCTAAATTAAAGAAGGCCAGCAACAGCCTAGGTGCGAGAGATCGCTGATTGTCCTCCCAAGCCAAGCCTTGCTATACAAAGTAATGATTAACTGCAAGAGTCACTTAGGCAACTATTAACATGTAAACCAGAAAGGTTGGTAATTAGAGCAAAGTAAGGGAGTGAACAGGCATCAGAGAATGTGAGTGCATAACTGAACAGGGAGGTGTAACTACACTTGAATGTTTGGGGTGTTACCTGAAGAATGGCTGAATCAAATGTCTTAAACACAAGAGATGGAGACACAGAGCCAGAGAAAGTTAGAGAGGTCATGAGATTTGAGTAGGAATGCACTTCAGGAGTCATCTGGTTCAATTTCTCATTTTAGAGATGAAGAGTCAGGAAGACCTGAGTTCAAATCTGGCCTCAGATATTTACTAGATGTGTGGTCCAGGGCCAGTCACTTAACCTCTGCTTGCTTTGGTTTCTTCAACTATAATGTGGGGATAATAGCACCTACCCCTCAGGGCTGTGAGGATTGAGTGAAATAATATTTATAAAGTGCTTAGCATAGCATCGGGCACATAGTAGGTGCTTAATAAATGCTTTTTCTCTTCTTTCCTCTGGTCACACAGGAAGCAGCAGTGTTGGGACTAGACTTCAGGTCTCCATGTTTTTTGAGGAGGTTGGCTATTTCAGGAGTAGATCATTCATGCAGCAAGCACTCAGGGCCAATAATGACAGTGTTGATCTATGAACCAACTGACTTTCCTCACTGTGGCTGGCAATATGTATTATTAGTCCAGTTCTGCACATGAGAAAACTGAGGCTCAGATAAATTAAGCAATTTGTGTACCTGCTATGAAACTAGGGCTTGATATAAACACCTGCCAGCTAGGGCGCTCACATTTTCGGGTACTTTAATCTGCTATTCCTTACTGTTCTCCCCCAGCTGCACCCCTACTCTAGCATGGCAATGCTGAAACTGAACTGGATAGAACATTGGGCTAAATCTAATCATTTGAAATTAAACAGGGGTAGATATAAGTTCTTCATGAGAATTTGTTCTTGGCCATAGAGGCGACTGAAGCAGGCGTTGTGGAGCACTGTAGAGCTTGGTCAGACATAGAAGATGCCAAGGTCATCCATTGCATCCCTGGCCATCACCAGTCATCTTGACTTTTGTCTTGCCCCTGGACTATGACGATTCAGGAAGAGACAGTGAGGATGATGACTTTGCACAGCTCCGCTTCACTTAAATCCAAGTTAAGATATCACCCATGATGTCATCGGTCCTCTTCAAAAACAAAGGATGACCAACAGCAACAACAACGTGGGTACGAAACACCAACTTCATAAGTACAAGATGGGGGAAGCATGACTAGACAAAGAGAGCTGGGGTTTTCATGGGCTACAAGCACATTAATAATATGATATGGAAGTCTCTGTATCTCTATATGAGAGATACAGCATCCAGGACAAGGGAGAGGACAGTCCAACTGTATTTTGTCCTGAGCTGACCCCGTTGGGATTATTGTGTTCAGCTCAGGGTGCCACATTCTAGGAGGTATAGTGATAAGCTGGAGTCAAGAGTAGGGCCACGAGGATGGCAAAGAGCTTTGAGTCCACATCTTAAGAGGACTGGCTGAGAGGATTAGGGACATTTAGCACAGAGAAGATAAGGCAGACATGATAGACTTCTTTGAATAACTGAAGGTCTGTCCTACAGAAGAGGGAGTAAACTTGGCCCCTAATGTCAGAAATAAGAACAAAGTACAGATATTGCAGAAATAAAAAATGAGGTTTGATGTTTGGAAAAAATCTCCTAACAATTAGGATTATATCAAAGTGGGATAAATTGTTTCAAGAGGTAGTGGTTCCCCCTCACTAGAAAAGACTGGATCACCATTTGTTAGGTATGTGGTAAGGGAAATTCTTATTTAATGATAAGTTGGACAAGATGGCCTTTGTGGTCCCTTTCTGACAGTCTGTGATTCTGAAGCAGAAGCCACATGCTTTACCACTTACCTAACAAATGGCGATCTAGTCTTTTCTGGAAGATATTGAACAGTGCGGGTAAGTAAGCTTTAGCGTATCATCAATGAGCAACTGTAAAGAATATTAATATATGATATACTATTTTTCTTTATTCTTATTTTATTTTATATATCTTATATATGTGTATATATATACATTTGTGTATATATATATATATATATATATATATATACACATAAACGAACTCATTAGAGAGGTCTCCAATTGTAAAGGTAAGTAGGCCAAACACATATCGAAATCAAAGGATCACTGTTGGGTAGCTTGTATCTTTGACTGCTACTCACATAAAGTTAGAAGAGACTTTGATGAAGGCCCTCAGCACATTGTGTGGAACCCCTGTGGACAATTTAGTCGGGGCATGGAAAAGTGTCACACAGGATGCATAGGTACGGAGGAGTCGTGATCAGTACCTTTGAATGGAGTATATACATAGATGAGATGAAAATGCAGTGACAGCAGTATCATGAATACTGTGCTTATCAGTGTTAACAATTTGCATATCAACTGTTACAGGCATTTTGTATATTAATATGCATACTTATTAACTCTCTTCTGAAAGAAAATCTTTGTGGCCACTGACACTCAACCTCCTGTGTTGGGAATGTTCTTTCTCCTCACTTCCACCTTCTGGCTTCCTTTAAGACTGGTTTCTAATTCTACAGTTATCCCTTCCACATCATGATTTCCCCATCACAGTTTCAAGATATCGAGGGCTATGTAAGAAATTAAATGGGATTCTGGGGGGAGTTTTGTGGAAGCTGCAAATGACATGTAAAGGCCAGCAGATGACAGAGAGCCTATGACCAAATACTTAACCCAAATTTTATGATAAGGTACTGTAAACACCCCATAAAAGAAAATGAAGGAGCAGCTAGGTGATGCAGCAAGTAGAGCACCACCCTGGAGTCAGGAGGACATGAGTTCAAATCCAACCTCAGACACTTGACACACTTACTAGCTGTGTGACCTTGGACAAGCACTTAACCCTAACTACCCTGACCTCCCTCCGCCAAAAAAAAAATTTTTTTTAATTAAAAAAAAGAAAAAGAAAAAATTTAAACTTCTTCTCTGGTACAAAGGGAGGGTCAAAAATTTTATGCAAATTTTCCACATTGCAGAGGTGCTATACTCCTAAACCCCTCGATGTGGGAGAGATAACTGTACTTTCTGAAAAGAGGCATTTCCTGGTTCTATTCCCCTCCACCCACAAGTGCCTTCTCTATGAGACTGCCTCTCATTTATACTGTATTATTTTATGTATGCAGAGTTGTCTGCATGCTTCCTTTCCCACTAGAATGGAAACTCCTTGCAGGCAGCGATCATGTTTTTTACTTTCTCTGTATCCTCAGGACCTAGCACAGAACCTGGCATATAAAGTAAGTGCTTAATAAATGCATGTTGACTGATTAAAGAATTAAGTATTTGCAAGGCACCATACTAAGTACTTTGTGCCCTTTCTCAGGCCAATCATGGTGAACTTGCACAATCTTGGAGAGCCTATTTATGAAGCACTGCCCAAAGTGGACAAATCTGTGGAATCGCAGCGGGTGTGTACTGATTGGTGGTTCTTGGTCCACTGACACGGATATTTGTAAATACTCAGGTAAATGATATCCCTCAGGAACTCAATAGTTCCCTGCTCAAATGTGTGGTGCAAGATCGATGGTTCACAGAGCTGTTAGAAGAAGGTGTGTATGTACACACACACACACACACACACAAACACACACACACACACACACACACACACACCAGGGTGCTCAGATTGTGTGGTGATGAATATTAATATGTTACTCAAACGAATGACCACAAAATGGTTAAAGAAGTCTAGAACCAAACTATTGACAAATTTCTAACCCACCATGGAGGTGTTACACAGTCAGGATGCCATTTTTCAGTTTTCAAAATGCCTGTTTGGAGTCAAGTTTAGAAGAGTCTCCCATTTGTATTCTGACCAGGTTATGTACCCATTAAGGGTTCTTAACCTGGGGTCTGTGAAGTTGTTTTTTAAAAGGATTTGGTAAACTGTATTTCGATATAATTGGTTTCCTTTGAAATTTGGTGTATCTCATTTTATGCATTTAAGAGCATGCTCCTGAGAAAGCATTTATAAGCTCCACCAGATTACTAAAGGGGTCCATGTTCCACAAAAAGGTTAAGAACTCTTGTTTTAAAGACTAAGTCCTTTGGCAAGCATTTCCAGAACTCGAGGATGTAAGCTGGAGGTGGATGAGGGCATGGCAGTTACTTGGGAGCACAAAACTTCATTGTTGGTGAGTAAAATTGAGGGACAAATGAAGTCCCATTTCCAGTTTTTTACCAAGATGTGTTCATGGCTGAGGAATCAATCTATATGACACATCCGGGGGCTGTTGAAGTGATGGTAGGGTATCTCAGTCCCCTTTATCTCAAAACCATTTTTGAGTTCTCCGGCCTGAGAGCAATTGAATTTGCGCTTTAGGGTTTTCCTGGATCAAAGCTATTTGACTTTGAGTGAGCAGCCAGTCTGAGAATCCCAAGTCACTAATGAGACTGGATATATGTCTCTAGATGACATTCCCAAGTTTAAGGAAGAGGTGAGGCCTTGCAGAGTAGAGTGAATCCAAATGGACTATTTGTTTGGCAGAGAATGGTAGGGTTGGTGCCAGAGGAACCAGGGAACCCTGAGGAATATAGGGAATTAAGGGGCCTCCATGACTTTCACCTTAATGAATTTCCTTTTCCCGGTTATGGTAAATCACAGTGGGAATAGCTTGATTCATAGCAGAAGCCCTAAAGTCAACCATCCCTTGGATAAACCTTCTTCCTTCTGGATTGGGAGGTGAAAGCAGGTGCAGAAGTTAGTGTTTGGATATATTAACCCTAACTGACTCCTTTCTCACTAAATCAAGTGCGGTGAAGAATTTCTCTTTGGCTCTAAGAACTATGGAAGGATTAGAGACAACTTCACATAGTGGCTCAGCTGCTCATTTCCTCTGGACATGCTCAGTTAAGGGCCAGTCTTAACAAATTATGGCACATGAATGGAATAGAATATGATTGTACTTCAAGAAATGACAAAGGGATGATTTCAGAGAAACCTAGGAAGTTTTGTATGAACTAATGCAAAGTAAAGTGAGTAGAACCAGGGGAACAATTTATATAGTAAAAACAATACTGTAAAGACAAACCGCTCTGAAAAACTTAAAAATTCTGATTAATGCAATGATTGACTATGATTCGGAGGATGAAACATATGATTCACCTCTAACTAGTGAGATGATGGACTCAAGATACAGAACGAGACATACATTTTTAGACATGCCCAATGCAGGAATTTGTTTTGCTTGACGATCCACATTTTTACAAGGGTTTCTTTTTCTTTTGAAATGAAGAGGGAGTTGGAAATAAAATGAATCCTTATTAACTGAACAAAATAAATTCAAAAAATTTTCAAGGCCCAGCCTAGCTGCCTACCAAGGACCATGAGGCCAGCCGACAGTTCTGTGAAGCCCTGCTCATGTTTGATGTCTGAGTCTAAGCCTGAGTAAAAACTGTAGCGCTTGGCATCTCCCTCTTTGTGACAGAGAGGTGGGTGATTCCAGGTTCAGAATGCTGTGAGGTAAGATAACTGAGTCAGTTGGCTTTACTTTAATTTTTAAAACATGTGTCCCAAGGGATCATTCATGTTGGGGTAAGAGAAGTGCAGCTAGTATATGCAGAAATGACTGGGAGGTAAAACATAACAGACAGGACCTGGAAGGACTCAGGTAGAATATGAAAGTCATGAGCACAACCTGGACTGAGTCCAAATCAAGGCTTTCTCCACTCTGCCATGCCTGGATACTGCCATTGATGGATGATGGGGTGATGATCAGGCAGAGATTAGCTAATCGAAGGGGTCTGATGGATAGTACATATCCAGAATGTATGGTTTTAAGGTTGGGAGGGAGGCATCAATGATCTTAGGGTAGCTAGGTGAGCCAGTGGATAGAGTGCCAGGCCTGGATCAGGAATGTTCATGTCCCTGAGTTCAAATCTGTCCTCAGACACTTACTAGCTGTGTGACCCTGGGCAAGTCACTTAACCCTATCTGCCTCAGTTTTCTCATCTGTAAAATGAGCTGGCAGACCACTTCATGATCTTTGCCAAGAAAACCCCAAATAGGGTCAGAAGACTGACAAGAAAACCCCAAATGGGGTCACCAAGAATTGGACATGACTGAAACAACTCAACAACAACAAAATCGGTGAGCTCAGGGAAATTCAGCAGGCAAGATCTTGCAAGTCTGGCAACAGAGAAGGTTCCGAAAAGGAGCAACAGAAGTTCCTTCCTGAACTGGAAGCTTTATGAGAGCAGGGATAGTATCTTACTAAACTTTGTATTTACCCTAGCACCTGTTGCAGCACCCCACCTCCCCCACACCCATAGTAGGCACTTAAATGTTTGTTGATGGTGGACTGAACTGAATTGAACAAGCTGGGGTCAGCATGAAGGAATCAAAATGACACAAGAGGAAACAGACTGACATTAATTCAACAAATCTATTCAAAGATCACAGATTGAACACACTACCGTGCTAGGCACTCTGGGGAAGACAAAGATAAACAAGATGCATTTTTTTACCCTCTTGAAAGTCTGCTGAGGGGCAGCTAGGTGGCGCAGTGAGTAGAGCACTTGGCCCTGGAGTCACGAAGACCTGAGTTGAAATCCAGCCTCAGACACTTGACATACTTACTAGCTGTGTGACCTTGGGGAAGTCACTTAACCCCAAGTGCCCTGCCTTCCCCCCTCCAAAAGAAGAGAAGAGAAAATGAAAGGAAAGGAAAGGAGAGAAAAGAAAAGAAAAGAAAAGAAAAGAAAAGAAAAGAAAAGAAAAGAAAAGAAAAGAAAAGAAAAGAAAAGAAAAGAAAAGAAAAGGAAAGGAAAGCAAAGAAAGCAAAGCAAAGAAAAGCAAAGCAAAGAAAAGAAAAGGAAAAGGAAAAGAAAAGAAAAAGGAAAATTAGTTTAAAAAAAAAGTCTCTTGGTTTAGTAATCAATCACTGGGCAGCCATCTTGGCTACAATAGAATTTGACCAAAATAATAGCATCCAAGTCTCTGGGATTGTTTCCTGTTTTTTAGAGGGTTTTTTGTTGTGTTGTATTATGTTTTTAGTTTTTTGTTAATCCAGTTTTATCTAGAAGACTATTCACTGGTAACTTCAATGAAATTGTTTTTATATACTCTTTAGAACACTGTTACAGTCTGCACACAGGACATGAACATATGATTAAGCATGATTTCCTCCCTTTCCTCTAGTTTCATTCTGCTCCTCATCTGTTAACACTTTAGGAATTCACAGAATGCCTACAAAGAACTAATTCTTAGTAAACACGAGTACACATCAAGTGTTTTTTTTTTAATCTACAAGAGTCTCTGCATTGAATGGGCAGAAAAGATTTAGTTGATATGGAAATGTTTTACATGATTGCACATGTATAAACTATATCGGATTGCTTATCATCTCAGGGATGTGAGAGGCAAGGAAGAAAGGGATAGAATTTGGAACTCAAAGCTTTTTTAAAAAGTTAAAAATTGTTTTAACATGTAATTGGGGGAATATAAAGTTAAAAATAAAACTGCAAACACTTTTTAAAAAGAAAATAATTAGTTGAAATCCCAACATGTAGGTAATCCCCATTTGAATAGTGTTTTGCAGTTTTCAGAGTGCCTTCCTTTACAATAATTCATGAGATAGGCGCTATGTTTTAATACCCACATCTTACAGAAGGTTCAGAAAATAGCTGCCCACTAGAAAACTAGGAGTCCAGCCCAGGTTTCCTGACTCCATGGACAACTGGCACACTCCACTGCCCTCCATCCCTTTGTCTGACTGGGAAGGAATAGTTTCTATTAGAAGTTTAGAACAGTGACAGAGAGTCCCCCAGCCGAGAAAAGCAAACGATCAGGTCTGCTTCGAATGAAGCTTTGCTTTATTGTACCTTGTTTATGTTGATATGAAGAGCAGGCCATGGGGAAGCCACCTTGGAGGTTTCCATTTCCATTTTCTTCAGGTGAGCAGCAGCTTCATTGTAAAGAATGGGAGGTCCTGGGCTCAGTTCTAAAGAGAAAAAAAATTCATAGAATAAAGCGATTTGAAAGAAAAATTAGATTTTTAAACTAATTTAATAATTTAACTCATTAACGAATTTAACTCATTAAGCTGAACCATTAGGACAAGCTTAGTAAATCATTTGCTGTTTAGTTGTTTCGATCATGTCCAACTCTTCATAATCCCGTTTGGGGTTTTCTTGGCAAAAATACTTAGGTGATTTTCCATTTCATTCTCCAGTAATTGAGGAAACCAAGGCAAACATTGTGAAGTGACTTGCCCAGGGTCACACAGCTAGTAAGTGTCTGAGGCACTCAGGTCTTCCTGACTCCAGAGCTGGCATTCTTTCCACTGCACTACCTACCTACCGCTAGTAAACCATATGGGTCAATTCCCTTAGCAGCAGCCATGAGTGAATGGCATGATGCCACTCAGCAGTCCTCTTTCTTTTTTTT
>CM053622.1:395027371-395096190 GCA_028646595.1 Phalanger gymnotis | reverse complement strand
TCTCTGCCAGAAATTCCCAGTGGGGTCACAGAAAGTCAGACATGACTAAAACAACACAACAACAAGCACCTCCTTTGCTCCAGGCACTGTGCTAAGCACTGGGGATATAGAGAAAGGTAATAGAAAATCCCTGCTCTCCTGCAGCTCCCACTAGACTAGAACTCTTAAGACATGAGTTCTAGTTCTTCCTCTGCCATTGTATGGCCCAAGCCCTTCCCTCCCAGAGTCAAAGTAACCTTGTCCATTAGCTGTTCCAATAGTTTATACCTCTGTGTTGCTAAGAGAGTACCAAGGACCTGAGGACGCTTAGCCTGGCTTCTCTCAAAAGCAATTGCCCATTTAGAGCCAGTATATGTGGATGTTTTTGTATCCGTGTGTATATGATTACAGAGAAGAATGCAACTGTGTTTCTAGATGAAACAGTCCATTCTTGTAAAACTAATCCCTAAGCAATGAGCTTGAGATTACTCTGAGTAGATAGTAATCAAATATTTGCTTCCTACAAGCCAGGATAGAACCATAACTAAGAATCTATTCACCTGGGGCAAAAACAGTTGGGGTCCCTGGGGTGGGGTGGGGGGAGTGGTAACATGCTGAAATCTCAACTCTGAGTCATCCTGGGAGAAGGGATGGCCTCATCCTAGACTCATGGGAATGGAAGGAGTTAGGGGACCCTGGAGGTGGCTTGCCTGAGAGCCAGCTGCTTTTCATGATGTTATTAGACCATAAGCCCAAGTGATCTGTGCCAGAAGAGAAAGGATAGCCCTCCTAGACAACTCCCTGGCTCTTTTCTCTTCCCCAATCTGTCACTATTCCATTGATTGCCTGCATATCATAGAGAACTGAAAGGGACCCCCTAAGGTAATCTAGTGCACTCTGATTTCAGATGAAGAAACTGAGACTGACTAAAGTGAAATGACTTTTCTATGGCCATACAGATAGTGAAGATCAGGGTCAGGATTCTAACCCACAACTTTTGACTCCAGAGTCTGTGGTCTTTTCACTTGTTCCATGTTGGAATATTGGGATACCGCTCCATTTGCCCCACGCTTGTTATGATTCGAACACAGGATATTCTTCTATAAATTAGCACACAGGCATGGTGTAGACACAAGCTTCAGTAGACCATATATGCCATCACTCTAGGGTCTAGTCTTTGGTTTGTTCCCTAAGATTCAAGCTTAAGCTTTCTTTCATCAGTTCATTGAATTCCTCTTGGTATAAATTGTGGGGGGCAGATCATAGAATCATGGATGCAGAGCTAGAAGAGCCCTCCAAGGCCATCTCTTCCAACCCTCATCTTATAGATGGTCATTCAGATTGAACCCAGTTCTTCTGATTCTAGAATTCTAGAAATTCTATTGCTATCATACTTTCAAGCTGCTAGACAGCCCCACCAGAGTGAACTTTGATACCCAAAGATGAATAAATGAGCTTTTATCATAACAAGTAATTTAGATTTTATTGAACTGATTTAATCAGTTTTGATTTAAGTGATCACATATGTACACTTGTACTTCACACGTACTATGTGAAATTGATCTTTAGTAGCCAACATCATAGATTTAGGGCCAAAAGGGACCTTAAAAGCCATCGAATCCAACCCTCTTATTTTACAGAAAAGGAAACTGGAGCACAGAGAGAGGTAAAGTGACTTGTCCAATGTCACAAAGCTAGTAAATGTCTGGGATAGGATTTGAACCCAGATTTTTTTAACTGCAAGTCCAGTTTCCTATCCACTACCTCAACCAATCAATAAACATTTATTAAGCATCTACGATGTTAGAGGCACCATGCTAAGCACTGGGGATACAAAAAGAGGCAAAAGACAGTTCCTGTTCTCAAGGAGCTGCTACGGGACTTTTTTGCTGTCTTCTCTTTTGGAATGCTAAGGCCATCGAGTGCCTTTAATGAGTCTTGCCTTTGTTTGAATGGGGCAGGCAAAGTGGAAACCTTTTGTCTTTTGTTTTGGAGTGCTTCTCAGCATTAAGGAATTTTTGATTGAATCCTGAGTGTTTAATGACCTGCTTAAGTCAAGGGAAGGTCTGGTTCACATGGGTTTGAGTACATGGTTGTGATGCCCTTTGACCCTGAAGAAGTGTGTGTGTGTGTGTGTGTGTGTGTGTGTGTGTGTGTGTACTCAGAAGTTAGCATTTCACTTCTGGGGCACACTCATTGAAAGAGTGTTGGTGAAGAGACTCCAGGTAACCATTGAAGCAGGCCCCTCGACTTTGAAAACCCAGATGTTGGTGCTTCTCTCTGGTAACTGTGTATTGCTATAGATAGACTGAATTGTGTTTATTTGCTCTGTTTATATAATGTATATATATTGTGTATATATATATATATTATATATATATTGTAATTTCTGCTTGTATTGTCATTTCTTGTTTGTATTTTGTAATTTCTGTTTGTATTCTCTCTGAAGTTCAGGGTACTGGCTTTCCCCCCTGAACTAAGTGAATGGTACATGCATGTTTAATTAAAGTAAAATTGTTAACCCCTTAAAGTTGCTTTCCTTAAAAAAGCAGATCAAAGAACCTGTGCTAGCAGCCCTCATGTGTGCTCTTGTTGTTGGTCTTGTTGTTGGTCTTTCAGACTCCACAGCAGCTGCTAGCAACATTGTTGTTACAGGAGCTTACAAAGCTAATGTTGCCTCTGTTAGCTTTTGCTGTTCTCCTTTGTTTCTGAAGATCTTTCCCTGGTCATTTGCAGAATTTATTGTTTATCAATGAAATTGTTAAATTTAACTACTCTGTGACTTCAAGTTTATAGCCTTGGAGTTTTTTCAAGAGATGATCTATGGTATAGATTCCTTCAAATGGCACTTTTTCCTGTCTATAGAATTCCCGGGAAGTTTTCTTGTATTATTTCTTGCATTGTGGTGTTCAGGCTTTTCAACTTGTGTTCTTCTGGGAAATCTATAATCCTTCAGTTGTCTCTACATGTCCTGTCTTCAAGATCAATATTTTTGCTCGCACAGAGAGCATATTTTCTTTTAATGTTATTGCTTTTTGCTTCTCTTCTTCAAATGTCCTTTACTTCTGCATATTTGCAGTCCCAATCAATTGTCTTCTTTCTTGCTTCTTTAGTGAGACTTGCCACCATAGATTCAAGTTTTTCTCTTCTACTAATTATTTCTGCCGTGGGAGGTCATAAATTCTGCTCTCAATTTTCATTTCTCTTTTAAAGCACTCATGAATAACATGCTGTGGTTCTATGTTCTCAAAATCCACAAGGATGTCTGCTTCATCAGTTGTTGAATTATCTTTTTTTGTAGTATTTATCCATAGATGCCTACGCTTATTTACTAGTTCTAGAAGCTGTCTTTCCCTCTGCCATTAATATCTTCCACATTAATTTATTTGCTTATGCTCAAAGTCTGTGAGTTTTCTTCCTCTTGAGATCTTTGGTAATTTTTGTCTCCTCAGTCTCCTCACCCACACCTTATTTTCCCTTATTGCTCACTTTCTGACTCCCTCCCTTTCAAAACGGCTTTCCCTGGGGTGGGGGGGTTGGATCTGAAAGCATCTTAGCTTCCTCCCACACTGGGCAATTAATCATTCACAAACCTAACTTTCTGTTCCATGTGTCTTTTGTGGAGAAAGAACTAACTTCAGCTGGATGCTGAGCTCTTTCAGGTTTATTGGAATGTCACACAGTCCCTCATATATGGTATCCTGTCTATTCCCTCTGTTCCTCAGTTGTCTGGTCCAGCAGTACAAGGTCTGCCACACCAACACTATCACAGCCTGAGAACATTTCTGCCATTTGGAGATTGGGTCTTTGTGGAACTGGGAAGAGTTGGGGGTCAGGATATAGTGTTGAGCTCTATTACAAGCCCAGTCATGTGTCTTCATTCATTCTGTTCCTTGCTTCTTCTACAGAGTTCTACTGCAGCACAGAATGCTGCTGTGGTGCTTTGTGAACTCAGCACATTTCTGTAGTTTGGAGCTTGGAACGCCATGATACTGGAAAGGGAGAGAGGGAGTCAGGATGTTGGATTGCATTTTGTTGCAAGTCCTTGGGTCAGTCTTTGCCTTGATACTGGTAATGTGGTGGTAGGTTGGGGAGGAAGAGTTGTTTGAGCGTGAGGTGGGCATTAGTTCATGGACTTTTTACTTTCTTTCAGGTTCTTGGTGTCATATATCATGGAAACAGCTGAAATTCTTTTATCTTTGGTACATTACTGCTGTTTTGGAGAGGTTTGGGGATTATGAAGGTCAGAGAAAATGTCTAGTCCTCCATCTTGTTGGTCACATAATCTGGAAGTACTAAATTTTGCATCTTATTCTTTGGCATCTCTCTCTCTCTCTCTCTTTCTGTCTCTCTTTCTCGGCCTCTGTCTCTCTCTCTCCATTTCTCCTCTTCTCTTCAGTCCTATAAGTGTGCAGTCTGAATGCTACCTTTTTACTACCCAAAGCCTCTCATAATAGCATTCTACCTAGAACTTCCCTTTGTCCTCATTACTTCTCTACACTCATAAAGTTTTCTATCACCTCAAAGTTAGACTTTAGGAAGAAAGCAATGTGTTTGAATTCATTTTCGCTAAGCTGTGAACTACTTATATCCCCTTTAATTCTGGCAGGAATATTGGCATTTTAAAAGACTTGCTAAAATGCTTGTTAAATCCAAATGAATCTCTAATTGGGGAAATATTAGCAAGTATGAAAAAATGTGAGATGTTGCCTGATAGTAGTATATAAAGGGCTACTGGGAAGCAGGAGAACATGTATTCAAGCCTTGCCTTTGATACATACAGACCATGTGACCCTGGACAAGTCACAACCTCCTAATGCCTTCAAATTTATATTGGTGAAGAGTTTCCTTTCTGTGAGCTCAATACGCAGACAAAATCACAGGTCAGAACTCCCCACAAAGTAAAGAATTTTAGAGATGAGCTCTTTTAGGGCCTCTTTTTGTATCCCCAACACTTAGCACAGTGCCTGGTACACAGTCAACACTTAATAAATGCTTATTGGTCGATTGATTGTTAGAATGAGGGCTTGTTTGGAAAGGAACTCAGAGCAGTTCCTGGCACTTAGTGCTTAATAAATGTTTGTGATGTAGATAACATTTATTGATGACTCATATCCAATCACAGGTCCCAAGCCTTTGGCTGCTAGGGGCAATAAGAGGTTAAGGTTAAGTGACTTGCCCAGGGTCAGACAGTCTATGTGTGTCAAAGGCAAGACTTGAGTACATGTTTTCCTGCTTCTCAGTCTAGCCCTCTATATCTCTGGCAGCACTTCACATTTTTTCATACTTGCTAATATTTCCCCAATTAGAGATTCGTTTGGCTTTAGCAATTATTTTAGCAAGTCTTCTAAAATGCCAACATCCCTGCCAGAATTAAGTAGAGCTGTAGCTAGGCGAGGGTTTCTCCCAGGACACTGAAATTCAGAGGGTCTGACAGTATTTTCAGCCCTTCAGCTATCAGAAACACCTGATGAGTGAGCTCAGGAATAAGTAGTTAAAATAAGAAACAAGAGCTGAAGTCCTCCTCCACCTGGCCCCTTTCCCTATCCCTGCCATCAGCCTCCCTAATCCCTTCCCTATTCCTGTCTGCCCAGAAGCATTGGTTATGGAGGGCCTGTTCTGAAGGGAGTCTGCTCTTTCACACATTCTGAGCTTCAGAGAATCAGAAACATAAAAGGGCCTGAGCATCTGGGGACTCAGATTGGGAAGAGAGTGCTTGCTTCATGTGTGGAATCTTTTCTGGGCATAACTTATCCCCCACCAGCTTGGTATGAGATTATTGTCCTGACACTGGTTCTGAGCCTGAGTTCAGCATCTCTGTTGCTGTTTAGTTATGTCCAACTCTTCATGACCTTGTTTGGGGTTTTCTTGGCAAAGATAGTGAAATGGTTTGCCATTTCTTGCTCCAAATCATTTTACTGAGGAGGAAACTGAGGCAAACAAGATTAAGTGACTTGCCCAGGGTCGCACAGCTAGTGTATGAGGTTGGATTGGAACTTGGGTCCTCCTGACTCCAGGTCCTGTGCTCTATCCACTGTACCACCTAGCTGCCCTTCAACCTCTCTAGGCAAATTGTCATACCAGTTATTTACTGACCCATATTTCCAAACAGACATCTCTATGCCTATACCCTCATCACCTACACCCTCAGCTTCTCTTCATTTGGAGTGATCAGCTACAGAAGCTGGTACCCATGCCCCCACACTGACTCTGCTCTGTCATCACAACTCTCTGAAGGGTAGTGACCAGAAGTAAGCAACTGGCCCTGCCCCTCTCCTATGGCCGGCAATCTCCCAGTCTTAGTTCCTTTCATTTCTGTGATAACAATAATATTTGAGATTTGTGTAACACTTTAAGATTCATAGGATCATAGCTGGGAGAGCTGTCAGAGGTCACTGAGACCAAGCTACATTTTATAGATGAGGCAACTGAGGCAGAGAAGTTAAGTGACTTGGCCAGGGTCACAAACTACTAAGTGGTAGGATCTGAATCCAGCTCTTCCTGATTCTCAGTGCAGGACTCTCCCTATTAACAATGATAATAATGATAATTATAATAAAAAACAACATTTATAAAGCACCTGCTATGTGCCAAGTACTGTGCTAAATGCTTATCTGATTTTCACAACAACCCTGAGGTAGGTGCTATCACTATCTCCATTTTACAGATGGGGAAACTGGGGCAAACAGAGTTTAAGTGACTTACCCAGGGTCATACAACCAGTGTAAACATCTGAGGTCAAATTTGAGTGCAGGTCTTCCTAACTCCAGGCCTGGTGTTCTAACCACTGTGCCACCTAGGTTCCTCTACACCATGTAGATACACCAGCACAGTAGTGGGGTCCAGAAGAAAGGTGTGAGAGAGACGGTACTTTTGGGGTGGGATAGGTGGCAGAGTAGGGGATGGATGGCAGCCTGGGGCCAAGGTGAGCAACATACTTATATCCTGCAGATGCAGGGAGGTTACTAATCCCCTCCCCGATAATCCTCCGCACCTTACAACCTTCTGTTGATTCTGCAGTGCCCACTGTGATCCCATGGAGAAATAACTAACTCCCCACAACCCAGGTGTCAGGTGGCCTGGGCAGAGGTAGCATGCTCCCATTGATGTC
Source organism: Phalanger gymnotis (assembly GCA_028646595.1). Lineage (NCBI taxonomy): Eukaryota > Metazoa > Chordata > Mammalia > Diprotodontia > Phalangeridae > Phalanger > Phalanger gymnotis. The sequence continues at coordinate 395,089,100 of CM053622.1, read as the reverse complement.
AAAGCTCCAGCTTCTCTCTAGTGGTTACTATCCTGGGAATCGCAGTTTATTCCCCTCCTGTGGCAGACAAATTATGGGATCTTATGGTAACACCACATTACCCTTATGCACCTGGGAGTGAAAATGGAAATATAGGGCCAATAAAGACCACCCAGAGGGAGAATACTGAGAAATGGCTTGTCTATTCAGCCAGATAGAGAGTAATTGATGGTGTTGGTGGGAGTTTTACAGGGGATCACCCACCAATCGATAAAATGGCAAATATGCAGGGGTTTATTAGGAAGATTGAAAAAAATGACAAATCTTTTAGCATTGGTCTGAAAGTTAGAATATTGAGATGCAAGTCCATTTCTACTATTTGTGAGCAGTGTAACCCAGGGTGGGTCACTTGTATTCTCTGAATTTTAGCTATTGTTATTAACGTGCCACACAAATGTGAGTTGTTATTATTTGGGATTAGGAGGCTCCCCAAGAGCAAAAATTTGTCTAATGCACCTCACCTATCTCTTAACTCCGTAGGGAGCATAGTATAAGCAAGGATGGGGAACCTGTGGCCTCAAGGCTACATGTGGCCTTCTAGGTCCTCGGGTGCAGCCTTTTGATTGAGTCCAAGTTTTACAGAACAAATCCTTTTATTAAGGGGGTTGGTTCTGTGAAGTTTGGATTCAAAGGGTGCACTTGAGGACCTAGAGGGCCACACTGGCCTCAAGGCCACAGGTTCCCCACCCCTGTGCTAGATGCTGGAGAAACAAAGACAGAGAATGAAATATTCCCTGCCCTCTAGTGGCATACATTCTACTTGTACCATCTGACATTGGGAAAGTGCTTTGTAAACCTTGAAATGCTACAACAATGTAAGATATTATTTAGTAATTCAAACAAGGAAGACCAAATTGTTTTGGCCTGTAGGGTTTTTGTTGTCCGTTGGCCATGTGCACGTACCACTGGAAATACTTTTATCATAGAAAGTTAGTGAGATAATGATAGCTTCTACCAGGGACATTGGAATGAAGATGATTTCAGGACTCTAACCAGACCCTCTTCCTATGAAAGCAAGTAATTAGCAGCATCATGGTCTCTTGAACTCTTTGGCCTATCGCATCTCTCCATTACTTGTAGATATTCAAACCACATACACCCCTTTAAAATGTATCGGGAACATTGGAAAAACGCCCAGTGTCCAAGACATAGCACAATGCACCCTGACTGCCTCTTTTGAAGTATGGGGTAACTAAAGGAACACTAAGTAACCCATCAGTTTGACTGTACTCTGTTAGAATAAGAACAGAACTTATTCATGCATACAGAACAGCTTAGAAACTGAGATGCAACAAATGATAGCAAGGCAGGAAGCTCACTAAGATTTCTACACAATGTATCACGGGTTCAGATAATAGCAGAACTGGAAGGGACCTCGGAGGTCAGTCAACTTGTCCAATCCCTGTCCAGATAATGCTATAACAACATCCCCAATATGAAACCTTCCAGTATTCACTAGAAAATCTCCTGCAGCAGGCAGCCCATCCCACTTTTTGTGACAGCTCTAATTAATAGAAGTATCTGTGTATATTGAAACAAAATATGTTTGTCAGAAAATGTGGATATGATTTATTAATGAAAGTGCAAGGTATGGAAAATACTGAAGAATTCTACAGCATGCCACCATGTATGGGGATGGCACAGATATAAGAAGATTAGAATTAGGATCATTTTGAGCAGCTAGATGGTGCAGTGGGCCTGGAATCAGAAGACCTGAGTTGAGATCCTACCTCAGATACTTCCTGGCTGTGTGACTCTGGGCAAGTCACTTAATGTTTATCTGCCTCATTTCCCTCAACTGTAAAATGGGGATAATTATAGCAATAGTCGGTTAGCATTTATTAAGCACCTACCACGTGCCAAGCACCGTTCTCGGCACTGGGGATACAAATAGAGACAAAAGACTGCACTCACAATCTAATGCAGAAGACCGCAAACAACAAATACATACAAATAAGCTACTTACAGGATAAAGAGGAAGTAATTAGCAGAAGGAAAATACTAGAATTAAGAGAGTTTGGGAAGGCATCTTCTTCACAAGCTTGTGAGGATCGATTGACATAATATCTGTAAAGCATCTAACACAGTGCTGACACACAGTAGACACTTAATAAATGCTTATTCCTTCCCTCATCCCCCTTTACTCACTCTATATGGAGATGGACAGATTTCAAAAGGTTAGAATTAAGATTATCCTGAGCAAGTTTTAAAACAACATGAAATAAATTCTTATAGAATAACCTTGTTGATATATATATATATATATATAATTATGTTCATAAAGGATTCTATATTGGACACAAACCGGGGACAAGGTAAATGGAAAGCTGTTACCAATAACAACAACAAAAAGAAAAAGGCACGCAGGAGATTGGTGAGTACGATAAACAGGTATACATTCTTAAATATAAGGATATTTTAACATGTGGGAAATTTGCCAATTCCTTGGAAACAGAATTGAAAAAGAATAGCATTTTTGTAGCCCAGTTGCTGCTTTGAAGACCTTTAGAAATTTGATTCTGAGACCAGGAGAAAAATGACAATTGACTTTCTGGCCTAGGATGGGGGGAGGGGGGCAGAGATACTATGTTTAACCACCAGGTAGTGCTGCTAGCCACTAACATGATCAGGAAGCATTAAGCTGAGCCAGTCCCATGCTTACCTTGGCACTTATGGTACTTCCCTGTTAAATAGATGTATAGAAAAGTACCAATCTCTCTATGGTTCTTAGAGACCCCCAACTCCACTTAGAAAAGATCATAGATGTAGAGCTAGAAGGGACGAACAAAGTTCATTTAGTTCAACCCATCATTGTATAGATGAGGAAACGGAAGCCCAGAGGCCAGGTGTCTTGCCTAAAGTTACACAGGTAATTTTTTTTTAATGAGGGAGGATTTAAACTGAGGGCCTCTGACTCAAGAACCAATATTCTTTCCACCATGGCTTATGCAAATTCATATAATAAATAATGGGAATTTACCCAATCAGAATTAGCTCTGAACGTTCAACCTACTGGCAAAACACTGCCTCTCTCCTGTACTTACTGTATTTCATTGTGCCCTAATCATGTGACCTTGATATAATGTAGCAGTTCCCCCAAAGGGTGGACAGAATACACTATATATACTATCTACCTATCTCTTAGTCAACATAGAAACAATAACCACAATAAAACAATACATAAAACATCTGTGTTGTTTTGATACTTGAAGATACTTCTAGGCCCAGGAAGCACTTGGACAGTCACAAATTGCTCTGAACCCCGGAGTTCTATGGCAGACACAAATTGGTTTGTTTAACACTCCATAACTGCTACTCATGTGAGGAGGCAAGTAAATATGGCCCCCAACTGATGGTCTCACACTGCCAGTTGGCTCAGTCTTTTGATGTAGGCTCAGGATTTTTAGATTTGAGATTCCTGCTCCTCATGGTACAGAGCACAGATCTGAGATCTGTTGAGAATTTAAATTCCTCATGGCCAGGATTTTTCCATTTCATATCCAGTCACTGGCAGAGACCTCTGATTGTATCTTGCCACAGCTGGCTTATTGCTTGGGGAGTTGGAGTATTAGTGATGGCAAATCAGATAAAAAGAAAAATTCTTTGCCTTGTTCACCATCTTGCCTTTTCTCTCTCCCTTATCTCTGACCTTGAGCCATTTAGTTCAGGTTCCTTGCGACCTCAAGGCATATCACATGCCCACTGATCTTTCCACTGAGCAGCTAAACTGGGATATTTGCTTCTTCTCAACTCGATAGTTACAGGGGATATGGGGAGGAAGGGAATGAAGGAAGTTTATATGTAAAAAGTCCAAATCATTGATCAATACCTTACAATGTGAGAAAAGACTAATGACGTTTTTGATAATGGCTTGGGGGTAATATGAAAATATATAATAAAGCCAAAATATTGCTTCTACAGTTGCAGAGTGGTGTAGGTCCACAGGAATAATTTTCTATTCATCCGTGTAATTATTTGTTGAGATATGGACAGGAACCAGCCTTACGATTTCTTTAGTATAGGGAACTCCAGGGTGAAGAAGCTAATTCTACCAATGCAAGTCGTATCACCTTCTCTGCAACTTATAGTCTTAGAAAATTGCCTAGAACACTTAGAGGGTAAGTGACCCAATCACTATGTGTCAGAGCTGGGACTGGAACTCAGATCTTCTTGAACTGTGATACCAGCTTTCTATTTGCCACAACATGTTGATTGCTATTAAATTACTAAAAAGATGGGCACCCATGCCTCAGGTTTATCCAGTAGCTGAATCATCTACTCTATTTCTCTCTGGTTCCCGTTCCATCCAGAACAATTGACTCCATCTTCCGAACCTTCGATATCCCTTAGTCTCTACTGATGGGAAAAAGTAATTCAGGATCAGGGCCACTCTGAACACCCAGCACCAAAGGAGGGTATTTCTAAATACCCCATAGACTAGGAAGCTTGTGATCCAAAAGCATGAACCTGGGAAACTTCAAGGATTTTCCCATCACCACCATGCCTCAGAGATGCATCCTTAGAGGGTCTTCGTTTTCCCATAAGTCAGCTATGATATATGAAAGCACCTTATTCACACCCTTTAGATAAGTTACTTCACTAGACTGGTGAACATTATAGGAAGGCAAGAAAATTGATTCACTATCTAGTGGGTGGCCAAACCAGTGAAGGATGTAGGAGACCCAGGGTCAAAGCAGCACCTTCAAAATGGTGGTGCCATGTCCTGAGAGCACCCTTGATGTCCAGAAGCTCCTTCTCCCACACCAGATGACGTTCTGTTATGGTGAGTTTCTTGGATGAGTAAGCACAAAAGAAGCACGAATGAAGACTCAACTAAGGGGAAGCTAAAGCTGCCTCATGGCAGCTTTGGAGATATCAGTTTCTCCAGTAGATTGCTGTGAATCTGAAAGGATGGAGGTCAAGGTGAACTGAGGCTTTGAGCTCAGTGAAACATTCCTTGCTCTCAGGTGACCGATGGAAGGGATCAATGTCATCAACGCAGAGAAGGGGGCTGAGCAATTGAGAATATTTGTGAAATTTTAGCAATAACTTGGCAAAGTCTATAAAGCACTGATCCAAGAGTCAAGAAGAACTGAATTCAAATCCAGTCTGAGACATTTACTCGTTCTGTGATCTCAGGCAAGTCACTAAACCTGTATGCCTCAGTTTCCTCATTTGTAAAATAGGGATAATAATAACACCTATATCCCAGGGTTATTCTGAGAGTCAAATCCAAAAATCATTGTTAAGTACTTAGCACAGTGCCCGGCACGTAGTGAAGACTATATAAATGTGACTCACTGTTAATTATTATTTTTATTAATAATTATCATTATTATTTTGTGAATCTGAGTTTTTAGAGGCTACAGAAGCATAAAAACATTAGAGGTAGAATAGGAGTATCTTACAAGTTTACATAGTCAAATAGTCTAATTTGACAGATGAGGAAACTGAGACCCAATGAAATTAAGTGACTTAACCATAGTCATGGTGTAGTGCTGTGATGTCAAATTCAAACAGAAACAGGGCCACTGAACCATACCTAAGCATCCCCACCAGCTGCATGTTGAATTAGAAAACCTCATATTACCATTATCTATGTTTTATTGTATTTTTATTTACTTTGTTAAATATTTCTCAGCTACATTTTAATCTGGTTAGGGTGGCTCTTGTGTGTGGATTCCTCTGATATAGCGGATAGAGAGATGGACTTGGCATCCAGAGAATCTGGATTTAAAGCCCACCTTAGATGTTGCCTAGCAGAGTGACCATGGGCAGCCATGTCATCTCTCTCAACCCCAATTTTTTCCCCACTTATACAATGGTGACAGTAATAGTGCCTACTTCACAGGGTGTTCTGAGGGTAAAATAAGAGATATAAAGTACTCTGCAAACCTTAAACACTGTGTGTTAGCTGTTCTTAGTGTTACTGGTGATGGGACTGAGTCTAAACCTTAGTTTTCCTGATTCTCCAAGCAGGGGCTTTTTCACCATTGTTTTCGTTTTGACATCTTTTCCTTGATTTCTAGTTATGTACCTGCTTAACCCCTCACTTGTTATATGAATCATCCCTTGTAAGAAAGGATAAAAAAGGGGGGGACCCTTTAGCAAGCCAATACATCAGTGGTGTCTGGTATTATACACAGTTTTCTGTACCCATAGTCCCATACCCCCGCCTAAAAAGGAGAGGTACATTTTCTTAACTCTCAGATAGGGCCAAGCTTGATAATTATAGTTACACTTTGTGCTATATGATGCTGCCTCTCAGGTCCTTTCAGCTGATTAGGGGGCTTTCTTCCAGAACGGCATTCTTTTCCAAGGAATTCCACAAGACTGCCTCACTTTGCAATTATGTACCTCTCCCTTATCAGACTTGTAAGTGTCCGGCTTCACAAAAGGTAGATACTAATGGAGACAGGACAGCATGGTCCAGACATGGGTGTCAATTGGTTCTGTGAGCAAGTTAAATTGCCATCATTGGCAGCTAGGTGCCATAGTGGATAGAATACTGGACTTGAAGAGAGGAAGACCCAAGTTTAAATCATGTATCAGACACGTTAGCTGTGAGATCCTGGGCAAATCTTTTGACTTCTTTGTGTTATAGTTTCCTCATCTATAAAATGGGATAGTAATCACTCCTACTTCACAAGACTGCTGTGAAGACTGAATATTTCAGGAGCTTTGCAAACCTTCAGGTACCCATATATTTGCTTGCTATTATACAGGTACGTCTGACTCTTTGTGACCCCATTTGGGATTTTCTTGGTAAAGACACTGGACTAGTTTGCCATTTTCTTCTCCAGCTCATTTTACAGATAAGGAAACTGAGGCAAACAGGGTTAAGTGACTTGCCCAGGGTAACACAGCTAGTAAGTATCTGAGGCCAGATTTGAACTTGGGAAGATGAGTCTTCCTGACTCTAGGCCTGGTACTCCATCCACTGCACCAACTTGCTGCACCAGTATAAATGGTAGCTGTTGCTATTATCTGAGAACAATTCATCAGAACATGGCAAGGCCACTGAAGAAATCAACCTTATATGGTATATTCATAATAGCCATGTCTCAGAACATTTTTTTTGGTTGTTGTTTCCCTTCCTGATGCTCATTAAATTCTCTGCTCTTTGTGGATTGAGTCTAGAAAAGATACAAGCAGGAGCTGGGCCGTCCTGACCTCTGTCTATGTCCTGTGACCTCTGACACAGGCAAACTATAAAGAAAAAAGAATATCTCAGAAGATAAGGATCTAGCTATGGCTGACACTATGCCACAAAGCAGTAATGGCGCAATCTTTTTTGGTAACATTAAGAAAGGCATAGGCAGGTGACCTATATTGGGTTGAATTCTGATTTTTTTTTTGAGATAATGAGAACAGCTCTTTTGTATTTACATAGTTTTCACTCAGTAGGAGTGAAAGATAAAGTTAGTTAAGTAGTATGATTTATGGGTGGAGAACTACAAGCCGGCCATGCCATCAAGATATATCCCAATTGGCTAAATGCATGAATCCTGAATTTGACCTTGGACTGGAAAAATGGATGGAGGAGCTCACTCTAGAAAACCTTTGTGGCATCTTGCAAGTGTTTGGAAGAGACGAAGCCCTTCTTAACTGAGGCTACTGGTGGCTTAGTACAAGGAAGGCCTTAACCTGGGTAACTTGAATTAAAGATTCTATTAAAAATCTTGGGTGCCACTCAGAAAACAGGTAGATTTATTTTCTGTGTACTGCTAATTACCTTACCCTTTTTTTTTTGGTGGGGGGAAGGCAGGGCAATTGGGGTTAAGTGACTTGCCCAAGGTCACACAGCTAGTGTGTCAAGTGTCTGAGGCCAAATTTGAACTCAGGTTCTCCTGACTCCAGGGCTAGTGCTCTACTCACTGTGCCACCTAGCTGCCCCTACCTTACTCTTTTAGACAGTTTCTGAAATTGCACATTATTTTCCCTTGTAAATAAAACCTAGAAAATGCACTCTTTTGGCCTGAAGGGTATGCAGAAAAGGAGAAGGGAAAGATAGAAATGACAAATTAAAAAGAGTATTCAGAAATAGTGGCAGTGATAGAGATAGGCAGTCATTAGGGGTCTAGTTGGACATATCTCTAAACCCAAGGAGCCCAGCTGGCTGAAGCTTAGTGCCTGGAGTTGAGGTTCAATGATCAGGGAAGTTTTGAAAGTAGTGAAAGCCCTGGGGCTGAAAAGTACAAGTTCCTTGGATTGGTTCCAAATAAAAGTGCTCCTGCCCCAGGAAGTTGATTTTTCTTCATTGAAGCATAAGGCTTCAGGCTAGAGATGCAACAAGTCTTAGAGATTACTGGGTGCAAACGCCTAATTTTACAGAGGAAGAAAATGAGCCCATCCAGAGAAGTTTGTTCACCCATAGTTACACAGAGAGTTTCACTCGATGCTGGTGCTCTCTCTCTTCCCTCCTCTCCCTTCTTCCTGGTCCCCTTCCAGTTACTCCTAGAAGGATAATCAGTTCTACAACCGTGGTATATGCCATGCTTAGAAACACCAGCCCAGAGGTTCTGGTTCTCCTTGATTTTATTCAGGGCAAAAGGCAGGCTCTGAGTGACAGAGAGGCTATAGCTTTTGCTAGGACTATTAGGAAACAGCTGTACCTTCCTGCCCCTATTGCTCAATTACCCTGCCTCCCGGATCATGGGAAGAGAATTTGAGAAAGAATTTAGTATACTAGCAATGGTATCCATTCCATACCTTGGTGATGGCAAAGGGCAAGGTAATTATGAAGGGTCTACAGCTCTAGCACTGATCATTTTCTTTCAAAACAGCACAAGGATGCTAGCTGAGGGCACAGCTTCACTGGACAAACAGGCACAGAAACTGGTGGGAGCAGATGAGCAAACTACTGTAGGATCTTGTTGATTGAAATATTTCAATAGTACTTAGGCTACTAATTACTACACAGCAGGAACATCTGCAAAATGTGTGGGAAGGGCTCTCTCATACGTTGTGTGTCAAAGAAACAGTGAAGGAAGCTGTTTTCTTTTTCCGGCAGTTTACAGGGGAAGTTTTAGGTCCTTCTACCATTAAATAAATTGACTCCATGACTGAAAGGAGAGCTATGGACCTATTTCATCTATTGTTGTTGTTCAGTCATATCTGACTCCTTGACCCCATGGACTATAGCATGCTAATGCTGTCCGCGGGGTTTTCTTGGCAAAGATATGGGAATGGTTTGCCAATTCCTTCTCCAGTGGATTAAGACAAACAGAAGTTAAGTGACTTGCCCAAGGTCACATAGCTAGTAAGTGTCTGAGGCACTCAGACCTGAACTCAGGTCTTCCTGACTCCAGGCCCAGCAATCTATCCACTGAAACGCTCGTTTCCTAGATTATCATCTAGAGATACACAAAAAAGAAACCCAGAGAGAGCTATTCAGGTTGCCCACAGGGTATGAGTAAGATTAGCTTACCTGCTTCAAATGATCACTAGTCAAACTTGGGGCAACAGAAGCTGGAAATCATGACCCAAGGTCAAGTGTTATTTATAAAGCATAGTGAGTATACCCTAGTGAGTGTACATAGTGAGTGAGTTTGTTCAAATACAGTCAGAGTAAAAGCAGCAGCTGTTGAATGACTAGGTAGAATGAGCAGAAAGTTATCCTTGAGGGTCGTTGTAGTAGGCCCTAGTAGCTATTTAATATGGCACTTTTTGGAGCGGGGGAAGGCAGGGCAATTGGGGTTAAATGTCTTGCCCAAGGTCACACAGCTGGTAGATGTGTCAAATGTCTGAGGTGGGATTTGAATTCAGGTCCTCCTGACCCTAGGGCTGGTGCTCTACTCACTGCGCCACCTAGCTGCCCCTTAATGTGGCATTTGTTGAATAGAATCGAAAATACCATTGAATAAGCACAAAAGCTAAATGGAAATAGACTGTTTGTGCTCTTAGAAGCAAGATTTGTTTCCAAATGCTTAATTTCAAGCAGAATTTGTACCCACAGTATGGAGTTCAAGAGAGACTTTATAGCTGGCTAGAAAGATTTAGAAATCCTCTGCATAGAGATAACATACTTAAAGCGTGGAAAGGGAAACAAAAGAGGTCCCAGGATAGAGCCTTAGGAGATGTTCTGACTTAATGGTCAGGAAGAGGAAGAGGAGGAAGAAGAGAATGTGCTACCAAGACAAATGAGAAGGAAATGGTCACACAGGCAAGAAGAGAACCAGATGAAGGCCATTGTCAGAAAAGACACACCATCAGAAACTGCAGGGAGGTCAAGAAAGATGAGAACTAAGAAAAGACCATTGAATTTAACAACAAAAAACCCACTGGATAACCTTGGAGATAACAGCTTCAGTCAAGTAGTGAGGTTAAAAGGGGTGCAGAAGTGAGTGGAATTTGGGAAACAGATGGTAGGAGTATAAACCACAGATGTCAAACACATAGGTCACACTGAAGCCCAGAACATTCCCCAGTGTAGCCAGAGCAGATTAAAATGCAATTGATAAATATTTAACAAAATAAATAAAAATACAAAAACATATAAATATTGTTAATGTGTAGTTTTCTAAGTCAATAACGCAGCCTGGTTTCTATTAGCTTGGCACCACTGGTATAAGACAACTCCTTTGTAGGAGTTGGGCTATGAAACGAGAAAGAGATATTAGGATGATAGCTTTAAGGAACAGCAGTGCCAAATGAAGGCGTTATTTTTTTTTTAAGGACGGCTGTCACCTGGGCTCATTTGATGAAGCGCCTCACTTGAGCACTTCTTTGGCATCCAAAATAAAAATTAAGCCATGACTTATGAGCTAGGTAGAGTGGCAACCCTAAGTCAGGTGGAATCCCATTTCAGGCACCTTTTAGAGATGTTAAGTCATTTTTCATTATCATAATTAGTCCAGTGATGCTAAGATAGATGACTATATTTAATCTGTGGGGTATAAATAGGATCCATCTTGAGTGAGATAATTTGAATCAAAATCAGGCTATTCCATTCCCAATAGAAAGGACCAAAGTCAATCTTTTGACTGCGACTTCCTTTGTGACAGCTTGTAACAGAGGTTACCTCTTCACTATCCCAAACTGGACAACATAGTGTTCACCTTGCTTTTGTGTGTGTTGGGGCTTTACTTATACCATATTCTCCACCTCTAATGTCCTCCCTTGTATATGCCCATCTTCAAGGCCTAGCTCAAATCTCCCATGTTTGGAATTCTCTTTCAACCTTGTATTTCTTAGAATCTCTAGCTCCCTACAAGGCCCAGATCAAGTGCCTTTTATTGCAAGAGGTTTTTCCCTGGTCCTTCCAACTTGTTAGAGCTTCCCAATCAAATTACTTTGTATGTATTTTGGGTTTATCTGTGTGTATGTTGTTTACCCAATAGAAAGTAATCTCTTTGAGGGCAATGACCATTTCCTTTGTGAGCTCAATGCACAGCACAGTACCCAGCATAGTGTTAAATGTTTGTTGAACTGAAAATGTCTCTGGAGCGTAATGTACTAGAATGAGTGTTGGCTTCAGAGTCAGAAGACTTGGGTTCAGATCCTAGCACCACATTAACCAGTTATATAACCCTGAAGAGCCCTTTCATCTCTACCTCAGTTTCTCCAGGGAATTAATACTAATTTGCTTGCCTATCCCACAGGTTTGCTTTAAGGAAAAAGCATTACATAAATGTGTTATCATCTAAACAGGGTATGAACCCCAATAACACTTTATATTTCTTTTATGCCACTTTTTATCATCTTGTACTTAATAATAAACATTTATGTTGCATGTTGAAGTTTGTAAAATGCTTTACAGATATCTCTTTGTACTTAACAGGAGTAACAATAACTGGCATTCATATTGCATTTTAGAGTTTGCAAGATTCTTTATAAATACTATCTCATTTTTATCCTCTCAATATCTGGAGGTAGGTGTTATTACCCCCATTTTAGAGGTGATGAAACTGAGGCAGAGGTCAAATGACTTGCCCAGGGTCACAGAGTTAGTGTCTGAGGATCAGTTTGAAATCAGGTCTTTCAGAGTCCAGCTTGTAAACACTCCAAGCCCTGAGTTAGAAACAAATGGAGTTAAATTTAGTCTTAGCAGTGATCTATTACGTTTTGGGTAAATTTCATCAAGCACTATTTTGACTTCCCACTGACATTGTGACATGCAGCATTATTGGTCACATTTTAGGGGGAACGAGAGTATCCATTCTAAGAAAGTCAGAGAAAGTCCATTGGTCAGATGAGGCCATCACCATCCTTCCAGTTAGCAGGATTGTACCTTGACTCTTTCCTCTTCTCTCCCCCAAACATCCTATCAGATGTCAAGTCCTTTGGATTCTATCCTACAGTATCTCTCACATAACTCCTCCTTTCCTCTCCTCTCCTCTCTATTTAAAGTCACTCTCTACCCACCCCTCCTTCATATATTTTATCACCTCTCATCTGGTTCATTGTAATATCCTCCAAATTAGTCTCGGTTCTCCAATCTATGGAGACATATATGCCAAGATGAAATTCCTAAGACAGAGGACTGATCATGTCACTCCTTTTTATAATCTCCCTGCTTATTGTCTATTCTTATATAAATTCCTTGGCCTCGTGCTTAGAGCCCTTCAAAGTTTACCTCCAAACATTGTTTTCCTTTCTGTTCCAGTCACATGGGACTATAAGTTGTTGGCCTATCTAAGCTTGTTTACCAACACCTTGTACCTGCGCGGGTCATCCCCCATGCCTGGGATATACTCCCTCCTTACTACCTTCAGAATACTTACCTTTTTCCTAAGGCTTAGTTCAGGTGCTACTCCCTCTGTGAAGCTTTCCCTGTTTTCCCCAGCTTAGTGTGTTCTCTTCAAATTTTCCTAAATCTTGCCATCTACACCCATCACAGTATATCTTGTATTATACTTATCCGTGTGTATGTCATATCCTTCCCAGTAGATTGGAAGCTCCTTGAGGATAGGTACTGTTATAATATTTTTTATAACTTTTCTTTGCCCAGCACCTAGTAAGATACCTTGTACTTAATAGGTGCTTAATTTAAAATTTTGTTTGTTGAACGATGCTCTGGAGAGAGAAACAAGAAGTGTTGATGCTGTCTTCAATAGGCACGCAATCACCTGGTTCCCCTTCCAGAACATCCATGAGTTGATCTCCATTTCACCCCATTTGGAAAGCAGTGGAGAGCCAGAGCCGTTGAGAAACTTTGATGTTTGAAGAAGGGGAAAGGAGGCAGCTCGTGGAGGAGGCATCAATCTTCTTGTACCAAGTGCAATGATTTGGTCACCGAGAATGGGGGGGGGAGGTAAGGCTAAGGTCACCGTTACCTTTTCGTTCTTCTCTATTCTGCCTTTGTGGTTGGTATAGATCACAACAGGAAGAGAAATTAGAGAAAAGCAAATTTCTTCCCCTGTCAACTAAGTTTTGACCGAGCTCGCTGTCTGCCCCACCACTGGCAGCAGAGCAGTTCAACACTCAGATTTTAAAAGTTACTGGGGCTCCTCTAGGTCGTTGGCAGAGGTCAAAAGAGCTCAAATAGTCTGAAGCACTTAAGATCAGCATATGGTAGTGGTACCTTAGCTGAGATGACTAATTAGAGCATGGTAGTAGGATAAGATCACGAAAGACTGGTGGTTCAGAGGCCCCAGTCATGCATCTTCACCCGGCTCCAACGGTCCCTTTGTGTGTGTCCCTCAATGCGTCTTAATGCTTGCGTCCCCTATCCCATTGATGGTGAGGTAATCTGAGCGTGTACCCTGTATCAGGGAGACTTGTCATTTATTTTTGCTATATTGTTTAACCGTCATTTCCTTTAACCTTACATATCCCTCTAGTTGCCCTAATAAAAGAAGACACAATAATAAGAACTATTATTTTGAGCATTAAGGCAGGTTTTTGATCGAGCAAGTAGGGTGGCAAGTGAAGTTGAAGACATGGGAAAAGAGACTAAAATTTAGAATGATCACTGTCATGATAATTTGAATTATTGTCTCTTGTTATTATAGGTTCTTATGGGGGATAGACTCTAAAATCCATGACCTAGGCCTCTCAGCACACCCTGCCCATCATGTGATGAGAGCTTCCACCAGGTTATTCAAAATCTGACTGCACACCTCTCCGGTAAAATTGCTACTGAGTGACCCTAGTTCCAGGGGTCTTAGTGACAAAGCAATCCGAGCGCTGGGAAATCCAAGTGGAATGATAATCCTGACAGAATTCCAGTCAATGACAAGCTTTCAGTCTATAATTAAAAAACAAAGCTCAAATTCTAAATTAACTATGTTAATAATTGATAGTAAAAAAATACGAGCCAATGAATAAATGATCTAATTAAGAAGGCACCTTTAGAACCTATTTCACCATGAGAAATGATCAAGACATTATGAGTATTAAAGGTAGGAGCTTTTTTGCTGCTGCCAGAAACGTAGCCTCTCCAGTGTCATTAAGTACCTCCTCGAGGCTTATTTTAAGCTTCAAGGCAATTTGTAGGGTCTGAATATAGTACTAGCTGCCTGGACCATGATGGGAGCTGAAAACAAAAAAATAAAAAGCTGTTTATGTGTTTATCCTGAGGTCCAGAAAAACTCAGCATGGCTTAAAAACCTCGTGGGGCCATGCAGCCTGCATTGACTGGGAAGGAGGTGAAAAGAATTTATTTGGCTCAACCTAGCAAATAACTGTTTCATGTGTGTGTGTGCGGGATGAATGAGTTAAAATGTTTTTAAAAAAAGTCTTGACAGCTGGCTGGATAGAGTGAAGCTTTTCTAACAAAGATCTGAAAATGTGTTGAGAAGTTCCTGTTAGCATGTTGGCCCCTCAAGTTTTACCCTGCAGTCTCATAAAAGGATGATGGTTAACATCCCTTTGCCATCCCCAAACCCCCAAGGAGCTGCGGTAGCAAATGGCAGCAGGGGCACCAGATGATAGCTGTAGCATCTGGATGCATCAACCTTGCCAAGAAGGATCCAGTGGTATCTCCAGAGGCAGAGGGCAATGGGTGGAGATGGTGGAGCTCAGGGCACAACAGCTACAGAAACAGTTAGGAGCCAGCGGCCAGTGACAGGGTTGGGTATAAAGGCCCACCTAACTGCTGGCTGCTGCTAGGTATGGCCACGAATAGTGTCCTAGCCACAACACAAATCATACTTACCTTGGAATGTGTTTTTAGTTTCCTTTCCCACGAGCCTGGGACCTCAGAGACTATCTATTCCAGCTTATATCTGACTCCCCTCTACAATATACCTGACCAGTGGCAATCATACCTTTTTTTTGAAGGCCTCCAGTGAGGGGAAAAACCACTGCTTCCTGAAGCAACCTCACTTTATTTTTGAATAGCTACCATGGTTGGGCAGCATTTTACTTATATGTCAAACCTAATTTTCTTCTGAAACATCAATTTCTTTCCCAGTACTGCTCTCCATAGGACAGCCCTTCAATGGAGACAACTTGCAGTCTCTTCTGTCTTCTGCAGGCTAAACATTCCCG
The DNA here is from genome assembly GCA_028646595.1 of Phalanger gymnotis. Lineage (NCBI taxonomy): Eukaryota > Metazoa > Chordata > Mammalia > Diprotodontia > Phalangeridae > Phalanger > Phalanger gymnotis. Next base: position 395,073,626 of record CM053622.1, on the reverse strand, counting down.
GTCCCTTCACCCAATTCTCATATGGCAGAAGGCTCCAAAGACCTGGATCATCCCAGTCATGCTTCTCTGGCTATTCCATAACTTATCCCCCTCCTTATAAAGTAACATCCAAACTAGGCATGATATGTGGTCTGACCTCAACAGGCCTTGTTTACAAAAATTCCAAGGTACCTTAATACTTATCATGGTGCTTATTACACGCCAGACTGTGCTAAGCGCTTTACAAATCTCATTGGATCAGTACAATCGCCCTGGGAGTTGCGTAAAGGACCTCAGAGGCCATCAAGTTGAACATTTTATAGGCGAGGGACCTGAGAATGAGTGGCTAAGTCTCTTGCCCAAGCTATTAAATTTCTGAGGCAGGGTTTGAACCCTATCTACTATGCCATCTCTCTGGGGCAGCTATCTAGGCGGCACAGCGGACAGAGTGCCGGACCTGGAACCTGGAAGATCCGAGTTCAAGTGTGACCTCTAACACTTACTAGCTATGGGGCTCTGGGCAAGCCACTTAACCTCAATTTGCCTCAGGTTCCTCGATTGTAGAATGGGGATAATAGCAATTTCTACCTCACAGAGCTGTCATGAGGATCGATGAGATGGTATTAGTAAAGCACTTAACATAATGCCTGGCATATATATAAATACTTGTTTCTCTTCCCCATCTACCTGCCTCAATCATCAGCAGAACAAGGTATCATCTCAAGTTTCTCTTTCCTCAGTGCTGTTTTGCACAGTATGCTGTCCAGAGTAGGTCAGGGATTCTTAACCTTTTTTATGTGACCGACCCCTTCGGCAGTTTGATGAAGCCTATGCGCTCCTCCAAATAGTGTTTTTAAATGTATGAAATACACGGGATTAAAAATGAATCTAATTACATTGATATAGCAATCGAAACTTTTATTTTAATTCACAGGCCCCAGGTGAGAAACTCTTGCCATAGGCCCTTAACAAATTTTTGTTGAATTAAGTATTTTTATAACATATCTTAATTCCGCAGAAACTTTTTGGTCTCAAAATCCCTTTATATAATTAAAAATTATCAAGGGTTCCCAAAGGGATTTTGTTTCTATTGGTGTTTACCATATTAGAAATTAAAACGTCTTAGTATAAATGAAAAGTTTTTATCTCAAGGATTCCCTGAAGGGGTCTCAGGGAAAACATTTTAAAAACTGCCGCTTTAATTTATTCAATTCCACAAACACGAAGAGCCCACTATGTGCAATGTCCTCTGCCAAGTGAAATGTGTCTCACCCTCGATTCTAGACTAGGCGTTGTCGATTCTGTGACAAAGGTGCCTTTCATTTTTCTCAACAGTCTCTTTCTACTTGTCCCCATTCTGCGGGCACTTCCTCTCCTGGGAAAATGAGTAAGAGCTCTAGCCTAACTCCCTGTCTTAGAAGAAAATAGGGTGCTCTTCTCTTTGCGCTTTGAGGCATAAGCCACAGCCATAAATATATGCCACTTACTACATTTAAAAAATTCCAGAGTTTTACAACAATGTAATTTCATGACTGCTGCTTTTGACCGTCACTGAATCCTTGTTTTCTCTAGGAAGTCAAATACGATAGTTAGAAAGGGTGTGTCCAGTGCCCAACATAATTGGAGGTGGAGTTAACCTGTGGTTCTGCACGTCCCACTTCCTAAAAGATCCAATATCAGGCTTCTCTTAACAATAGCACAGTATTGTTTGGCCTTTTGGATCCTGTCAGTGCACATTCTGTATCTGCAGCTTGCCTTCTCCTCCTGTGTGATGTTGTTTGACCCTTTTGAAATTCATTTGATTTCATAATCTACATCATTCTAGCAGGTTGCAAAATTCTTTCCCTCTCCTTCTAAGAGCTGTCTGCTACTTCGAGCTCATTAGCCATGAGGAGAGAAGCTGTACAGATCCCGCATGATTGAATGTATTTTAAATTTGTTTTCTCATTTCATGAAATAATGAATGTTTGAACGGATAGAGGCTGGAGCTGTGATTCCACTGGTATGGGAAACTCCCATGTGAAGAAAACCCCTTACTATTATAGGTTAACAAGTGACTTGCCCAGCTAGAGTCAGTATAGGAGAGGTGAAGCTTGCACCCAGGTCTTCCTGGCCTTGGTTCAAATAGAAACAATGGACACCTTGTCCCTGATAACTATAGTCCTAATTTTCACCTTGTTTACTGCCAAATTTATTTGTTCTTTACCTCTTTTTCGATTTCTCAGAACCCAGCATTCTAGCTTCTCCCCAAACCTTCCTGTATTTCTACCCAGTCAGCTGTCAATGACTTCCTTCTAGTCAAACCCAAAGACTTATCAGTATTCATCTGAATCAATCTCCCTGAAGCATTCAACACTATTGTTTACTTTTAGCTTCCAGGAAACCTTCTTCTCTTGAATTCTGTGACACTGAACTTCTCCCATTTCATTCCCTGCTCCTCCGGCTGTCTCATTTGAAGGCTTTTCCCCCTACCCTTTAAATGAGTGTTTTCAAAGGTCTCTCATCTCATCCTCTCCCTTGGCCAATTTCAAGTTCTGTTAACCAAGAGTGGAACATTCTTTTCCACTTGAAACCTCAACCTGGCAGCAGTATTTAAAAATAAAAATACAAAAACCCTTGGCTTTGTATGTATCAGAAAGTCATCTAGTCCAACCCTTAACCATTTTATAGATGAGGAAACTAGAGTAATTCAGAGGGAAATGACGAGCTCATGGTCACATCACTAACAAGTGGCAAATCTAGCCTAAGAGTTTCTTGACCCTTAAGCCCAGGGTCTTTTCATTATACCATGCTCTTAGACCAATCTTTTCTAGCTTTGGGTCCCATCAATAACAAATATATATATATATATATATATATATATATACATGAAATATATATATATATATTTGCTGCACAATAAAAATAAACATAAATTTATTTATAAGATATATTTATAAAAATATTTAAAAATATATATTTATAAAATATAAACATTTTTATTTATAAAAATTTGTTTTCAAATTTCTCCCATTTCATTCCCTGCTCCTCCTGCTGTCTCATTTGAAGGCTTTTCCCCCTACCCTTTAAATGAGTGTTTTCCAAAGGTCTCTCATCTCATCCTCTCCCTCGGCCAATTTCAAGTTCTGTTAACCATTACTACCCTTGGGTAGATGACTCAAAAATCCTAAGTGTAGGCAGACCCTGATCTCTTTTCTCCACCCAAGACCTACACCTCTAACTGCTTTTAGGATTACCTCCACCTGAATGTCTAATCAGCAACTCAAACTTGGTATGTCCCAAACTTTTCTTATCTCTTCCTCTAGCTCCAATTCTTTTGAGGTCAGTATTTTCACGTGTGGCCACATCATTCATTTGGTCTCCCATGTTTGTAATTTCATCTTTGACTTTTCTACCTTCGCCAATCACTTACCAAGTCCTGTTGATTCTACCTCCACATCTCTTGAATTAAATCCTGCTTCACTACTGCAGGTGGAAAAAAAACCAACTTGGCTATTTGGCCCCATGAAATCTTAGGCAAGTCATTTCACCTCTGGCCCTCACCATCTGCATCTGTTTCAGTAACTCAAGAGAAACATGAGATGTATAATCGTAAAGACATCTCCACTCCAAATGTTCATGTGGATTATTTGTGCCCAACCCGTGGTTAAGCCTTCCAAGCTCAGATTGGTCCAATCAACCACAGTTGGACACACTGTACCTTGACCCCAACATATTGATGTCATTTTGGTTTTCTTTGAGTATGAAGGACAACTAGATAACTATCTTCGACTATAAAATGAGGGGGCTCAAATAGATGTCTTCTAAGGTGCTTTTCAGCCCTAAATCTACGATCTTGCTTCCATCCTAGCAAATGATGTCATTACACAGCTGTCTGGTCTGTTGCAATAGCCTCTTTATAATCTGCTTTCATTCTTCTTCATATCAACGGGATAATATTCTTTAACCACAGATCTGCTCAAAATTATTCAGAGACTGCCTCTGAGCACCCAGAAAAGTTAAAATTCCTTTGGCATTCAAGGCCCTCTATAACTTAGTTGTCTTGGCTATCTTTCCAGCCTTACCTTGTATTACTGCCTTCACACACTGCGCTTACATGGTTCCTTATTTCTGGAATCCTTCCTTCTCCCTCTTCACCTGTGGAAATCCTGCCCATTAATGCACAACTCTAAGGTCACCTAGTCTAGGAAGTCTTCTGAGATTCCCTTGGTTACTAACGCTCCTCTCTAGAAGGCTCTAATGCATTTATCAACAAGCATTTGTTAAGTGCCTACTGTGCGCCCGCTACTGGAATTCATACAAAATGAAATTCTCTGTCTTTAGGAAGTTTACATTCTAAAGTCAGCACATAAAACTGTGTATTATAGTGATTTGCATCTTATCCTCTCTACCAGACTTTAAACTTTGTGAGGGCAGGGACAACTTAGCCATACTCTATAGCTACCACTGCACACACTGGAGGTCCTTAACAAATGTTTGTCAACTTATGTATGGTTTGCTGTTGGCTGAATTGATTTTTAAATATGCCCATGTATTTATGAATGTGAAGAGAGAGCCTGGACATAACCCACCTGCCTGCGTAGGTCTTGGCTGAACTAAGATAGTGTCTGTGGAAATGTAGCCAACTGTGTGAGATACTTTTAAAATAGGACTGTGTGGATGTATGGAAGGAAGGAAGGAAGGAAGGAGGGAGGGAATGAGAGAGATAAACATTAAAACACCTACTTCATGTCAGGCACCATGCTAAGCATTTTATAAATATCTCATTCGATCATCACAACAAACCCGGGAGATAGGTATTACTATTATTATCATTTTATAGTTGAGGAAATGACATAGAGGTTAAGTGACTTGCCCAAGTGTCACCTAGCTAATAAATGTCTGAAGCCGAATTTGAACTCAGGTCTTCCTGACTCTAGACTCAGTGCTCTAATCTTCTGTACCACCAAAGAGCCTCAAATTATGATGCCTTAACATAAGTGAAGTAGAAAATTGCCTGAGATCTGGTGATACCCCAGAAAGGAGGTGAAAAGAAGAATAGGAAGGAGACAGAGACAAAGGATAGGATGATGAATGAAAGAAGGGACTGAAGAACAAAAGAGAGAGTAGGACGGAGACCCCAAGGTCCAGAATGTAGGAGCACGGATCAGAGCCTTCTGGAAAAATGAAAAAGCAGAAAAAAAGGAACATGAGGGGGGAAAATAGATTATATAGAATGCTTTAAGAAAAAGAAAAGGGTCTAGAGAGAGAAGATAATGATAGTAAAGGAACTTCTAATGTCGCAGCTGTGAACAACAACCTAATTCGTGACAGAAGTTGTCACAAGAGTCAAATCTGAGCATAAACAAAAAGGGTAGACATGGAGCTCAATGAAGAAATTACCCAGTCCTCCAGAGACAATGAGATAGATAGAGCCGCTCAATCCAGGAATGGGATGGGGGCAGGGGGAGAGTTGAGTGGATTAGCCCAAAGTTATATAATTAAAAAAGCTTTGGCCTAAGAAAGAGGTTAGTGAAATAAGTTAAATGGCACCTGGAGGAGACTGTGCTTAATTTCTATCCCCAACCCATCTGCTGCAATGGCAAACAGGGAGGCTGAGAATTTTTTTATCTTCATTAAGCTGTCTGAAAAACATTAAACCATAACTTGAGAGATATCTACACTGTGCCCTAATATTTTCTCATGCTAGAGAAAAAAGTAGTGGTAGACCTCCACAGGGGTAGGATGAAGGATGACAGGTACCAAGAAGGAGACCCCTGGGCTGTGGCATCAAAAAAAGAACCTGGTACCATCCAAAGGACAGGATAGAGAATCCCTAGGCTAGGTATTATTTCATCACAGAAGAGAAGTAATGTGGGAAAAGTGACTTTTTGTCTTGCTCATCAGTCTAGTTCCTTCTGGATGATTTCTGAAAGGCAGCCATATCCTCTCTCTGATATCACGCCTATTCAACATAGATTTTTTTTTCTAATTTTCAATCCTGAAAGGACTGTCTTACATAACAAGTAAAACAAACAAACAAAATACAAGGTTGAGCTGAGTATTTGTAATGACCTCTATTGGTCCTAGAGAAGAAAAAGAACTACCTCCCTCATTCTGGTTGAGATGTGTGTGGACTATGAGTAAGGAATGTTGCATAAGCTGTCAGATGGGGTTACTGTTATCAGTTTTAACTTTTTTTTATAAGGGAGGATTCGTCTTTTTAGTTAACATGTACAGAAATTACTGTGATGTAAAAACAAATGATAAACAAAACTTTAACAGTCTAGGGGGCAGAGATTTGGCCCTGTGCTATTTACATTTGTCAGTAATTTAGATAAATCTGAGCATAGATGACGGGTTTATAAAATTTACACATGACCCAAAGCTGTGAGGGACCACAGAGACCCTACATAACAGTCAGGATTCAAAAAGACTTGGATAGGTTAGAACATTGGGCATTTATGAAAATCAACTATAACATCAGCTTACCATTTTTCTAGGATGCTTAGGCTTCGGAAGCCTAACATATATTATTACCACTTATTTATCAAGGCTTAGTGATATTCATTGACTTGCCCACGGTCAACTGGGGCTGAAACTCAAAACCAGATCTCTTTACTTCAACATCAATGCTCTTCCCCTACAGCCCTCCTTACCTCCTAAGTACTATATTGTAACACACAGATACCCATGGGACAATTTAGTCCAATTCAATTCAAATAGTATGTAGTTTGTCTTGACACTAAATAACCTCAGACTATATAAGCGTTCATTGTTAAGTGTTCTGCTCCTCAGTTCTCTGCCAAATCCCTTAACTGTGGTATTGGCTGTCTCTGGATAACGTGGATGGGCTCTGCTTCCTGAAATCCCAACATTTTGTTGCTCTGTAATGTTAGTGCTAAGAAGAAAGGAATGCTACCACTTAGATGCCCTACGTTCTCTGAGAAGCTTTCCCTTTGTTGATTATTCTCAATTCATCCTGTAGATATCTCATCTGTATGTAGCTGTCGGCATGTTGTCTTCCTCATTAGAATGGGAGCTCCTTGGGTAAGGGCCATTTTTGCTTATATTTCTATCCCAGTGCTCACCCGACACATAGTAGGGGCTTAATCAATGCTTATCAACTGACTGTTTTATAGTATAAACCCATTCATAACTGCACATGTAAACAGCTTTTAAAAATGACAACACAATCCTAGACAATGAGATTCTAAGGAGGTCTCACTTCATCCAAAGCTCACTTTGAGGCCCTGTAAGACAAGAATTCTGGTATCCAAGTGTGCTGATGTATGGGTTATCCATGAAGACATCCAGGAAGCCGTTGGGAATTCATCAAAAGTAATTTAAGAGTCAAAACACAACAAACGATCTTTATTCCTTTGAAATGCATTTATGTAAAAATGTACCGAGATGGATTAAAGATTCAGGACACATAATTTGTACTTAGCACATACACTGAAGATCAAAACAACTGCTAAAAAGAACATTTATAAACAATTTTTTTCAAAAAACAAAGAGTTGTAGATGATCAAGGCTAACTCTGAAAAGAGTGGGTCGGGTTTTTCCCTTGCTGAAGAGGCATGTACAAAAATCAAGAACTGCTGTATTTTAACCTAAAGCTGATCAAATAAAGAAGATCTCAAGACATTTAAAAAAATCAGGACAGACCCAATTGCAGCGAAAATGTCACGAAGGATGGCATTAGAATTTCTCGATTTTATAAAAGGGTGAAATGAATATGGTTTGAGTCTTGTAGTTTTAAGGGACCAGAGGGAAAGCACATTGCTTTATTTTGCTCAGTTTAAAGCAAGAGCCAGACTAAGGCAGTAAGGTGGTTTCAGACACAGATTTTACCCCAAAGTAGCAAAAGGAGTGGCTTCAGGCACTTCTGACAAGGGAATGGCGCACATCTGATCCTGCACCCTGGCACAATTACACAAAAGTTACCCCCTCCCCACATACATGTTAATTTCATCAGATTCCCCAAACGCGTTGCTAATGGCAATGGTTTACCTTTTGAGAGAGTCCAAGCAGAAAAATGATACATTCTACTAATCCTTAGTCTGTATTCAGAATTATCTTTAAAAACTCAGGCAAGATAGCAGCACCCATCATTAAGGCATTATTTTAAATGATTTATAGCAGCAACTACTACCCCTAGGGATAGTGTGTGGTTATTATTAGTACAATCATAAATCGAAAAGTAGTGATTGATGCTCTACAAGATAAAAATGTTTATTCTCCCTCTAGAATATCTTCCAATAAATTCCATGAAGATTTTAAATCTTTCCAGGAAAAAGGAGGTCTTCCTCTCAGAAAGGGGATATTGCATTTTCCATTACAGGTCTATGGACCAGATCTGTGATTTCATTGGGGCAGTGAGCTCCTGGTGAGGGACTTCACCTAGCAATGCAGGCTGCCACCTGTTTTGCCACTTATAGTCTGACAGTATGGGCTCAAGCCCCAAAAGGTGAAGTGATTGGCCCAGCCAGTAGATGTTAGAGGCAGGACTTGCATCCCAGTTCTTTCTGGCTCCAAGGCTACGCTACATCTTTCTCTCTCTCTCTCTGTCTCTCTGTCTCCTATGCCACACTACTTCTCATTTTAAGAGTCGGAACATTCTTTTCCACTTGAAACCTCAACCTGGCAGCAGTATTTAAAAATAAAAATACAAAAACCCTTGGCTTTGTATAGTATCAGAAAGTCATCTAGTCCAACCCTTAACCATTTTATAGATGAGGAAACTAGAGTAACTCAGAGGGAAATGACGGGCTCATGGCCACATCACTAGCAAGTGGCAAATCTAGCATAAGAGTTTCTTGACCCTTAAGCCCAGAGTCTTTTCATTATACCATGCTCTTAGACCAATCTTTTCTAGCTTTGCTTGGTCCCATCAATTAAATAACAAAGATATACATATATACATGTATGTATATATATATTTGCTGCACAATAAAAATAAACATAAACTTTTACTTCCAAATTTAAAATTGGAACAACAAAAATTATTCCTGAGCCTTGAACTACCTTCATTTTATTTGGAATGTGGTAAACAGTGATTTATGACTAGCTACCATGGGTTATTTTCAGATATTTATAAAAAGGCTGAAAAGACCTTTCAAGACTCTCAAGAAAGGCCAATCAAATATAAGCTACAGGCATTTTTTTTACAATGCAAACTCAGGTAATGCAAAGACAGACAATGTTCATGGAATGTGATGAGACTAAGATGGTCAGGGACATCTGAAGAGTCTCAAAGGGCTGTCATAAGTTTATCTTGACACATCAAACTCATACTTTGCATTCCTCCTAAATTCTTCTGGTTCTGGTTGTGGATATAATGCAACCTGTGGTCATCTTCACTTGTGGGTGGTTTCCAATGTGACCTGTCATCCTGAAATGATGGCCTGTGCCATTGGCATAGTTAATGGTTAGTGAACGATGAAAACATAAAACTATGTGTGAAATAATACAAGACGGTAATAAATGCTTTAGAAATTGCATGCAAAACAATGAGATGGAAATGATTAGATATACTGGACAGGAGTATGCATTAAACATTTTCATCACTTTCCTCCCCCATTTCAGGTACTGGTGGAAGGAGGTGGGGGGAACCAGATGAGAACTGTGAATAAAATCCCAAATTCATAAGAAGGTAAAAAATTTGTTTGTGGATGGGTCATATCCATTAGGAAGCTCATTGGGCAGAACAAGCAGTAACAGACATAAAATTCTCTCCCTTTCCCCCATAAGAAAAATCTGGGTTGATAACAATATCATGGCTCCTGGACTAAACATTAAAAAATGTAATAATATTTCCATAAGTATAAGTTTCCATATATTTTTCATTTGCTTAAGCTGAGAAAACAAATGGCATTTGCAATAGAATGACATTTTGAAATTATCACCTAACCAAAGCCACCTGTTAAAAATCACACAAAACCGAATGCCTCTGTGAATAATGGTATTTCCCTATGAATCCATTCGAGACTCCAATCAATAAGCTTTGGTAAGCTCTGATGTACAATGTTAGTCCTCAGTTTTTCTATTAACTCAACGTGTTTATAGTTATTTCTGCCATTTCAAGTTCTGTCTGTGCCTGCAGAAGGCAGGACGCGCCCCTTTGAAGAATCACAGAATCCTGGAGCTGAAAGGGACCCTTAGAGGTTATCTAGTCCAAAAGATTCTTAACCTGGGGTCTGTAAATTTGGTTTTTAAAAAAATATTTTGATATTATTTCAATATAATTGGTTTCCTCTGCAATCCAATGTATGTTATGCACTTAAAACATTTTATAGTTTGACTAAGACCACCAAAGGAGTCCATTACACAAAAACGATCTGGTCTGACCCCATTCGTTTTGCTGAGAAGGAAACCTGAAGCCTCAGTAGGGGCATAGGATGATCTGTATAAGGTCACTCAGTCAACAGGTGGAAGAGCTGGGATCGAATTGAGCTGTTTCTACCTCAAAATCCAGGGCTCCTTCCACTTCATTACACCTCCACCCCCCACATATGTGTCTTCCCATGTGAAGAACTAACATTGCTTAGAGGTTTTAAGAACCATTTTAAAGCAAAATGCACTGAAGTTATTAACAAACAAGATTTCAAAAAGCAATGGACTTGTCTCTTACAGAACTTCTGTGCATCAGATAATATAAATATTCCTTTGTGACTAGTCCAATTATCACCGAGGAAGCTTTTGTATGTTTCTTTTGGTTCAGTAACTAAGTGTAATATGGAAAATAAATTTAAGTCACTGACAAAAACAATGTCCTTCCAAAGTGCTTACCTTACATTTGGAGAATGGGGATGCCATTGTTGTTGTCCAGGATGTATATTAGGATGGTATTGCATCTGAAAGCAAAACATTAGCCGTGATTAGTTTATTCACAATTTCATTTAGACAAGAATTAATCCGCTTTACATTTTAACTTTCATATGTCCAGGAGGGGTAGGTGACAGACCATGGCAACAACAGCTCTGAGAAAACACAAAGATTACACCTGATCATTCTATTGCCCTCGTTTAAAAAAAAATTGAATGGGTATAATGCAACAGTTCTAGTTGATTCTGGAAGCCTAAGGTTTCAGGTCATGAAGAAATACTAATCAGCTTTTTAAGAAAAAACAGGTCCTTATCAGAAGAATGAGGACGAACAGTTCCCATCTTCCTCATAGACAGAACCAAAAGAAATGGGGCTTAAGGTGTATCAGGAAGAACTTTTTGTAGTAAAGGGATCCAAATGTGCAACATTATGCTAGAACCAGTGGTGGGTTTGAAATTTCATTCCCTGGAGAGCTTCTTAGAAATGGCAAAAAACCAAACTCAAACAACAACAACAACAAAAACCTTACCATATGAGATGTCCTCCTTTATAGATGTAGAAACAGGCAAGAAACCATCACAAAGTCACAAATCAATTTAGTTAATGGTGGAATGGGAAGAGATTCCATCTCTCAACCAGTATTACAATCTCTAAACTGAAAGCTGCCTTCAAATCACAATTCCCCAAGAGAAAAGTAGAACCAGGCCATTCTAGAGACTCAATATACCGGACTTTAAAGCTATCTGTGACAAAATCCCATCACTGTGGGGTAATTAGACTAGCTCCCATGCTGACAGCAATAGCATGATGACAGCATTCACATAGAGCTTTATGGTACGCAAAGAACTTTTCATATTATCCCCTCACTGGCTCCTCAGAACAAGCTTGGGCCATACAGTTGGGGTCTTGAGGAAGAAGATGAGCTCGGGTGATCTACCCACTGTACCACCCAGCTGCCTGATGATGAGCAGGAAGACCTATTTTCTCCAATGGCAGATTCCCAGAAGCAGTTTCTCTAAGCTCTTTATCGTGTAGATGACTTATCTCCAGGCTTCCTTATCATCGGAATCGGGTAGATTCCACAAACCTGTACCAGCTCTTTGCTTCACTAGTTAAAAACTCACTCATGCTCACAGGCAGTACTTGTCCAATTCCAACAATAAACCATCTTTTTAGAAGGGTTGTTAGTCCATTTCTTTGGTTATATACTCATTTAAATTGGAGAAAACATGGTTTAAGGATATCCCTTCTAGGTTCTGAGAAGTTAAAAAAAAACAATTCTCATTAATTCTTTTCTTGGCAAATCAATTGGAAAATAAAGTATGATTACCTAGCCTCGATATAACAAATGGTTTCAGAAAATGGAAAGGGCATTGTTATAATAAAAAGACTTGAAGAGAAGAATGGAAGCAATGGTGTGACTGCAGTAAAATTAAAAATTAAAAAAAAATCTGTGTGATCCCTGTCTCCATAACAGGCCCTTCTTAAAAGTATGCATGTGTATGCTCCCAACAGCTTAGATGAGAGGGAGCCTAAGAGCTGGGTGGTCTCTGGGCTTTGTTCTGTTGGCTTATTTTGATACTTAAAACGATTAATGACTCCACTGATATATGTACTTCCTCTGCCAAAACAGATCACAACCCCTCTAATCAAATCAATTTATCAACAAACATTTATTATGTCTGGAGAAGTAAATAGCAAACTACTCCAGTATCTTTGCCAAGAAAATCCCATGTACCTCTGTCACAAAGAGTCAGACACGACTGAAACAACTGCACAACAAAAATGTATTATGCCATTCAGAATATATATAAATACATTGTACACACAGTGCCTGGGGGAGGGAGGGTCACTAACAACTGGGGGATCAGGGAAAAGCTTCTTAGAAGAGCTGGTAGAGGTGAGCCTGAAAGAGAGCGAGGGGTTCTGAGAGGCAGAAAGAATCCCAGGCAAGGGGCATAGCCTGTACAAAAGCATGAGACAAGACACTGGACCTGAGAGACAGGAAAGAGCTAGGGAGCCTGTCTGGCTGGACCACAAAGTGTCTGAGGGAGGAGTGATGCAGTTAGACTGGAAAGAAGCTAGAAACAAATTATGAAGGGCTTTAACTGAAGGCAATGGGGAGTCGCTGAAGTTTTTTGGGCAGGGAAGTGACATAGTTGGACCTGCTTTTTTGGAATATCAATCTGGCAGCGGTTAAGGAGGACAGCCCAGAGAAAGGAGAGATATGTGTATACCTTAGCATATCATCGAGGAGGTGCTGCTGTAGTCAAAACATGACTTGGTGGCCAAACCTCTGGTGATGAACCTCTCTGAATTTAGCAAGGCACAGTCTCTTGTTGGGGCCACACTCAAAAGCCTTTGTCGCTTGGTGGCGGTCTTATTCAGTTGTTTTTGGTTGTGTCCGACTCTTCATGACCTCATATGGGATTTTCTTGATAAAGATACTGGAGTGGTTTACCATTTCCTTCTCCAGCTCATTTCACAGATGAGGAAACTGATGCAAACAACGTGAAGTGACTTGCCCAGGGTCATACAGATAGTGTCTGAGGCTAGCTAGATTTGAGCTCAGGAAGATGAGTTTTCCTGATTCCAGACCCAGCGCTCTATCCACTGCACCATCTAGCTGACCTTAAAGCTTGGTAGGACCTACCTTTTCTTATGGTATATAAGCAAAAGCCTTCAAAAAACTGTTTCTCTAAGCTTTTATCACGTAGATAACTTATCTCCAGGCTTCCTTGTCATTGGAATCAGGTAGATTCCACAAACCTGTACCAGCTCTTTGCTTCCCTAGTTAAAAACCCTCTCATGCTTATAGGCAGTATTTGCCCATATCCAATGATAAACCATCTTTTTAGAAGGGCTGTTAGTCCATTTCTTTGGTTATACACTCAATTAAAATGGAGAAAACGTGACTTAAGGATATCCCTTCTAGATACTGAGAAGTTAAAAAAAAACCAATTCTCATTAGTTCTTTTCTTGGCAAATCAACTGGAGGTTCCTCTGTTCAAGACACTCATGTTTATTCATTTCTCTTGTGATTCACTACTGAGAGAATGGCATCATTTATATTTCATCCCCGGATTCTGCAAGTGTGATTTCCATCAATGTATAGCCACTGCAACAAAATACCTCTAAAACAAAATAATTAGGAAATAGGTGGGTATAACAACAATGCTACTTGCTGCTACTGTGGCTGTGTAAGACCAACAACACCAGCACACAGGAGGGCTGCTAGCACAGGTTTTTTGATCTGCTTTTCTAAGGAAAGCAGCTTTAAGAGGTTTACAATCTCACTTTAATCAAACGTACATATATCATTCATTTAGTTCAGGGGGAAAAGCCAGCACCCTGAACTTCAGAGCAAATACAAACAGAAATTACTAACAGAGAAAATATAAACAGAGCAAATAATGCAAATCAACAGACAGGCTTCTAGCTGTCTGACCAAAGCTATATATACATAGTTACCAGACAGAGAGAAACACCAACATCTGGGTTTTCAAAGCCAGGGGGGCTCCTTAACGGCTACCCAGAGTCTCCACACCAACACTTCCAATGAAAGAGCCCCCAAAGCAAAACCTCTCCTCCTCCCAGTTCTGAGTTCTCTTCTGTGTTCAATGGCTATCCTCTGGGTGTATATACCCTTTTTCAGGCCATCACACTTCTCGAGGGGTTTCACACCTCTCGTGACCTAAATAGCATAAGGGTGTGGGCCTTCCTACAAACAAAGGCAAGACTCAATCAAAGACACTTGATTGCCTTGGTGCTGAGAAGCACTCCAAAACAAAAGACAACAAAAGTCCCACTTTGCTTGCCATTACACTGGGGTAAAGCTGTTCATGAGTCAGGAGAGCTGGGCTCTCATTTCGCTACTCTCACTAATTACTAACCCATGTGCTGTTGGGGGTAGGGGCAGAGACAAAATATTTAATGTCTTAGGGGTATAGCCTATTGAAGGGATTAGATAAAATGGCCTCCAATGCCTCTTCTGGCTTTGACATTCTGAGATTCTAAAGAACAATGCAGAGTCCAACCCATCAACCTCAACTCACCCATGGAACTCATTTAGTGAGACTGGGTTTACACAAATATATTAATTATTAATTTAATTAATATTAATATTAAGCTTTATTCTTAAAATGGCACTAAGACTTTAGGGACGCCCTAGACAATAACGGAAGATCAAAAAGGGAAAACGTTTTGCAAAGGCTTAAATTAAGTGAAAAGCCTGTGAGGGAAATATCATCACAAGTATTCAGTTTCTTAAGGCAGAGTTCTGAGATACGTGGCATTTAAAACCACAGTGATGGTAGCACTTCAAGTGTTAATGGTATGGAATATTCTGGATCAGATGACTAGTGAAGTCTTTAGCAGATTTGCCCCATTTTATTCAAATCAACTTAATGGAATTCAACATTCATTAAACACTTACTGTATACAAAACATCTTTTATACTTTATAGGACTGATAAAATAGTGGAAAAGCCAGGTAAGTTTACTCACATTAGCCTGAGGAGCTCATTAACCTAATAATATTACTTATTATTACTTCAACCCCTGAGAGGAGTGTCCCCCCTGAGCATGACAATGGCATGTCTGAGTGAAACAAGTTCAACTCCTTCAACAATTTTTGCTTGGCCAAAGTTTCCTGGCACTAAAATTTACACTGCCATCACTTGTAATAAAACACAGAGAACATATGACATACACAGGATTAAATGACTATGCTGGAAAAATTTTTAAATAATTTAAAAAAAATAAAAAAATAATAAATCTCACCTGGTAATTGTGAACTTCTGGATTATTTTTGGAGCTAAAATAAAGAACAGACAACATATTACAGAGAGCAAAGTAATTTAGTATTAATTAGTATTACTGTTCATGGTATTACCTGATCAGATTCATATTCAAACAAAAAAAAATCAAGCAGAAACGGCTATGATGAATAGCCATTTTGGGTCACATACATGCACCATTTTGTAGCATAACCCACCTCCTACTAGATAGGTTCTCTTGCCTCCTGAGGTTTTTTAACATTAACCTTTCCTGGTTCTTTTTCTATCCAGTCACTCCTACTTATCATCAGCATGGCAGAGGAAAAAAAGAAAAAAAAACATAGAGTCTGGAGCAAGAAAAACCATGTGAATTGATATTTTGCCATTTTTATTGGTATGACTTATAAATTGGAGTTAGACTGGATGTTCTAATCTAAGGTTTCTTTTGGCTCTCAATCCTAGGGTCCTCTAAATTTGGATAGGACTCCATGATGGGTCCCGCTAGTCTTACCTTAGGAAGCAGGGATGGGGAAGCAGCCACAGTGTTCCCACCCCTGGATACCAATGTATTTTACTCAGCAACAGCTGCTATGGTCACAGGGACAAAAGCTAGCGCTAAACCAGCAATGGGTGGTACAGGAAGCCATTCTTTACGCCTTGTCCCTCATCAATGGCTATACCTTTGGAATATGTACATGTGTTGAATGGTAGATAGTACCATGGTTGCCAGGGAAGCATTTTATACTTTTCAAGGCACTTTCCCATATATTATTATTTCATGATGCAAAGTCCTTAAAAATAACTTTCCATTAAATCTGTAATGTTTTTTCTTTGACTTGGAATCTCTAGGTTTTAACTATGGTGTTCCCAGAGGTTTCCAGTTTGATGTTTCTTTGAGGAAGTGACTGGTGAATTCTTTCTACATTCACCTTCCTTTCTGGTTCTGGCATATGTAGCATTTTCTTTTGTGATTTTTTGAAATACAGTGTCCAAGTTTTTGGTTTCACCAGTTTTCAGAGAGTCCAATGATTCTTAAATTATCTTTCTTCACCCTGTTTTCCAGGTCATTTGTTTTTCATAGGAAATAGAATCTTTTGACTTTGTTCTAATATTTCTTTTGTATCATGAAATCACTGAGTTTTGATTGTTCCATTCAGTTTTTCAGGGAGTCTACTACTTGGGTAAGGTTTTCCACCTTCTGTTCTAAGTTAGTTTATTATCCTGTCAATTTTTTGTCCACCTGAACTCTCATCTTATTTCATTTTTCTCCCTTTCAAACAGAATACTTTATTGTTTTATTCTTGTCAGTATACAAAACAGAAATCAATGAAAATTGAGAAAGGCATATGAATGTCTGAAAAAAAGTAAAAATTTATATGACTATCTTAGTACATTGTTACAAAGCTTAGGCTTTTGTGAAGGCTTAAAAGAAGTTTCTTTCCTTTAAGTAGTTGCAAGTCACATCCACATCTCTGTATGCATCCCTGCATATGAAAAATGGGTTGGGGGATTTTTCAACACAACTTAAATAATATTTTACAATAAGGTAAAGATCTGCAGGGGAAGGGAGAAATATGGTATAAAAAGATTTGCAGTTAATGATAGTCCAATCAGCAAGGAACAATACTATGCATTTCATAGGTAAAACTGTTGAAATGAGAGAGAGCGAGAGAGTGAGAGAGAAAGAGAGAAAGAGAGAGAGAGAGAGAGAGAGAGAGAGAGAGAGAGAGAGAGTGAGTGAGTATATCTGGGAATAGGAGTGGTAAGTTTTATTTCATTTCTCTATCTTTTGCTTTATTTCTTCCAGTCAATTGTGCAGTCTTTGTGACCAAAGCTTTTTTTTTCCTCTGAGGTTCTCCAAGTAGTTGTCGCGGATCACTCTTCTTCTCCTCCCTTTTATACTTCACCTCTTTGAGAACAGGGCTGATGTTGTAGCTATTTCTTTTTAATTTCTGGGATCTCATATACTGCCTTGTACTCAATACTCAGTAGACATTGGTTAAACTGAACTGAATTTTGGAGAATGATTGTGAAATGTTCCAAAAGCCAAGTGTTCTTGACCAATAATTTACAGCATATTACTGTACAAAAATAATTTCTTACTGAGAGCCCCGGGCTCGATAGCAGCAAGCTCACATTTAATACTTTACAAAGTTACTTCCTGACAATACCTCCATGAGACAGCACTGTCAGTATTGTTTCTGCCATTTTGTAAATGGTCTTCACTTCATCACCAAATCATTAGTGATTTGCCCAAGTTGGCATGTCAGGAGTTAAATGTCAGAACCTGGATTTGAACTCCCAGCTGCCTCCAAGACCAGTGTTCTTTCCACTAGAATCAAAGCAGGTGAGAGCTGGAATGAACCTTAGACTTTATCTCAACCAACCCATGGCTGAATAAGAATCCCCACTCCAACAACACCCCCAAGAAATGGTCATCCAGGATTCAGGGAACAGAAAAGGGAAAATGAAAATTGCACCTAGGATCAATATCCATAATTTAGATGTATTAGGAAAAAATCAAGAGCAGTAAAATGAAATCTTCTGTATCCAATCACAACCACTGTTTTGTACATGAAGATTTGAGTAACACTTACCATAGCTGGGTTGCTTTCACTGGGTTGTTTGCTTAAAAAAAAAACAAACAAAAAACAGGTTAAGCCAACATCCCAGAAACCAAAAAAGTATCACAATTTTAGAAGCTGCTTTAAGACAGGTTAGAAAGAGACAGGTTAAGCAAACTAATTTTGTATTTGAAGCACATTTTCGCAAGAACGTTTTTCTAATCTAAAAAAGCAACCTCTCCACCATGGCTGTCTTTATCACCTTAAGCTCAGAGAGGCTCTTCGTTCTCAGATTTGGTAACCAAGTGAAGACCATTTACAAAATGGCAGAAATCAAATACTTCAGTGTTTTATCCATCACTCCACAGACGGAATGAGAAAAAGGAAGTGGAAACAGGTGAGGAAAGGAGATAGAGAACTGAGAACATCTAGCACAGGTGAACTATTATTCCTGGAAAGGGACACATTTATTTTAGTTGCACATAAAGTCTCTGATCCCCTCCAACTCTCAAAACTTACTACAGGCTTCTCCTATCTGGTCGCCTCTTCTATTTTCTTTTGTCTCCTTTCCTTGTCTTTCTCGTCCCCTCTTCTATTGGTCTTAAGTCCCCCTATACTCTTCTCCAAATACAAAGAATCATTTATTCAATAATTATTTATTAAGTATATATCACATGCAAGTATCATGCTAGGTGCTAGAAAAAATACAAAGATAATGACAACTTGGTCCTTGCCTTCACTGACTTCACAAATTTAGTAATGAAGGAAGCATACATACACAAATGACTGCTGTGTATGGAATTTGGGAGTTAGAAAGACCTAAGTTTAAATCCTACCTCAGACACTTACTAGCTGTTTAACTTTGGGCAATTCACTTGATCTCTCTGTATCTCAGTTTTCCTCATCTGTAAAATGGGAATACTAGCACAGCATCTATTCATTGGATTATTGTAAAGATCAAATGAGTCAATACATAAGTGATATGATAATAAATGATAGCACTATATAAATGATAGCTATTATCATTAATAATAAATTAATATATTGGTATTATGATACACAAATATGTAATATAGAATTATACACTTTATAACATCATATATTAAGTTATATATAAAATAGATTATATATAATAAAAAATCAGAAATAAAAAGTTGCTATTATTAATGAAACTAATAATAACAAATCATGCTAATTACATGAAAATATCTAATAAATTTCCATAAATAAATCAAACTAAGCAGATAAACTCAAACTCTTTTAGCTCTACTTTCCATGTGTTTATGTAAAATGCTCCTTAGGCCCCGTCAATGAAATCTTTATTTATACTTCCAAGTTCTCCTAAAACATGAAATTCTACTTTCTCTTACATTATTTTGAACCTTGGGTAGTCCAGTTCTAAACATATGGGCGCTCCTTATAACTTAATGATTAACCCACGAGTATTTACTCAGTATCTACTATATGCCCAGGTACAATGTGTAATACCTAAGTATAAGGAAAGGGACACTTTCCTCAGGGAGCCTCCAGTCTACCAGGGGAGAATAGAAAAATGTACGTACAAGATGAACACACACAGAAAAGCTGTGATATAGGCTAAGTGTTACCAGAGGAGTCCAGAGGATGGGTATAATAAAGGAATGCTATTATAATTAAGGAAAAAACCTCACAGAACAGCCAGAACTTGAACCTGACTTTGAAGAATGGGTAGAATTTGGGTAGAGGGAGAGAAGAAGGGAACAGTCTACAAGTCTTATCACACTAATCTTCTTGAGTCTAAGTTATTCTCTCTCTAGCAACTCTACTCAAAATGCTGTAGCAACTTCTTGTTGCCTTCTGAATAAACTCCTGACTTTGGCATTCAAAGCTCTCCATGATTTGGCTCCAACCTGTCTACCCTGCCTTGCCATAGGACAAAATTTAAAAGTTTATTATGTGGAAGGTACTAGGTAAGGGGCTGGCAATACCAACAAAAACAAAAGATTCTACCATCACGTTCAACTGGGACACCACACGTACATAACAAAATAAATACAAAGCAATTTCAAGACAGTAAGAGTGCTAATAATCAGGAAGGTCAGGAGAGGCCTGGTGGTACCTGAGGTTGGTGGGGGTGGTACCTAAACTGTGAATGAGGGATTCTACATGACAGAGATAAAAAGCGAGAGGATTCCAAACCTAGGGGACCATCTGTACAAAAAGCATGGAGGGAGGAGGTGGAATGTTCTGAAGAGGAATTAGCCAGCTGGCCAGTTTAACTAGAACAATACGAAAGAACCCTAGAAAGGCTGGTAGCAACCAGATTATGAAAGAAGGACCTAAAATGTCAGGCTGAGGATTTTGTATTCAACACTAGGAGCAATTGGGAGCTACTGAAATGTCTGAATTAAGGGGTACTATCTATGTTTTCAGAAGATCATTTGGCAGCTGTGTAGAGGACAGACTGGAGATGGGAGAATGAAAGAAGGGAACAAATAGTGAAAGGTGATTAAGGCCTGGGCTAGCAGTAACTTCTGTGTGAACAGAGAGAACGGGACGAATGGGAAGGTTAATGTTGAGGTAGATTCAGTAAGAATCCCTTTCACGTTTCAGCTGAATTAGACCACTACTCTTCTTATGCTTATTCTGTCCTTTCCTGTCTTCTGTGTGCCTGACACTGAGCAGCTATTTAATAAATGCTTGGTGAATAACTGATTCTTTGCTTACTCCTAGTTTAGGCATGCCCTACTTCACCTCAACTGCCAACTGCTAAATTTTTCCATTTTTTTTCATCAAGGCCCAACTCAGATGCACCATGACATACTTCATAATTCCATTCTCCACGGGAGCAAAAATTTTCTTTCCCTCTTCGAATTTCTCATAGTACATTGATGGGACCACTTCTTGACATTTTTGTCCTCCTTCCTTCTACAAGGACAACAAGCATGGGTTTTCTCTTAGTTCTTTTAAAAGGAAACTTATTTTATCCTTAATTTTCCAAAGTCTGGCACTAGCCGTCTTGCTTTTTCTCCCTCTACCCTCCAAGGGAGGAGCTGGTGAATAGTATTAAGTGCAGCAGACACATTAAAAAAAGAGTAAGTTTAAAGAAAAGCAGCATAATGTGGAGCTGTTGAAAGGAATTTTCAGCAAAGTAATAGCAGAGAAGCCAGATGGCAGAGCACCTCACAGGGGAATGAGGAAATGGAGGCAGCCAGTGAGACCCAGCTCAAGAAATCTGTCCATAAAATAAAGGAAAGAAAGAAAAGAAATAGGATGGCAGCTAGAGGAGATAACAAGAGGAAGCAAAGTTTTATTAGATATATACATGGTTGACTGCATTAAGACAAGCTGATGAAGAGGGGAAAACTGAAATAAGGGTGCTGTGAAAGGTTTTCCCTCTCTTCATCAATTAGGGGAAAGACCACAACAAACCATCTACCAGCAGCAGATTTTTTTTTCTGTGCTCCTTTCCAAGGATTGACTTTTGGCTTCCTGCCCTTTAATACTGGACAGCTTACATTGGGATTAATACAATTTAACATTATACAAGTTATTAAGCTATGTCAATTATGAAATCTGTAAAACCAGTTTCACCATGAATCATGCCACCCCCATTAATCATACGAGCTTAATAACGTCCCTCTATTTTATCAGCCCATTAGTCTCTCATCATTCCTATCTCAATCATATCCCCTTCCTTTTAATGTATTTTGCTGCTAGAAATGGGCTGATTTTCCTTCTTCTCAATGGAGGTGTTTAGAAGGTATCAGACATGGGACTTTTCCTGCAGATCAGATGAGAGCTGCAACAGACTACCTTATTGTCAAAGGAGGGGAAAATCTGGGTCAGCATTCCCTTCCCTCATTTGATTATTATGAGCTGGTAGACAGAAGTTTGTGGGACTTTGACTATAATGAGTTAGTTGCAAATAACTATAATGGAATAGCTTGTTTCTGTTGGGAAGGTCTTAAGCTATATCGGGCCCTATGAGGTCTTTGGGGAATTAAGGTTGATGTCAACTACAAATAATTTACTTTGATGACAGTGCTGAGCCGTGTGGGCAATGAATCTTGCTTGCTGAAAATTCAAAAGACTCAGATGACCTAAGGGGCATCATGACTGTGTAATGACAGATCACGGAGGGTCTTCACAAAGTCAACCAAAGAGCATTCAAGTGTTTATATGAATGTCTGCCCATGTATTTAAATTTACATACCTACACTTGAATCTTCATACTACTTTTTTTTTCTCCAGCTGAGTCTAAACTCTTTACTGTCCATCATTTCCCTCTCCTACTACAATTCTCATGGTACAATAGCTGGGGATATTGGCTTGTTGATTTTGCAAAAGATATGTTTATTCTAGGTGAGATAGCTACTTCATTCGCACCATTAAAATGCTTATTTTCCCACCATACTTCTGAGATCCCACTGCCTGCTCATGAAAGGGTGAGGAGGGCTGAGGTAGTGACAGACAAGGCTGGTCAAGAGGACAGAATGAAAACATGAAAGAGAAAGAACAAAAGGGAATGGTCGCGTAGCAAATACTGACTAAACCTGTTTAGAAGCTACCCAGATAAACTTTTCTACTTCTCTAGGATGAGAGTAGCCAAGAAGTTCAAACTCTGCATCATAACGCATTTGATGAATTAAAGAAAAATACACTATTTGAAACAGAATGAAAAACACACAACCTTTAAAAGTTGAATGTCTCCGTGATGGGTACCGTTTACTAGGTCTTCTTTCAAATGTACTGGTTCTTCGTAACCGGGCTCCATGAGTGGCTTGATACTCTGTCCTCCCACTAGAAAATAAATAGGTTTTTTTTTGGTAGATTAACAACTTTATTAGAATATATTTGCAAAAAGAATTTATATTGAAATGAGTTTTTTGATTGGATTAAATGGGATCACTGTTTCAACTCAATCATGAAGCATAATTGTTCAAGAGTTCAATTGAATCTTAAATTCAGTTTATGGGTCAGTGTGTTATCATGAGACAAAATGGTGACCTATGACAATTTTCCATGACTTAATAAGTTTGGGTTAATGAGGATAAAGCTTCCAGATGTTGGTAATTTCCTCCAAGGCACTATGCCCAAAATTTAGAGAGATACCACCGAGTAAATGGTAGTGTCAGGTTACAGCTCCATAGTCTGAATGGGTAGGTTTTACTTTAGGAATAACTAACTGAATTTCTGAAGAAAAAAAAAAGTAGCATGCGATCCATTTACTCGTGCTTTTCCTAAAAGAAATAATAATAATAATAATAACCACCAACATTTTATAACACTTTAAAGGTTTATGAAACACTATATATGTATGTATATATAATCTCATTTGATCCTTACTTATGAGGTAGATACAATTAATTTCCCAATTTTACATACTGGGATACTGAAGCTCAGACGGATTATTTGCCTGTGGTCACACAAAAAGTAAGTTTAAGAGAAAGGATTAAAGTCAGGTCTTCCTGGCTCCAAGTGCCATACTTTTACAATCTATCACTCTTAGGTAGGAAAAAAATATTTACTACAAATCATTAATGAATACCTAATTATCATCTTTATTATACAAGATCAGATCTATAGAGCAAGAATAACAGAAATACAGAAGAGTTCAGTTACTAAAATCAGCCATTATTAATTACTCTTTAAGCTTTGACTTTCCTAATCACATTTAGTTCTCTGACCTAGAGTAATTTAGATATCAAAAAGTCCTGTGCCTGTAGACAGCTTTTCAGAAATTCAATGCTTCTTCTAGCATCTGCCCACTCTACCCATTTTGGCATCTCTTTGGCCATTTTCAGGCCTCCAATGACAATGCAGCTCTAATCTGGGTTTACAGCTTACCAGAGAGAAGACAAAGTTCTATTTATTTAGTGCTCCCAAGGGACAACTGAGCTTCACACTACATAGTGACTTGACCCACAAATTTCCCTTTCATCTTCCCTGGCCCGATCTTTCCCCTATGGCCAAGGGACAAAACAAAGCGAAAGATGATCATCGGGTGACTCCCTGATTCTGTCAAATCCTGTGGCAACCACACATCATATTGTAGATTTAGCGCCGGAAACAACCTTAGGGGTCATTTAATACATGGTACAATGTAAATTTTAATCTCTGAAACTATTTTTTTTTTTGGTTTCGTTTTTCCTTCTTAAAGACCAGCCTTAACCCAAATCACTCTAGTCCCAGACAAAGCCCTTCTTGGTCACTGTTTGGGCCCTGATTGGCTCAGAATGTAGATAATAGCACTTGTTTCTGTTTTGGCCAGAAACTCTGAAGGTCTTCCCTTCCCAGATCTTTTTTTTTTTTTAAAAAAAGGCCGTTCTTTGCTTCATTTTTATTAAGTCTCAGTCAAACAGAGACTTGTTAAAGATGTTAGTTTGAAAAGGCCAAGGTCTTCCACTACACCCTGGGCCATGTCCAATCATCTTGATCTATATCTCACCACTGGACCCAGATGGCTCCAGCAGAGAAAGTGAGGCTGGTGACTTTGCACAGCCTTCCCTCACTCAAATCCAATTCACTTGCATGTCATGGTATCACCTCCCTGATACCATGTTCCTCTTCGAGAACGAAGGACAAACAGCAAAATTTTGTTGATGAACTATGAAGGAGGAGAAGGAGGTCCAGAAAGGACGAGTAACTTGCCCAAGGTGACAGAGATCATAAAGTAGCAGAGCTCAGTTCTGAACTTAGATCCCATTACTACAAATACACAATTTTTTCTTTTGCATCATGTAGACCGCCCCCCAATACCCTCTGCATGCCATTCATGCACTTCTTTCTCAAAATGGGTACAAACAGAGAAGTGAGTTTCTTTAAAAACCTTCCTATAGATGTTTCAGCATTTTATAAGCCATCATATGCTTCTTACAAAATGAGTTCTTTCTTAAAGAGAAGTTGCCTTTATATTTCTGCACATTTTTAAACACCTCTAAAGAAAACAGAGAATGCCCAGGTTTTTGAGGGGGCGGTAAGAGTTTCACAGTAATATCCTCATGTTGCAAATAAATTTTCCAATGGATAATTTCTGTAATTTGAAACAGATTTTAATGAGATGTATCATGTGGGAAGAGGTCCAAGATATGATTGCACTCACAGGTGAAAAGTTTTATGATTAAATCTGACATTCTAACAGAATCAGACTTAAAATTAGGAGGAGTCCTCATCATCTGGATCTGACAAGAATGTCACCCTTAACATTTCCACCAAGCAGTAATCTAGAGGCAATTTCCTACCTCCAGAAACAATCTAATCCTATCGGCTTTCATTGAAAGGAAATTTCATTCTTTCATTAAGCCAAAATCTGCTTCCCTATAATTCCCAACCAAATCTCCAAGTTTTGCCTTCTGAGATTAAGAAAGGAGAAAAAAAGGTCTTTTCCTTTTCTACATGACAGCCCTTCTGATATTTGAAAATAACTAGTATGTCCTCCCTAGGTCTCCTCTTCGAGGTAAATATTCCCTACACCTCCAATCAGTCCAGAAATAGCAGTATGCAGCCCCCACATCAACCTGGTCACCATCCTCTGAACAGGCTCAGTGTCCTTATCCTTCATTTTCAAACAGGATCAATGACATCATGGCTGATGACTTGTGCATGAACTGGATTTAAGTGAGGCAGAGTTGCACAAAGTCGTCAGAAGTAGACATGATATCCTGGATGTAGCCTCATTAGGGCATCTCCACCTCCTTTGCTTGGGGCATTACAGTCCTAATATTGCTACCTCAGAGCATTTGCTTTTCTCAAGGATAAACCTGTCCCATTCTTTGGGGGCAGCTAGGTGATAAGAGTTCTGGGCCTGGAGTCAGGAAGATGTGAGTTCAAATGTGGCCTCAAGTAAGTACTAACTGTGTAACCTTGGACAAGTCACTTATCTATGTCTGCCTTAGGATTCTCATCTATAAAATGAGCTGGAGAAGGAAATGGCAAATCACTCCTGTATCTTTGATGAGAAATCCCCAAATGGGTCAGGAAAAGTCAGACAGGACTGAACAACCATTCTTTGACACTAACAGTCTCTTGACCTAGACAGATGGTTAGTTACCTGAACCTAAATCGTGATCCTAGCCTTATGAAGTCTGATCTACTGGACTTATTATTTGCTGGTGTCCTCAATCTGAAGAATGCGTGATGTTCCACTGCACACTTCCAGAGGTGTTTGCAGGTCCGGGAGCTATCTAATCGGAAAACAAACGTGTGCTCTTGCTCTCGTCCCTTAAATATAAAACAAGAGTATCCTGTTAGTTTTGCACATCTGATGTTAGTGAAGTGATGATAAGAAGACAGAAAAGAGAGTACTGAAATTTACCTGATCATCATCTTCTACGACAACAAGGGTTAATTTGCTCTTTTTAAAATCCATTTCAGTGATTTTGGGCCTAGTTACAGAGAAAACATTTAAACATTTTTACAGTAGAATCATAAATACAAGCAATCTATATGTCAAACAGTGGTTGCCATTCTGTTGTTTAAGACTCTTAGCTTACGTGAAACCCTATTCAATAATTCAAGAATCACTTTACCAATGATAATTACAAGACATTCATGTCTTAGAAGATAGTTTCATGGGCTACTTGGGCAAAAAAGTTCATTCTCTTAGGGTGAATTTTCTGGTGGTGTTGTGTTGTGTTGTGTTGACATGAAGCAATTTAATTTAAATAAGACCATCCAGAATTTGGGAAAGACAAGCATGGGGGTACATACTGGGATGACATGAGTTTTCTAAAAATGAATCTGACTTTTGTAAAACCACCTCGATATTCTCTCTTTTTTGTGTGATTTTATTACTACGGCAAACTCCAAGTATGGCAACTCCTTTCAATAATACAAATCAAGAGCTCATCTATAATGTATACAGTCTTCCAGACTTGTAAGGGCAGACGGAGGACTTGGGCCCACGTCTGCCTAATTCTAAAGGTCAGCCTTCCGTCCACTCTGCCACACCAACTTTCAGTGTTGTTATCTTCTGCCGTAACATATCATTCCACCACAATAGGATACATTTAAAATAATATTAGACAAGCTAAATTACCAAAAGAATAAACCTATTTTGTTAGCGCCTTCAAAGATTAATATCCCTGTTGGTGTTAGACCAAGAGCATATTCACAGCCATCTCTTCCCTATAAACAAAAGAAGTGACAATCAGTATACAGGGTTTAATATTTGAATTCAATATAATAAACATTTTTAAAGTAGCTAGCACTGCGCTGTGCACTGAGAGACATTCAATATTTACATAATATTAAATTCCTATTTTCAAGGAACTTACAATCTCCACTAATCTTAACAGAATACAAAATGTATCACCAAAGGCTTGTTTCTAAGTTTTCAACAGCAGGTGTACTGAGGTTATTTAGTTATTATGGTGGGGCTCCATATCTTACCTTAACTACATGCATGTCTACTCCATACATTTCTAACCATTTTGCTTTGTTCAGATAGGAAAGTTCAGCTTGGGCAGGACTCTTCCCCCTTTACAAAGCAAACAGAGACACATGTAAGCTGCTGCACAAACATAAAGGGAATTTTCAACACTACCTCAAGACACTGTTGGAGGAGATTTGGATGCCTTCCTTCTGAGGGGAACTGGCTGCCATTTTTCCTCAGGTGAGTATGGGGAATTGTACCCAAATTTTTTCTTAATTTCATCCAGTCTACAGGGAAATACCAAAAGCTAATGTCAGTTATGCCTATAGTTATGAAAATGCAACATGACTTTAACAAAGAAGATCTCAAAGACCACAGCAAAGGAATGCCAATGCCAAGGAAAGATGGGCAGTTTGCTTTTCTATTAAATGGGTGAGCCATACTTATTTTCCAGATTATGATATTAAGGTTTTTCTCCATTGAAAAAGTGCTTTCAAAAGCTGAGTGGGAATTAACATGCTTAGTATAATAAATTTAACCACACAGGGATGGATTATACAGTTTGTTAAATCCAGTGTTAAGGTCTTCTTTTTTATTTATTTAACAAGCACTTATTGAATAAATATTTATTGAACAAACATTTGTTCTTTCATTTATTTTGTTCGTTTATTTATTTTTAGAGAGAAGCTTCGCTAAGTGAGCTCCTTTGGCTCTGGGAAACATTAAGTTTACATTTTTGTAACCACAGACTGGTTTGTGTATACTTTGTGATTATGTAGAACATCTGGATGGAACTAAATGGTACAATTTTAGGGCTTTTATGTGTTGGGGGGTGGGTCCCTCGAGATAAAAATTCTGAAGAGACTTTAAGAGAGATGTTGGGTTTTTTTCCTCTTGATGCTGCAATTTGGTTTTAAACTACTACATTATAAAAGAAAGCACATCCAGGAATACTTATTTACCTTGTAGAGGGGTCACATTCCACTATGAGGGCTATTTGTACCTTGTCAACAGTAGCAAAACAGCATTTCAAAAATCTACCATAGTACTTACAAGAGCTTTTTTCTGTCTGAGTTTTCTTCAGGGAACAAAGTCCTCAACACTCCCTGCCTCCCCTCAAATGCCTAGAAGTGGTACCTAAGAGGAATTCTTAGACAGAGTGAGGAAATTCTAGATTTCTCTTGGGATTTTCTCTCGGGATTTCCTTATTTCTGTTCATGAAACCACCATTCGCCCAGTTACCCAGGCTTCAGTATTGAAGTTATCTTTGACACTTCCCCCACCCTCAATATCTAGTCAACAGACCCTCAAATAATTCCTTTAAGACGTCTACTTGCATTCACTCATCTACCTATAGACACATCCATTCATTCCACCATACCTCACGGTCTCTGGGCTAGTATTTTGCCTCCAGTCACTTTCTTTCCACATCTAAATTTTAGAAATTTCATTTCAAACTTTAGAAGTATTGGACAATCTAATATGGAAATATGTTTTACATGCTTTCACCTGTATAACCTATATCAATTGCTTATGTGTCAAGGACAAGAAAGAGAAGGGAAGGAAAGATAGAATTTGGAACTCAAACTTTGGGAAAAAAAACAAATCTGAATGTCAAAAAATGTTTTTATATGTAATTGGGGGAAAAATAAAATATTATTTTTTTAAATGGAGAAAAAAAGAAGTACTGGTCAATTTTCCTAAACATGACTAAATTCTTTCGAATTAGCACAGCACAATTACCCTTTGGCCTTATCTTTGTCATTTGAGAGATTAGGACAGCCTAATTCCATAGTCAGAAGTAAAAATAAGAGACCAGCATTCACTTCATCATCATAGGGGTTGCCAGGTCAACTCTCGCCCTCTAACTAAATCCAACTGCTTTGTCTGTTTAGTTACTAATAGGGATCTAAATTAATAGTTACGTACAGTATTATTTTAGTATAATGTATTTTATTGTATCTTAATTCTTTGTAAACTAGTAATTCATGAATGACATATACAATAAGACCCTTTTAAGCAGATTATTTTATTAAGGAGAATATATTATTTCCTGACCCTGTAAGGAAAGAGAAAGTTCAATCAATGTATGTTTATGTGTACAGACACACATACACACACACAAACACGCACACACACACTTTATTACTGATACTGCATGGATACTGCTTGTGAGTAGTTTCTACTACTACTACTCACATTAAGGCAGAGGCAATGTCTTCTACATCTCTGCATGTCTGAATTCTGGTCCATGAGCACTGCACTTGAAAAGTGCATGAGACTATGAACATGAATTAGTTCAGTGGAATATAGACTGTAAGTATGCAGGTATGCATAGAAAAAGGTAACCAATAGTCCACACGCTATATACAATGAAAGTTTATTATTGACTGGGGCTAATTTTTTTGAAAAAAAATAAATCCTATATGGTTCTTATAAAAATCCAGATTTCATACATTCTGGACAGCTGAGGCAGTCCCATTGCAGGCAGTTCAAACATTATTATGAGGATCTAGAGCAGGAAGGGACCCCAGAGGCCATGTATTCCAGACCCCTCATTTTAGAAAACAGAAAACTGAGGCCCAAGAAAGTGAAATGATTTACCCAAGGTCATACATGTAGTAACAGAGGTAAGATTTGAACCTAGGTCCTTGAACTCTAAGGGAAGGGTTCTATCCGCTATACCACACTGTCTCCTACTTTCTCTCTCATAGGATAATTCGTGCATGGCTATCTTGATGACCTGGACTCTTACAGAACCATAGGATTTAGAGTGGGGCCTTTCAGAGCATCGAATCCAAATCCCTCATTTTATAGATGAGAAATTGGAAAATCAGAAAGGGGAAGTGATTTACTTATGGTTATGCATAATAAAAAGTAGGAGAACTAGGATTCAAATCCTCTAACTCTAAACCAGGTGCTCATAATACCCACTATATGCTATATTTTCATCCCCATAGTCATTCAACTCTGTCCCCCAATACCAACCCAATCTCTTCTTCAGTACCCTTGTAGGTTAAGACAAATGAGCAGTGGGTCCTCGGTTAATTAGCCAACAATTACTTACTCTGATGTAAGGAGTGAAGAAAAATGTCCCTTGATTTTTCAAAAGGCAATGTAGTAAAGCAGAAGGAATAATGAACAAGGAAAAAGAGTTGAAAACAATACTTATGGCCGCAGAGGTCCGTATAAAGATGCACAGAGTACGTAGAAGGTATACTTGGGACTCATGACAGGACAATGGCGATGTCTAACTTGTTCAAAAGAAACTGATCTAATCAGAAGAGAATGGGTCATGGCTGTATGTTTGTGTTTATGAAATTATGTCTTGAGCCCATGAGAAAATTCAAGAGTCTAAGAGAAAGAATAGGTTATAAACCAATGAGATAAAGATAAAAGGAGAGAAAACATTCTATCATAGTGGATGGATATCACTGGATGTCTGACCACAGACAAAGAATATGGATGACTTTTCTCCCTAATATTAATTACCAATATAGATCAGTGATATGCTATAAAAGTAGTGGGGAGTCTTTAACTATCCATATACCTGCTGGGAGTTTCAATGTGCTGGAAAAAATACAGCATCTCAAAATTCTCGTGTTGATGACAATTCAATCTCTCAGAAGGCAGAGGAAGGAATAAGAGAAATTTCTACTTTGTATTTAATTCTGATCAACAAAACAGAACTGGTTGATGGAATGAAAGCAATAGGAACACTGAAAGAAAATGACTGCATCATCTTAGAAAGAGCAAAAGCCAGGGAAAGGAACATTGGGCATAATTAGACAGGTGCCCTAGACCTTAAGACATTAGATTTTTAAAAATTCATAGATTTGCTCCAATGGTGATAGACTCTAAAGCACATGGGATTCTTAAATAAATGAAGTTCTGATAACACAACGATCTCAACCATGAAACAAGATTTAGTTACACAGGGAGACGAAATTTTAAAAGGACACAGCAATGATGGAAGAAAGTGGCATAAAAACAAGGATACCTACAAGACGATGGTCAAAGAGCTCTAAGAAGTGTTAGGAAAGCTAATGCTTAGAATGAACTGGAAAAATTAGAAAAAAAACAAAAAGGATTTTAAGAAAAAGCTATGTTAAGTAGAAACAGAGCAGCTTCAGATCCAGGAATACTGAGGTTCAAGTTTCACCACTCACACATAAGGGCGGTCTGACCCCGGGCAAATCAATTAACCTCACAGCGCTAGAGGAAACTCTCTAAGACCATAAACTGCAGAGAAGATGAAACCTACACTGGTAGAGGGAATTTCCTCATCTGAGAGTTCCCTACACTAATGAAATCATAGGTCTAGTCTCTATTCCTATATTCAAAATCTGAAAAGATAAACACAGTTGTTGTTCAGACACTTCAGTCATGTCCAACTCTTCATAACCCTATTGGGGTTTGCTTGGCAAAGACAGAGTAGTTTGCCATTTCCTTCTCCAGATCATTTTACAGATGAGGAGACTGAGGCAAAAAGGGTGAAGTGACTTGCCCAGAGTCACCCAGCTAGTAAGTGTCTGAGATTTGAACTCAGGAAGATGAGTTTTCCTGACTCTAAGTCTGGCACTCTATCCACCACACCATCTAACTGCCCCTGATAAACACAGAGATTATTACAAATTCCTTCCTTCCTTTCATCCTTCTTTCCTTCCTTCTCTCCTTCTTTCCTTCCTTCCCTCCTTTCTGTAAGGGTAGGAAAAGAGACTAGATCACCTCAAGTCCTTCCAGTTCTAAGATACTAAGGGTTTCATCCCAATTTGGCCATTTAGAAAGTCACTCAATCTTTCTGAGACTCAGTTTCCTTATCTATAAAATGAAAATAACAATATTCACCCTGCCAACCTCAGAGGGAAATTGTGAGAGGCAAATGATATAATGTGTGAAAATATTTTGAGAATTCTAAAGTACTATACAAATGGTAAGTGTTGCTATTACTACTGTTCCACTTTGGAGGATCCCCAATGCCTCATCCTAACATGGAGTTGATCCTGGGCTCTTGAAGGCTAAGCCAGCCAAGTTCATGCTTTGGCAAGTCCTCTCAAACTGGAAAGGCCTTGAGTGCTGGCCCAGTGGCCAACAATGTATCTGTTATCTGAAGAAGGCCAAACTAAAACCGGAAAGGCTCATGGTAACTCATCAAAACTATCTACTAAAGCATGAAGGGTGGGTAATTTTCACCAATACAGGCAGTACTAACATGGATAAAATCGGGGATTTTATCAAAATCATAATCACAAATTATAAATATTGAAGTCTTAATGACAAGTAGGATATAACCTCTTGTGATAAAAACCTTGATGCTAGGTGACGCAGTGGATAGAGTGTGGTCCCTAAAGTCAGGAAGACTCCTCTTTCTGAGTTCAAGTTTAGCTTTACTTACTAGCTGTGTGACCCTAGGCAAGTCACTTAACCCTGTTTGCCTCGGTTTCCTCATCTCTAAAATAAGCTAGAGAAGGAAATGGCAAACCGCTCCGGTATCTGCCAAGAAAACCCCAAATGGGGTCAGGAAGAACTGGACAAGGCTGAAAATGACTTAACAATAACAATAAAAACTCTGGGGTTGTTTTCAAACATAGCGCTATCAAAGACTAGCAATAGTATAGGTCCTAATAATTCATTTCTGGATTATTACAGACACAAAAATTTCCTACATGGATGCTGTGCTTCTAATTCTCTCTATGGTCTACTCTAATTAATATGTTGTAACCATAATCATCTTCAAGTGCCACTTGGATCCCCCCAGAAAAATGACTTTATATTTATTTGCCTCACATAAAATTCATACTTTTTAGTTGTACTTGAAGGCTCTTTCTTCTCATTTTTCTCTAGGAAAAATGCTGCACTCACTCTAGACAAGCAAACACCTTTTCTTTCCTTTTCTCATCAATGGGCCTGAAATACCCTCTTCCTCCTTCTCTGCCAAACTTCTTCAGCAAAATTCAAAACTGACTTTCACAAACTCAATTCAATAAGCATTTATTAAGCACCTACTGTGTGCCAGATACTGTCCTAAGTGTTTTCACAAATAAAATCTCATTTGATCCTTAAAACAATCTGGTAAGATAGTGCTATTGTTATCCCCATGTTACAGTTGGGGAAACTGTGGGAACAGAGGCTCAAGGTCACTCAGCAAGTAAATATCTGAGGCTGGATTAGCACTCAATTCTTCTTGACTCCAGCTCCAGCGGTCTATCTGCTGGACCAGCAGCTGCCTCTGACAGGACCAGGAAGGTCCCTTCTCTAAGAAAGGAAATTTAGACATCATATAATACAATTTCCTCATTTTACAAATGAAGAAACTGAGTCCTGGAAAAGTGAAGTTGTCTGATCACACAGGTTGTAATGTAGCAATTAATCGATCAACAAGCAATCATTAAGTACTTTTTATGAGCCAGGGAGCGCTATACATTGGGGATAAAAAGACAAAAAGGGAACAGTTCTTGTCTTTAAGAGAATGCATCTTAATAGGGGAGATGATCTATCTGTGGCCCTGCAAGGCGAGTGGTTTCTCCAGAGTCGAAGTTGCATTTTAAGGAATGATGGGCAGAGCAAGATACTGAAGGCCCAGGTGATGTGAAGCTTACAGAAAAAGCATAGAAAATGGAATTTTTAGTCACGGCTAGCTATGCTACTCATTAGCTACATGACTCTGGGCATAGCATTAACCTATTTCCTAATTTGTAAAATGAGGTAGCTGGGCTAAATCATTTCTACAGTTCCAAAGCTTAAAATTCTACAATTCTATTTGGTATATATTTTCTATTTATCTGCATGTATGCTATATCTCCTTCCCCATCCCAAGGAACAAAAGGAAATAATTATTATTTATGCAATTGTTTATAAAGGAAATGATAAAATAAAAAATAAAGGAAACAATAACTATTAAGGACCTACTCTGTGCCAAACACTGTACTCAGTACTGTACAAATATCTAATTTGATTCTCCCAACTGCAGTGGGAAGTACGTGCTATTATCATTCTCATTTTACAGATAATAACACTAATAATGATAGCTAACAGTTATAAAGTCTCTACTATGTGCCAAACACTATGCTCAGTATTGTACAAATATCTAATTTGATTCTCCCAACAACCCTGGAAAGTACACTCCCTCGGTATAGATAAAAACAATAATTATAATAGCTAACATTTATATAGTCCCCACTATGTGCCACACACTGTGCTAAGGGCTTTACAATCTATCTCACTCGATCCTCACAACAACCCTGGAAGGTCAGTGCTATTATTATCTCCATCTTACAGATGAAGAAACTAAAGCAAGCAGGGGTTAAGTGACTTGCCCAGGGTCACACAGCTTGTAAATGTCCAAGGCCGTATTTGAGCTCGAATCTTTCTGACTCTAGGCCCAGTGCTCTGTCTGCTTTGCCTCCCAGTTGCCTCAGAATGTACATTCCTGAGAGCAGGATCTGTTTTTGTCCTTCTACCCTTAATGTCTAGCAGTGAATTCAGGAAATGGTTGGTGTACATACGTGTACACGTACACACCTTTGCAAATGGTATAACACAATGACACTATGTTATCTCTATAACCTGCTCTTTCTATGATTTCATCAACTTAGCTGGGGATTAAGACCTCCCTGAACTCTTCTGAAAATTATGAGTGAATGAAAAATCATTTATTAAATGCTGATTAAGTACCAAGCACTCTTCTAATTGCTAGAGACCCAAATACAAAAACAAAACAAGCCCTATCCTCAAAGAGTTTACATTCTAATGGGGAGATATCAGATGGGGTTAGTGGTAGCCAGGAAAAAGGAATTATGATCTGGGAAACCAGAAACATGGTTAAATAATAGGACTGTCAAAGGGCACACCTTTTCCAGAAGCAATGGTATTGTTGATACAACTATAATTCTCAAGAGTTAAGAGTGGGGTGGAGTGTAGAGGCTAGTACTCAGTGCCTCCCAGGCATGGTCCAGCAGCAGCAGCAGGAATGGAGCCAGGAATAAGTTTAGTCTACACTGTCCCCAAGACTGACAGAACCCAGTGGCTTAGCTCCTCCCAGGTCTGGAATCTGGTGCAGACTCAGAGTGTTGCCTGAGGCACGGAGATGTTGATTGGTGGCCTGATGGTATGTTTAAGAAAGAGAACTTGGAAGATAGAGTATAACACAGTTTGTTCTCCACCTAAGGTACCAAGCTACCTCATCCCTCACCATCTCTTACATATATATCTATTACTTGTATAAAATAAAGGGTTAGAAAAGTTTTACCAATCTTTTATCTCAAACTTTGGTGCAATGGTTTACGCACAGAAATGTGACTGGGGTACCTTCCTGCTACATCAAGATGGCTCACCTAATATGCAGGCATGATGACCAAAGCAAAAATATTCCTTTGAAGGGCTGAGCCTGCAGATGTAATGTTACATCAGTAATTGTCAGGTGGTCCTCGAAGAGAGGTTGGGATATAGTGTTAATCCCTCAAGATGAACAAACCATAGTCTTTCACAATCTAGGCCACTGCCAGACAGAAAAACCTAAGCTAGATAGAACATTGGTTTGGCTCAGCTTTGCATCAATTAGGTTCTAAGGAATGAGGAAGCTGTTGCAATATTCCGCACTGGCCCTATTCCACTACCCCAACAATCTTGTTGTTGGTTGTTGCTAGGAGCAGTTTCAGAACAGAGGGTGTATCTTGGTCAGAGATCACAGAGATTGGTAAGGGAAGAGAATAACCAGTTGGACTTTTAGAGAAAGAGGCCCCAGAGCCAGCATAAATATTTTGATTTACTCTGGATAATCAATAAGCCTTTGTCATTTTCACATGGTTGACTTGGGCATGGAACAAGCTCAGTTGTCAAAGATGCAAAATACATTTAAACATTCAGCTCTAAATCTATGATCCAGCATTTAGTACAGTGCCTGGCACAGAGTAGGTGCTTAACATGTGTTTATCGATGGATCGATTATTGCTTCATCCTATGATTTGAAAGGTCCAAGCCTCTGAAATAGAAGAATTAAACATGAGTGACCGATACTAACTTCTATAGAGATCATGGGAAAACAACAAATAGTGCTTACTCCAAAGTCAATAAAGGAGGGAAATGTTTCACTTTGTGTGTTTGTGTTTGTGTGTGTTTCGATATTTCTTTATTTAGTATTCAATTTTTCCCCAGTAATATGTGAAAACAATTTTTAACATTTATTTTTAAAACTCTGAGTTCTGAATTCTCTCCCTTCTTCCCCCCACCCCATTGAGAAGGCAAGCAATTCCATGTAGGTTACACATGTGTAGTTATACAAAACATATCCATAATAGTTATGTTGTAAAAGAAAGCATCGACAAAAAAACTCAAGAAAAATAAAGTAAAAAAAAAAAAAGTACACTTCAATCTGTATTCAGACACCATCAGTTCTTTCTCTGGGGATGGATAGCATTTTCCATCCTAAGTCCTTCAGAGTTGTCATGGATCGTTTTATAGTCATTCATAGCCTATCATCTTACAATATTGCTGCCATTTTGTACCCAGTACATTTCACTTTGCATCAATCAGCCCATGCAAGTTTTTTCAGGTTTTTCTGAGAGCATCCTGTTCATCATTTCTTAAAGTACAATAGTATTACATTATAACTATATACCACAACTTGTTCAGCCATTGCCCAATTTTACAATTAGTTATTAATTAAGGTGGAACTTTTTTTTCTTTTTACTGTTTCCTCTTTTAGAATGCTAAAGTAATCAAGTGCCTTTGATTAAGTCTTCCTAGGTGCAAAGCCGTAGGCCCACACCTTTTTGCTAACGAGGTTGAAGCGCCAGGCCCACAACCTTTTGCTGATTAAATGTGAGACCTTTGATCCCTAAGAAGGGCATATAAACTCAGAGGTTAGCATTTTGTTTGGGGCTCTCACTCACTGTAAGAGTGTTGGTGTAGAGACTGGGTAGCCAGTGGAGCCCCCCAGCCTTGAAGAAACCCAGATGTTGATGCTTCTCTGCTGATTATTATGTATCGTTATAGATAGACTGGTTTGTGTTATTTGCTCTGTTAATATATGTTCGTAATTTCTGTTTATATTTGCTCTGAAGTTCAGGGTGCTGGCTTTTCCCCCTGAACTAAGAGAATGATATATGTATGTTTGATTAAAGTGAGATTGTAAACCCCTTAAAGTTGCTTTCCTTAAGAAAAGCAGATCAAAGGACCTGTGTTAGCAGCTCTTCTGTGTGCTGGTGTTATTGGTCTTACACAGCCAACAGCAACTACTAGCCACATTGCTGTTGTACCAACTGATGGGCGTCATCTCAATTTCTAAATCTTTACTCCCAGAAAAGAGCTGCTATAAATACTATTTGTACATATAGGTTCTTTTCTTTTTTTTTTTAATCTTGGGATACAGACCTAGCAGTGGTATTGCTAGGTCAAAGGGTATGGTTTTATAGCCT
This sequence comes from Phalanger gymnotis, assembly GCA_028646595.1. NCBI lineage: Eukaryota > Metazoa > Chordata > Mammalia > Diprotodontia > Phalangeridae > Phalanger > Phalanger gymnotis. The sequence continues at coordinate 395,035,727 of CM053622.1, read as the reverse complement.
TTTGGGCATAGTTCCAAATTGCTCTACAGAATGGCTGAATTATTTCAAAACTCTGCCAACAGTACACTGATGTCTCATTTTTCCCATATTCTCTCCAACATATCATTTATCTTTTCTGTCCTATTAGCCAATCTAATAGGTATGAGGTAGTACATTTCAGAATTGTTTTAATTTGAATTTCTCCAATCAATAGTAAGTTAGAATACTGTTTCATATGTCAATAGATAGCTTTAATTACTTCATTTAGGGGCAGGTAGGTGGCCCAGTGAGTAGAGCACCAGCCCTGGAGTCACAAGGACCCGAGTTCAAATTTGGCCTCATACAGTTGACACATTTACTAGCTATGTGACCTTGGGCAAGTCGTTTAACCCCAATTGCCCTACCTTTCCCCCTCCAAAAAAATTACTTCATCTGAAAACTGATTTTATCTTTTGATCATATATCAATTGGGGAATGGCTCTTATTTTTATAAATGTCACACAGTTCTCTATACATTAGAGAAATGAGGCCTTTATCTGTGAAACTTGCTTCAAACATTTTTTCAGTTACTATTGTTAACTGTATTTCCCTCCATCCTATTCCCTCTACCCCCTTCTATTCTATTCTCTCTCTCCTTTCACCCTGTCCCTCCTCATAAGTGTTTTGCTTCTGACTACCAATTTGTTTCACTTTTTATCAATTCTAAATTATTGCCACCAAGTAAAGCCCTTTTCTTAGACCTAAAGACCTAAGGAGCCAAGGGCATCATTCAATAGACTACTGGCCATATGAAGTTAACTAATCATAACGAAAAACTGAATTTTTGAAAAAGTATAACACATAATCAATCAGTAAGAAGGCAGGGCTTGGCATGCAGGAGAATAATAAAAGATATAGCTAAGACAAAAGAAGTGAATTCATCTCAGACTGGGAATTCTCCTGCAAAATGGGTAAGTTTAAGGAATAAAATGGCAGCTACTCTCTGCGCATTTTGCCAGGATATCTGGCGTGATTTACACGACACAGGCTTACTTTGATCGCTGAACCTTAATTTCTTCATTTAAAAATGAAGGCATTTTAAGTCGGAAGAACAGTAAATCAACAGATGTTAGCAGTAGCCCTAATAGACATACGCTGCTCTCCCATTTTGATATTTTGGTAGGAACTATCTAACAGCAAGGACAGCTAGGTGGCACAGTAGACAGAGCACTGGGCTTGGAATCAGGAAGACTCATCTTCATGAATTCAAATCTGGCTTCCTAGCAGTATGACCCTGGGGAGGTCATTTAACCTTATTTGTCTCAGTTTCCTCATCTGTAAAATGAGCTGGAGAAGGAAATGGCAAACCGCTCCAGTATCTCTGCCAAGGAAAACCCTAAAATGGGGTCACAAAGAGTCAGATAGGACTGAAATCTAATAGCAAATCTAATAGCAAAAAGAACTTAAGTCTCCAAGCTGGTAACCCTAAACTAGCCCTTTGAAAAATTCATTGTGGCTATAAAGCTGAATATGCTAGAAAAATAAAGGGGAGATCTCCATGGTGACTCTGGGGAGCCTACCTGGATAGGATTCCTTGTGTTTGAGTTTCCCTGTGCTCTGTGTCTTTGGGCGAAGTCTTGTACATTGTAGGCACAAGATAAACCAAAGCACGAAGCAATAATGACTCTGTGTAGCAAGGTCAATGGTTGCCATAATCTTGTCAAGGCATTCTGAACCTGTCCCTATTCTCTTCATTGCGCCAATGGCAGAGGTAATGGAATCCTGGCAATAGAGTTGCTGAACAAAGAGATACTAAATCGGTCATTTCAAACTTCAATAGAAAAGGAGGCCACTACATGAGGATCCCTGTGAGCAACATATTCACTTGGAAAACCCTATTAGAAGAATCCATGTTATAAATTCTATTGTATCTTTATGTTAAATATTCCCCAATTACATTTTAATCTGGTTCCTGCCACACTCAGGAGTGCTAAGGACATGTGGATTAGAGGATCTCCAGGGTTCCTGATCTAATTCTGACTTTCTATGTAGTTACTGAAGAGATACTTTTTAAAAAAATGCTAACAATTATCTCTTCTCCATCTTTATATGACAATTTAAAATGCTGAAAAAATCTGACATGCTTTTAAAAAGAAAGGAAAAAAAACTATTCCTCAAAAAGTTTGTTTAAAAAAATGACTCCCAATTGACATTCTGAAGATGATTTTGTTAGATTTGCATTTTTGGAGCCTGAGCTCCAAGACTGCATGTTAGGGTGACTGGGGTAATTTGGGGTGAGGATTGTTCCTAGGGTATCTACTCTAGCCTTTTGCTGCACCTGGCCTAGAGAATTCCAAGGAGGACAAATGGGTCCCAGGCCACTTTCACAACCAAGGAATCCCATCTCTACCTTGGAGCCCTTGGCCCTTCAAGAGAGCTGAGAAACAACTGGATTCATTAAAGAGCAAACCTCTTAGCTTTTCAGGCCAGTCTAGGATACATTAAATCTTCCATGTCCTCATCACCAACATTCCCCGAGGCGTCTTGCCCCACAACCTGCATCGCAAGAAGAGAGATAAGCACTTGGAGAGGTTCTGGGATGCATGAGGGCTTGACCCAAGGAAAAGGATGTCCTTAGGTTTCACTGCTGTGTTCCCAAATATGAGCTAAGTGCAACAGTCAGCCCTATAAACATGGGGCAGTTAAAAGGAGAAGCACAGGTAAGCAGTCGATAGAAAACTGCCCAGAATAATAACTCATATTTATATTGTATCTTAAGGCTTACACAGCCCTTTGGGATAGGTAGTGTTAGTATTATCATCCACATTTTACATCAAAGGGAACTAAGTCTCACAACTACTGAGAGGTACAAGAGGTTAACCTTCATCTCCTGGCTCCAGTTCTAGCACTCCTTTCATTACATCATCTGGTCTCTCTACAGGTTACAATCGACTCTCCTCTATCCAGAAGATTGTTAATAAATTTATCAAATTATTAATAATAAACAACAAATTAATATAATAAATTAATTATATAAAATGCAAAATATTTATGAAGAAATAATTTATAAATAAAATATGAAATATTATATAAAAGTAATTATATAAAATAAATTAATATAATTAATAAATTAATAAACAAATTCCTAGTTACACATAGAGAAAAGGTAATTACTCCATTAGGTCTCTGTTATCACAGAGAAGATTGGTTTTATTATCCAGATAAAGAACTGATGGACTCTGAATGAAGACCAAAGCATATTTTTTTTCCACTTACTTTTTTCTTTCTTGGGCTCTTTTTCCTTTTGATCTGTTTTTTCTTTCACAACTGTGGCTAATATGGAAATATCTTTTCATGACAGTACATGTATAAACTATATCAAACTGCCTACCATTTTCAGAAGACGAAAGGGGTGGGAGGGAGAAAAATTTGGAATTCGAAATCTTATAAAAATGAATGCTAAAAATTTTCTTGACATGCAACTGAGGGGAAAATACTATTAAAAAAAAGAAGATTGTTTTTTACTCTTTTCTTTCAACAAGGATTTAGTGAACACATCCCAGCAGCTGGACAAGATGCCCTTTGAAGGCAAACTAATGAAACCAATCCCACACAGAAAGTACCTATCAGTAAAAACAGAGAGAAAAGAATCAGTTCTGCTTCAGGCTGAACCCAGGTGTCAGTATAAAAGTTCTACTCCCAAAATGCAGTGGAGAATAAAGAAGGTGGATGAAGAAGATGACCAGATTCTAGGTCCTCAAGTCAGACATTTATCATATGATTGCATTGTTTGTGTATATTTATACGTGTGTGTGTGTGTGTGTGTGTGTGAATTCCCAGATCAATGAAAGGGCCATTTGGAAAACTGAATTTCTTCATTGAGTGTATCTCATATAATTAAAGAAAGAAGAATTTCATCCCTAGGCTAGAATAAAAATGAAGCTTTTAAAGCTGAGATTAGGAATGTTTTGTAAGCTCCTAAAGCTTTATCAATCACCCAGTCAAGGAACAGGTATTTACAGAGCATTTACTATATTTACAATACTATACTAGATACCATGGAAGAAATCCCTGTCTTTAAGGGGGTATTCAAGGTATTTAGAGTTTTCTTGGGTATAACACTAGCACAGGTGAAAACAAATTTGAAAGTACAATAAGACAATGTATAATTAAGTCTGATACTGTGAAGTACAGAAGTTTTAGAACAGTTAAGCCAAAGTCAGAGCAAACCACGGACCCGAGTAGTCAAGGAGGCCTTGGAAGAGACGGAACTTGAGATGAGTTCTGAAAGACAAGAGAAGCAAACAGAGCAATCCAAGCAGGACAAACAGCATGAGCAAGGGAGCAAGGGGAGAATGAGCAAGGAGTATGTGGGGACGGTGAGGAGAGCAGAGCAAGGGAGTAGTTAAGAAATAATCCTGCACAGACAGGGTAGCGTCAGGTCATGAAAAGCTTTGAAAGCTAGGCAGAGGAGTTTAGAATGAACGTGACTGGTGATCGGAAAACAGCTCTATGATCTCAAGCAGAGGAATGATATGAGGCAAGCACGGTTTTTGGAGGCCTGACCTGGTGGCAAGGTCACAAGATGGAGAGAAGAGGGTCAGTGAAAGCAGCCCGGGAGGATGCTGCAGTGACGTCTAGGTGTGAGACAACGAGAATCTGGATTATGGTGTAGTAGTCACGGGAATGGAGAATAACAAATCTGAGACATGTTTGAAGGAAAAAAAAAGAATTTAATGACAGACTGGATCTAGGGGTTGAAGAATCAAAGATGATGCCAAGGTTTCTAGCATGGGAAACTAAAAGAAAATGGTGGTACCAGGGACAAAAATGGTGGAGCTTGGAAGGAAGGTTAGAAAAGGAAGAGATAACGAATTTGGATTTGAATGTGGGGAATTTCAAGCAATGGAACACCATCCAAATGGAAATTGCTTTGAAGGAGCTGGAAATGCAGGACTGCAGAAGGATTGAAAGGTCAGGGATATAGATGCAGATACAGACTCGGATTTATAAGCACAGCTGGTCTTACTTTTGGAGAAAAAAAACCTTCCATATACTTACGTCCACTTAAAAAAAAGTTATTTCTTAGATTGTGACTGAAATACTAGACTCCAGCATAAAGGTACCTGCACTCTTTCCATTTCTGGAAGATATCAAACTCCATTGCCTCAGTCTGATTTGGAATAAATCGGAACTCAGACACTAGTTCAGGCGTGTGTTCCGGAAGTTCACACTCCCCAAGTTCCGCTGTAATTTTTCAAAGGGAAGAAAAAAAAGAAGAGAAAGATAACATTTAACAAGTTCAGTTACTGTGATGACAAACTCCAAAGATATTTCATATGAATAAATTTGCTGGGCGCCATTTTAAAACATTACGTAATTTCATTGGGATAAAATTTAATTTGTGAGCTTCACAAGTACCCGCACACATACCTTCAAAGTCCACAATAAATCTCAGAGATGGACACCGTTCTGGCTCTCTCTTTTTATTGACCTGAAATTGTCACCAAGCATACACACACACACATACCCACTCACATTTCCTCCATTCCCAATCTTCCACACCATGTAAATTCACCTTGGATTAGATTTTCCCTTAGTGGAACAAAGTGGCATTATAAAAAACCACTAAACTTGAAATTGAAAGACTTGGGTTCAAGTCCTATCTTTGACACACATTACCTGTGTGACCTTGGGCAAGTCACTTGACCTCTGTGAGATTCAGTTTTCCTCATGTGTAAAATAGGCATTTTAATATGTTGCTACCTCGCTGGGTTGATTTGATAATTCAGTGAGACAGAATAAGTAATATAGAAATTCAAAGCCATTACTTATGGTAATATACTTCAAGGTACATTATCAATATTCAACTGAAATGCCAGCTGCTCACTAATATGTTCTAATATGTTGTAAAATATGGGCCAGGGCCAGGATTTCTGCTTATAGCCCTATTAAAAATTGGTAAAGAATATGGTGCATTTAGAAACTGGCAGAAAAAAATAAAATGTCACAACAGGCTGTGGAGTGGGAGAGAAGGCCAGGGATGATCTGATGCTGCAGTAACTTGGGCAGATGGCCCAGGAGTGGATGAAGCAGAGGATGGGGTGATAACGGGTCATGCAGCACCTGGAGGAAAAAGGAGGCGGGATCACTACAAGAACAGATGCTACAGGCACAAACCTGTGGGAGCGTGGAAAGGCAAAGCTCGGCACTGAATCTACTTGGCTCCAGTGGAAGAGGAGGGTGAGTATCAGCGGCCAGTTATAAATGGGAACCTAGAAGCAAAAAGCCATCAGGAAGAAGCTGAAAAATAGAACAAGACGGTGGACGGTAGGCTTGGAAAGCAAGCTAAGGATGGGGAGGAGGGAGGGATTATTTTGTTTATTCTGCTCCCTTTCAAGGTTAAAGGAGGGGAAAGAACCAGAGGAAGAGAGGGTAATTAATACCTATGCAGCTTTGGAGGGCTAAGAAAGACAATGGGCCTCTTAACAGAGAAGAGCTTCTAGGAAGACTGATTCAAAAGGGAGGAGAGCAACAGAAGGCTAGGTAGGAGGGTCTCTGGTTACTGTTTTAATCAGGATAAATAATCCAAGGAACATACCTCTCATAATCTATTATCTCTTGAAATGAGGAGCATGGCATAAGCTGCATTTAAGGAGAAAAACTGGATTATGTATTCTTTGATGTTGAAAATGTAAGAGAAGAAAAAGAGTCAGGAAGGTAGGAATAACCTCAAGGTGATTCTATTAAGCGGGCCAAGGGTGGATTCCCCTGTATATTCTTTTCAGGAAAGAAACAAGAGATAAGAAGGACTTTGTGATTTGATACATAAGACTCTGTGTTGTGTTAACGATCCTAACAAGGGTGGGAGACCATTTAGGGGATTGGCTTGTGGGTATAAGAATGTGAAAATGATACTATTAGAAAAGGAAGAGAAAGTTAACTAGCTGCTAGTGACCTTTCACTTAAAGACAGGATGATTAGAATTAACATAAGTACAGTGGAGATAAGAGCATGCAGCACCATGGCCACTTCCAATGGACTACACTAGCTCAGCAAAGAAGGACTTCTGCTTTGAAAAGACACAGAAATCCCTTTCTGGTTTCTGTGAACTTGACATATGAGATGATATGAGCCAGCCCAGGTTATATGCACAGGGATGGGCCCACATTCTGGGTCATTGCTAAAGGACATGCATGACCAGAATGGCTAGTCCCTTCATCCCTGTGACAGGGATGGCTACATCAAAGATGAAGGAGGCTGGCTAATTTAAAATTTTTATGCTTTCTGGCCCAGCCTCCCAGGTTGGCCCCAAACCCATCACCTCCACTTGTTAGAAGGGTCTCATCTAGGAATGGTGTGCTTGTCCATCTTGAGATAAGAATTAGCAGATTCCAAATGAGTCTGGAAGACTCGCCCTCTCAATGGACTACATAGAGGGGTTGGGAGGAAAGCTCCTCCGTCTTTCCAAGGTGGCCTCTTTGTTGGGACACAACCAATATCGACTCTCTGTCAGACTTCTAGCTGTTGCTTGTCCTTCGTTCTGGAATCAGGGAGGTGATGCCATGACATACAAATGAATTGGATTTAAACGAGGGCGGGCCGTGCAAGGTCACCAGCCCCACTTTTTCCTCCAGAGCCATCTGAGTCCAATGGAAAGACATAGATCAGGATGACTAGAGATGCCCCACCTCCCATACTTAAGGAGTTGGAGAGGGGATCTTTCTACCCTTCCTTCCCTATCCTCTCGTTTCTTTCCATGGCCACAGCTGACCTAATAATGATCCTAGCATGGATATGTCAAGTCTTGGTAGCTCAAGAAGTCAGGAATTCCTCACTGCTAACTTGCAACAGGGGGTGCTTCTGACCTCTTGAGCTCATGAGGCCAAGGCTAGAAACATCCTCCTCAGGCTCGCTGTTTAGCCGCCTGCATTCAGACAAAGAAATACAGCAGAGACACCCAGACAGCCTCATCTAAGCAAGAACAAGTTCTCACTACACGTTTGCCTGTCTGCCTCAGTTTTCTCAACTGTAAAATAGCATCCACATCACAGGGCTATTGTGAGGATAAAACGAGATATTTGTGAAGCATTTAGCACAGTGCCTGGATTACAGTAGGCACTGAGATTCCTGTTTACTTCCCTTCTCCATGTAAGTACAGTCATCAACGCTGTGGGGGCTGGCGGGGGGTGGGGAAAGGAGGAAGATCCCCTCCCCAACTACTAGAAGCGTGACGGAGAGATGGTATTGGCCGTGTCCTAACAAAGAGGTCACCGTGAAAAGAAGGAGGAGCTCTTCTCCCCACTCCCTCAACTAGCCTGATATGGGTAACTTAGCCTACTAAAAGGGGTAGTTTTCCCAGATTCAGATGCCAACCATCTTTGATACAACCACCCCT
>CM053622.1:395009626-395026871 GCA_028646595.1 Phalanger gymnotis | reverse complement strand
TCCTCAACAGGTGGATAACAACTGCCTGATTCACCTTGTTGACTCTTCCAGTTCCAAGATGGCCCACACCACTGTGGCCAATTCAGTAACTTTCACTTCCCACCCCATTAGATAACTGATTTATATTGCCACTACTACTGTAGCCTCCTGCCAAGATCAAAAAAACAATGAAGAAATTAAAAAAACATTACATGCCAGGAGAAGGGCAGTGGTGCCAGTACTAAAAGGGGGGAATATCATAATACTTGAAACATAATTTTTCTTGTGACTCCTTTCTGTCTTCACACTATCTCTGTTTTGTAAGAGAATTATGTATAGGAAATACACAGGAATATAGTAGGACTGGGCCTGAAAAATAATCTAGTGGATGAGTAAAAGACATTAATTCTTACAACGATGCTGGAAGCTCTCCAGAAACAGCTGTCACAAATTATTACTGCCACTTAAAGACTAAAGACTAATTTTTTTCTTTTTTAAAAGGAAGGAAAAGTATGCTCTCTCCCATAGGAAAAATTAAGGTATCTGCTAGAGAGTCCTCTTACTCGAAATAAATGGAGAAATTTGTGGCTGGGGAAAGTGCACCTGCTGCTAAGTTCTGTGAAATGAGATCCAAATTACTAGCACAATGAACTTATTTATATAAAGTCTCAGAAAAGTGAAAAGGAGACAAGGAAATAGATCTTAGTCATCCTAGTCACCTGAAAGATGAGGCAGCAAAGTCCAAGTTGTTTAGTGAAGTACAGACCTCCAACAGAACACAGATGGGCAGAGATGCACATCTCTTTAAGGTTACAGAGAAGACTGAGATGGAGAAATCCTGGGATTCAACATAAATGACCCAACTAAAGCAAAAAAGAGGAGGCCAAAGAACAAATAGGAAAAGGCAACAACAATGTCCAAGGAAACTCTGTACGTTGTAAACATAATACAAATTTAGAAATATGTTTAGGATCATGTCCTACCTTGTAAACTCTTCTCGAAGGTTGTTCGGTTCTGAAGAATAGTATTTAATTCGAAAGTGCAAAACGTAAGCAGATCCAACTACACATTTGGAGATGGTTTTCCCAAAGTTGGAAGGTCACACAGTGACCAAAGGAAAAAATAAATAAGTTAAATCCTTAACATATTAGCCATTATATTAAAAAGTACAATAATAGAGAGGAAAAAAACCCTAAGCAATAACAATTATTTCCCCCCCCCTCCAAGCCTGATAAACATAATGGAAAAGGACATTGCTCTGGATTAAAAACAGAAGAGCTAACTGGTCTAGTTTTACAGAAAAGTCTTCTAAAATTGCATGAATTCTCACTTTCATCTGTGATCCTAAAATGTTCCAAACCAATACTAACTTTTCACAAGGTGTTTGTGAGATTAAAAAACATACATTAATACATTGTTGGTACAGCTTTAAATTAGTTCAATTATTCTGGAAAGAAATGTAGAAAGAAATATAATGGACTAAAATTTCTATAGACTTTGACCCAGAAATTGCACTGATAGGCATATTCTCTGAGGTGGTCAAAGAAATGTCCACATGTATATTAAAAAAAACACATACAGGTATAGATAGACACACCAGGTGTATTTACATATTTTGTGGCAGCAAAGAATCCAACTGAGAATGGTTAAACAAACTTTAGCGTGTGAATATAATGAATTATTACTGTGCTGTAAAATATAAATGAAGAACTCAGAGAAACAAAGGAAGGCATATGGAGTGATGCAGAATCAAGTGAGCAGAAACAGAAAAACAATATATACAAGTATAACAGTGTAAACAAAAAGACAAAAATTAACATGAAGACTGTATAATTGCAATGACCAAACTGTGCCTCAAAGAGGAACAGGGGAAATGCACTTGTCTCTCTTCAGCGTAGTGGTGGGGAGAATATGTGTATAAAATATTGCATATGCTGTCAGACACAGTCGGTTTTGCCAAATTCTTTTTTAATTTAAAACCTTTGTTCTAAGGATGTTTATTGTGTGGGAATTTTATATTTGGAAATGAATGTGATATGAAAATTTGAGTCACCAATTTAAAAATGTTTTTAAAGGGAAAACTGAAGTAGGCACAGAAAAGGTGTCATAGACTCTGGAGCTATGGGTAACTGAAGTTCATTTAATATAAATCCTTCATTTTGCAAAAGAGAAAGCTGATGCAAAAAGAGGTAGAGTGACTTGCTAATAGTCCCTTATTTCCTTCCCCCTTGCTTAATATCACAATGATAATAAAAGACCAGGATTCAAATCCAGCTCCTTCAACTCCAAAGAGCTCTTAATAATAAGAGCTTAGGCAATAGTTCATAATAGCTAACATATAAATGATAGTGCTTTAAAGGTTTGCTAAGCACTTTACAAATATTAGTGCATTTTATGCTCGCCATAATTCGGTAGGTAATTCGGAAGTAAGGGGCAATTATTATCCCCATTTTACAGATGAGGAAACTGAGGCAAATAGGTAAGTGACTAGCCCAGGATCACACAGTTTATAAGTATCTGACACTGAATTTGAACTAGAGTCTTCTGACTCCAGATCCCAGCACTCAGTCCACTGCACCACCTCACTGCCTACAGGTGCCACTTCTTTAATGCTATACGATATTGAGGACAACTTTCAACAATGTACTATGAATACACTGGGGAGAAGAAAAGGGAGGATAAGGCAGATAATGTTTTGAAGCTTATGAATACAATTGAATCATATTTATAAATACTTTCTGGAGAATCAATCTTTGGAAAAATTATTGAAGTAATGTTCAAAGTCTTCACTGGTAAAATGAGATGGATCAGGTCCTATATAGCTATTGGTGTTTATGATTCTATTTTATATACAATATGCTCTAAGGGACCTTCGGAAAATAAATAAGATATGGGCAAGTACTAAACGCAGATGACTAGATGACATTTTACTGTATATCCATAAAACAAATTTTCTGAATATTGCATGAATCATTGTTTTTCCCTACCAGGAATGTATGGTTGGAAACCTTCAAGTATAGTTAAGCTCCTTTATAAAGCAGAACATTCTGATCTTTTAAAGACTATCTAAAATTTTCCACACTTGGGCTTTAACAACTTTTGGCCAACTTGAAAATCTTTGAATTTTTAATTTAAAATTAATTCTGCCTTCAAGTGGTTTCAGATTTAATATTTAATAAAAATATAACAACTCAAACATATAAGACAACATGCTTTAAATTAATTCCAAAGAAAATGAACACAACAAGTAACTTTCATCTGAGGTTACTTACTTTTCATTTGCTTCTTAATAGGTTTTGAATGGTCCAGCCAGTGCTAAAATAAAGAAAATGTTTATTAAGAGCTAATTCATCAGAAACATGATGCAACTCAACATAATGTAAACCTACTTCATCAGACATTCAGTATTCCATAAATGATTGTACTGCAATGACTGTAAAAGTTTTTAAATTCTTTATTTCCTTCTAACAGATGGACCTGAGTGCTTGCAAGTTTCAACAGGTATTTACTTTTTAAAACTGAATTTTCCAAAATTGAGAAACTTGGGAATCCACTGCTTTTCCTTCTGAAATGAAACCTAAGCATTCCAAAGGGGTTCCAACAAATCTCCCTCCTCTAAATACAATTTTTTTCCTCAGCACTGCCAAGGGTAAAGAGGCAAGCTGTTACGAACTTATGGTAATAACATTATTGCCATCTTTCTCTGCCCTTCCCTACCCCACAAACCATAAAAGGTATCAAATGAAAATTCATGGCACCTCTATATTTCTGTGAATTGGGAAAGAAAAAGTCTAATTGAGACCTATGTTTCACACAGAAAGACTAAAGTTTAAACTGCCTGTGCCTTGCCTAAGATTTTTTTTTAACATGATTCAGTAATATATTTTTACTTTCAATATAGTTTTCTCTTCCCTAGATAAAATGGTTGCATGTGGGATTTTTAATGGCTGTTCCCCCATGCCTGGAATGTTCTCTCTTCTCATCTCCACCTTCCCTGGCTTCCTTCAAGTCTCAGCTAAAAACTCAACCTCTATACACTTTCTTGATCCCTCTTAATGCTAGCATCTTCTGTTTCAAGTTAGCTTGTCTATGTGTGTGTGTATATATACATAGATGTTTCCATGCTGTCTCTCCCATTAGACCATGAGATCTTTGAGGGCAGGGACCCAGAACTTAGGACAGCGCCTACCCCAAAATTACAAAGAACTGTTCAAACAAAAGTTTCCATTCAAGTAATACCTGTTAAGTAGCATTTATATCTTCTTTTCAGGTTTGCAAAGCATGGCATATTGTTAGTTATCTCCTTTGTGTCCTATCCACAGGTTAGCATTAACAACATAATTTCTATTGAAATACATTTTGGAATGTTAAATATCAAACTTATTCTCTACAAAAAGAGGAAATAGGGTCCTGTTTCTAACTCCCTACCCACCCCCCAAACACTTTGGATGCTATAATTCAAAGTTAGAGTTCTATTTGCCAAAGAAAATAACACAGGTGAGGACCAGTCACACCATCTGTTATTCAAAAAGGTTCCCGACGAGCCAAAAAAAAAAGTAAAAAAAAGTTGGGTGCTTTGAAATGATGAACCCCAATATGACTATTACCAATGTAGTCTATGAAACCTGATTTTAAAAGTCCATAATCATGAACTATCTATAATGCATTTACTGCTTCTACATTTTTGGTTCCTTCTAGCCCTTCAGAGAATACACAGCAATGAGTGTGTTGTATGTACACACACACACACACACACACACACACTTGACTCTGTAAGGGAGTCAGATACTTGAAGACAACTCTGTATAACATAAGGGGTCAGGGAAGGGAACAAGTATTTATTAGGCACCTACCATGGGCCAAACTAGGTGGTGCAGTGGAAGGAGCACCTGGCCTAGAGTCAGGAAGACCTAAGTTCAAATCTAGCCTTGGACATTTCCTTGCTGTGTGACCCTGGGCAAATTACTTAACCCTGGTTTGCCTCAATTTCCTCATCTGTAAAATGAGCTGGAGAAGAAAATGCAAATCACTCCCAGTATCTTTTCCAAGAAAACCCCAAATGGGGTCATGAAGAGTTGGACTGACTGAAATAAATGAACAACAACATACGCCAAGCGCTATGCTAAGAGCTTGTCCTGACAACAACCCTGGGAGATTCAGGTACTCTTACTAACATTCCCATTTTACAGGTGAGGAAACTAAGGTGGACGGAGGTTAAGAGTCTGGGGCCAGATCTAAATTCAGAGGCCCAGCACTCTTTCCACTGCATGAATTAGTTATAAGACAACAGATGAGCATGCTAACATCAGTTAGAGCAACTGATGGCAAAAATGGGAGAATTATAAAAAGTAGAATAAGGGTATTGTTTTTTTTAAAATACGGTTTCTAGCATTTTAAACTAGCAGTCCATAGACACTGGGTACAAAGATAAATAACCCTAATCACTTAAGTGACTGCAATTCAATTCAACAGGCATTATTTTAAATGCCAGTAATGCAAGAAGCCTGGTAGAGATACAAAGACTGACAGGAGAGAAATGAAGTCCTCAAGGAATTGAATTCTATTTGGGAGTGAGAGAGAATTCAGACTATACCAGGAAAATGAAGAAAGGAGAAAGCACGAACAACTGGGGGAATCAGTGAAGATTCTGAGGAGAAGCAGTACTTAAGCCTTTGAAGGAAGAGAAATATTCTTAATGGTGGACATGGAGCAAGAGGGCATCCCAGGTGTGTGTGGGTGGTGGCCGTGGGAGGGGGTGGGCTGGGGGAATGGCTTGTAGGAGCGAATGAAGATGTCCACTGGAATGCCAACTTGGGCAAATAGCCAGCAATCCAGTTTGGCAGGAGTAGAGAGTTTGTGAGGGAGAATAGTATGAAATAAGGTAGGTGGGAACCAGATTGTAGCAGGTCTTAAATGTCAAGCAAAGGCATTTAAAAAAAAAACCCATTGGCAGTAAGGAACTACTTTTTTTTTTCTTTTTTAAAGCGAAATGACAAGATCAGATATAACCTCCCAGAAGCTGGGGAAAGGATGCACTCACTGGAGAGGGGAGAGGTAACTGTCTTCTTCACAGCTCTGAAAGTCATCTAGCTTCTTGTTTTAAGAAAAAAAATCACCACAGGTAGCTCATTCCATTTTTTAACTGCTAATATTATTATGAAGTTTTTTTTTTCTTGAACCAAAATCTGCCTCTTTGGAACTCCCACTGGTCCTAGTTCTGCCCTTTAGACCTACAAAGAGTAAATCAATTTGCTTACTCTCCAAGAGCCCTTCAAATATTGTACTTCTGCGGAGAATGGTTATTTCTTCTTTGAGACCATGTACAAGATTCCTGTAGCAGACATGAAAAGGGTGATGATGGCTTCTATGGCACAATGTAGCTTCTGTAACTCTGCCATTCTCAGGGGTGCATGAATTGTGTGTCCACAAGTCTTTTCCAGGGTAGCATCCCCAATTTCCCCATTACATAGTTTCAAGTTTCCTCCTCTAGATTCACTCCGATTTCCCATTGTACTTTTTAAAATGTAGTGTAAAACTAAGCAGAAAGAAAAAAAAAAGTAGTCTGGCCAATATAGAGTACAGTGAGATCATAGATCAATAGAGATCATAGATATAGAGGTGGAAAGAGGCCATCTGGTCCAACCCCTTCAGTTTATAGAAGGGGAAACCAAGTCTCAAAGAATGACTTGTGGAGGGGCACACAACTGTTGAGGCAACTAAATGTCATATTAGAGAATACTGAGTCTGGAGTCAGGAAGACCTGAATTCAAATGTGATTTCGGATACTTCCTAGCTATGTGACTCCAGAGCAAGTCAATTACTGCTATTTACCTCAGTTTCCTCATCTGTAAAATGAGCTAGAAAAGGAAATGGCAAACCACTCTAGGGTCTTTGCCGAAAAAACCCTACATGGGGTCATGAAGTGTCCAGGACAACTAAATAACAACACGGCTATTTAGTATCGGTGGCTGAATCTGAATCCAGATCTTCCTTACTCCAAATAAGGACTTTATCTAAAGTAGGCTACGTTTTCCACTCCATTCCAGATAACATACTTCTCTTAATGCAGCAAAATGAAACACTGATAACTCATTCAAAACCTCATGTCTTTTTTTTTTACATTAACTGCTGCTATAGAAAATATACTATCATCATCATTACCATTATTACAATGCTCTCAAGAGTACAGATTCTACCTCAAATTGGTTACATCTTGTACCTTCAGATGGAGAATTGTTGCTATCTTAGAGCAAGGGTCTGAAAACTATGGCCTAGGGCCAAATATAATCAGACTACCACATGTTTTTGTATGGCTTGACAGCTAAGAACGGCCTGTATATTTTAAAATAGTTTTACTATATTTAAAAGTATATAAAAGCCCTTCTTAGTACACGGCCTATACAAAAATAGGTGGTAGGTGGGATTTAATTCCTCCCCTATAGCTTGCCAGACCTCTGTCTTAAAGAATATCCTGTCCCCTGAAGGCTAGCTCTCCTTTATCTTTTATTTATTCTGCTGATTTTTTTTTACCATAACTTTACATTTTGTCTCCAAAATTTTTGCTTATCCCTGAAACTTGTCAAGATCTTTTTTGGACCGTGAATCTTTTTTTTTTCTCCTGGCGTTGTCTCATCCTCAGATGTGATTAAATAGGCCTTCTTTATCTTCAGTCTAAATGTTAGCGAGGATTAGGATCTGTCCTAGCACCCTGTCAGATTTCACTAAAGCCTTCTCTCCAGGCTGATTAAATCAATATTCTTGGGCTACAGTTCCAACAACTTGGAATGCGCTTTACTAGCAACCAGATCACCAACTATCAACCACAGCACAATTCTCCTTCTTGTTCAATTCAATTCAACTACCAATGGGCTAAGCACTGCAGATAGAAAAAAAGGCAAAAGAAAGTCTCCGCCCTCAAGGAGATCACAATCTAGTGTTCATGAGGATGTTATGAAAACCTTTAGAAAATGCCTTCCTAAAATGGAGGTACATTCTGCCTACAGTACCTCCTGACCCACTCACCTAGTAACTTTATCAAGAAAGGAAATTAGGTTACTTTGATTTTACACAACCTTTAAAGAACGTTTTCTGCTTCCTGTAGATCAGTTTCTCTTTCTCCCAGTTTAGTAATAATTTCAGAATTTTTCTAGAGATTGACCTTAAACTTACCCATGACCCATCGATTCAGAATTCAATTCCCCCTTCTCCCCAGTCACCAACAAAAAAGTGTATTCTGTCAAACATGTTCATGAACACGGTAAAGGGTATAATGCATTTGTAAAGGTTGCTGTCACTGATTTGCTAGCATGGCCCCTAAAAGAAGTGGGTCATTTCCTTTGAGGCACTTCTGCAATTCTAATTTTTCTGTCATACACAATACCTGCAGGGACTGAAAGAATGTCATCTGCAAAGCATGCACCCAGAGATTGGTTATTTCTTAGGGACATGCATGAGATTCCTGTAGCTGACATGAAAGGGATGATGAAGGCTTCTATTGCAGAATATAGCCTCCAAAGCTGTCTTTTGGATGCATGAAGTATAATGAGTAATAAAGGGCGTGAAATAGATTTTTTTCCTACAAAAATAAACTTTTTATTAAAATGACAATATAGTCTCTCTTAGTGATCTCATTTGCTCGTATGGGTACACAGAACACTTCTACAAAGAATATTTCCAAACATGTATGTGTATAATAATATACTGGATACATATATTAAATCTAAATATATGACTATTTTATATTTATATGTATATGAACTAGTTATAGGATCAAATAAATATAACAAAATTTAAAAGAAAGAGGCCACCTCAATATACCCTGACGCTAGACTCTACTTATCAACCTCTGTTTAATTGCATTTTGAAAGAAACATAAAAGAATAATTTTTTTAGCATTTAATCAAAGTTCTCATTAATCTACACATTTTTTATCTTTCCTCAGCCAAGTACCATATCTTATTAGTAATGATCACAAGTCACGTTTATAGGGAGCTTTAAAGTTTGCAAAGCACTTTATACATATATATACATGCATCTATATATTATTACATTTAAGCCTCCCACAACCTTTTAAGGTAAGCACTACAGTTATTACCATCCCCAAAGCACAGATGAGAAAAATGAGGCCCTGCCAGGCAAGCTGTAGTCACATAGCAAGTGTCAGTGGTGTGATATGAACATAAGTCTTCCTAACTATAGCATCCTACCCACTATGGAACATTGTCTCCACCTAATAACAAATTATTGAAAGGAGCTTAATTTTAAGGCAAATGAACAGGTTTAGGGACCCAGGACTTTAGAAATGGATGTACCCTCTGACCCAGTAGGAGATACTAATCTCAACAACAAAAAAAATGTGGGTAGGGTTCAAGTTATATTAATTAGATTATGATAAAGATAATTTTGAGGTAGATGCCTAGACCTAGTCTCTTCAAATTAACTGAAAAGGGTTATGGTTACAATTTTAAGGAGGGTAAAAACCTTAGTCTTTTTTTTTATATAAAGTCTAGTAAGGACCATAATTTAGATTTATAGCTATAGAGCTAGAAGGGATCTCAGAGGCCTAAGTTAGCCTCTCATTTCACAGATGAAGAAACTGAGGAGAAATATGTATTGGTAATTAAGGTGAGACTGTTTTTTTTTTTTACTGTTTTCTCTTTTAGAATGCTAAAGTAATCAAGTGCCTTTGATTAAGTCTTACTAGGTGCAAAGCCCCAGGCCCACACCTTTTTGCTGATTAGGTATGAAGCCTTCGGGCCCTAAGAAGGGTATATAAAGTCAAAGGTTAGCATTTTGTTTCGAGCTCTCATTCACTGGAAGAGTGTTGGTGTGGAGACCTCTGGGTAGCCGTTGTTGAGAGGCCCCTGGCTTTGGAAAACCCGGATGTTGGTGCTTCTCTGTTAACTATGTATATTGTGATTTGGCTAGACAGAAATGTTGATCTGTTTATATTTTAGTCTCTCTTTGTAATTTCTGTTTGTATTCTCTCTGAAGTTCAGGGTGCTGGCTTTTCCCCCTGAATTAAGTGAATGATATATGCATGTTTGATTAAAGTGAGATTGTTAACCCCTTAAAGTTGCTTTCCTTAGAGAAGCAGATCAAAGAACCTGTGCTGGCAGCTCTTGTTGGGTCTTATACCCCTACAGCAGCTGCTAGCCACATTGTCATTATAAAATACTATCATGAAATGCCTCTAAGAAACTGATTGACGCCTGCAGACTTCTGGCTATGCACAATGGTTATTGGTACTAGGTTAACCACTAAAGAAACTTTGAAAGGGATCCACTCACCTTGGGTAAAGGTAAAAAAATAAGCATTTATTAAGCACCTACTATGTGCCAGGCATTGCACTAAGCAATTTACAAATATTATCTCATTTGATCCTCATAAAAACCCTGGAAAGAAGATTTTTTTAAAAATCCCATTTCACAGTTGAGAAAACTGAAGCATGGGGCAGCTAAGTGGCCCAGTGAGTAGAGCACCGGCCCTGCTGTCAGGAGGACCTGAGTTCAAATCCAGCCTCAGACACTTGACACACTTACTAGCTGTGTGACTTTGCATAAGTCACTTAACCCCAATTGTCCTGCCTTTCCTCCTCCCCCCCACCAAAGAGAGAAAAACTGAGGCAAAGAGAAGTTAAGTAACTTTCCCAGGAGGAAATGTCTGAAGCTGAATTAGAATTCAGGTCTCCTTGACTTCAGGCCCAGTGCTTTTATCCACTGTGCCAGACTACAATTTCTAGTATGAAGATGGTGATACACTAATACCTCAAGGCACTTCCTCAGGCGAACAATTCTGATTTTATAGATAAGGGAAAAGACTCAGAGAAGGGTATGAATTACTCTCCCAAGGTCACACAGCTAGAATGAGTTGGAGGTGCTACTCAAAACCCAGTCTCCTGATTACAAATGCACTGCTCTTCCCACTTCTACTGCCTCTGTGGAAGATGGCTCAACATATTCTGGCTGTGCCCTGACTGTAGAACAGAAAAGGTCAGTCTGTAATTCAATTAGGTGATAGAAGAAGAAGACCTAAAGCACTGAAAGAATTCCAAAAGGCCAATGAACTATTGATGAAGTTGTGAACTGATCCATCCATTCTGGAGAGCAATTTGGAACTATGCCCAAAGGGCTATAAAACTTTGCATACCCTTTGCATATCAACAATACCACTGGTAGGTCTATATCCCAAAGAGATTTTAAAGGGGCGGGGGAGCTACTAATACAAAAATATTTATAGCAGCTCTTTTTGTGATGGCTAAGAATTAAAAATCAAGGGGATTCCCATCATTTGGAGAATGGTTGAACAAGTTGTGATATATAAGTGTGATGGAATGTTAGTGTACTATAAGAAATAAGCAGGATGATTTCAGAAAACCTGGAAAGACTTACACGAACTGATGCAAAGTGAAGTGAGCAGAACCAGGAGAACACTGTACAGAGTAACAGCAATACTGTACAATGAAGAACTGTGAATGGCTTAACTATTCTCAGCAATACAGTGATCCAAGACATTCCTAAAGGATTCACGATGGAATATGCTATTATCCACCTCCAGAGAAAAAACTGATATTGTCTGAATACAGACAGAAGCATACTATTTGTCTCTCTTTCTTCCATTCATTTTTTGAGTCTTCTTGTACAAAATTACTATTATGGAAATGTTTTACATAACTGCCCAAGTATAACCTCTATCAAACTGCTTGCCATCTCAGGGATGGGGGAAGAGAGGAAGGTACAGACAGATAGAAACTGGAAACTCAAAACTTTAAGTTAAAAATTGTTTTAACATGTAATTGGGGAAAATATTATTTTTTTAAAAGGCTGCTGAAGTTTTATACAATTCAAATAACATTGCTTAGTTTTGGAGGTTTCCATGGTGCAGTGGAATATAGTTCTCCACTCATGCTACTCTGGTCCCAAGCTGACACTTAGCATGGTGGAAACTGGTTATCATTAAGTTATCTGAAGATGCTGACAAACAGTATGGCATAGCATTTTCTTTTTTTACAAAAGAGATAGGGCTCCAGTGAAGGTCAATGGGTGGCTGGATCTCCTGTATTCCTTTTCTTACAAATATATACATAAGATCTTTCCTGAACAGTAAATATTTTTACAAAATGAGATACATGCTACATCTCTAAAGGACAACCATAAGCTAGTACAACTAAAGAAGCATCTCAGCCCTTCTTTTCTCAAATATATCCCAAAAGTTTCTATGTTTTATGAGCACCGGAGTCATGGTTTGGAGTTTTACTGGCTAGTGACATGCTTGACCAGATTTTGGTTTGTCAACTGGCTAGGGAGACTTCCTGGGCAAAAAAATTCTGAGTAAAGGAGGATGAAGAGGTACTCTGACATTAGGAAAGTGGAACAGACTACACAGCCCTGGCTCTAGCAAATTGAGATTATGAGGCTGAGAGAGTGACCCTAGAGTCACAGGATATAATCTTATCATTGCTGGGATTTGCGGCCAGGAGGTCTTATGTGACCTCGGGAAGGATAATACTGGTTTTCATATGAGGATGTCTTACTTTTCAATGAATCTGGTATCCACAAAAAGTTGGCAGAAGCTCTGGAGTTGATTATCTGATGAGTAAACATCATCTTCCCTCATACCATATGGGAGCCCAAAATGGAGACACAGACTGATGTTTCTGGATGTTGATTTCAAATATTCCCTCCTCAGAAGATGAAGGCAAGCTATGTCCTTGAGATTTGAGACTCAGGGACTCATATCTTTTATAATTCCAATTTGACAGATTTTTTAAAAAAAATTCACTGATTTCCTGACATAAGGTAATCTTCCTAGAAATTAAGTAAGGTTGTAATGTAGACTGCTGTAGCCAGGTTTAATGAGGAGTCTAATCATTTCTTATTTCTGTGTCATTTTTTAGCCTACCACTTCACTTGTTCCTTATTTACTTTGATGATACCAAACTAGCATGTTCTTTTTCTTTAATACAATCTTTCTCATTAATTAGCTCAAGTACCACCCTAGTCCATTAAGTGCTTAATGAACTGAAGAAACAACATTTCCCAATAGTAATTACTCTTATTTTAAATATTTAAGTAAACATTAAAACACAATTTATTAACAAATAAAAACAATTATAAAACATATATATATATACATACATATTATACATGACCATTTACAATATTTAGGCTCTATAAGTGATAACCAGAGTCCTGTCAAACTTTCAATATAATAGTAAATGATTCCTCTTCACTTGTAGGGAAATGTAGTCTTCTACCATTCAGGTCATTCTCTGTACTGATTAAGATCTAAATCTTTAGAGTCTTTTTCATATGTCTCAAGGTAAGAGTTAAATTCAGCCTCTTAGAAAACAAATAAAGCTAATCTTTTTCTCTCTTTCAGCCATCAAAGTAAACATCCCTTCAGCTTCCTTCAAGGTCTTTATATCTGAGTATAATGTAACACCTAAGACAATTCAGATGAGAAAAGAGTTTCACTTCACCTTCTCCCTCCTGGAGACTCCCTACATATTCTACATAGATTACAGATAAAACATACTTTCTTTCTGACTCCACAGGAAGAACACTTCAGAAAGACACTTCAAACTGCTTCTCTTAACATTACACTTGGCTCTTAAAGCTACAGTAATAGTATCTGTAATCAACAGAAGAGCCAAATGAAACTTACTACATATCCATTACCAGGAGGCAGCACTGTGTAAAGGAAGGGGCCAATGTTACAAATCCAGGGATTTGGAATGAGATGATCAAGATTCAAATTCCAGATTTGCTACTTATAAGCCTCTCTTAGCTTTACTTTCCCCCTCCATAAAATGAAGGAGTTGGCTTAGATGATTCCTTGAGACCCTTCCAGTTTTAAATCCTATGGTTTGCTTATGAATGTACTGAGGAATAAGGCCATACATGTTAAACAGGGATTAGTGATGGTGACAGGGTCTAGCTCCACCCGTGAGGCATCTTCCATTAAGGATAATGAAGCTTTAGAAATAAGATTCCAGCAAAGAGGAAACTGGAACACTAGCAGTTCTGATAACTATGAAAAAGTGGCAGGGCTCTGATTTGTCAACACCAAGAAGAGAAATACAGATTACAGGTCATATTCTAGCATGAACAAACTGGAAAAACAAGTCCAAGTCACAGTGTGGACTTAGAAAGTCTTTATGACCTTTAATAAAAGAGAGTTTTTAAACATTCCTGATAAAAAGACGAGAACTCAATAGAAACTCCAGAATAAAAATACAAGAAAGAAAAAGGTAAATACATCTAGGCAATTGGAAGATATTAAACACTGATGAAGTATTAAGGGAAGGAGAAATAAATGTCCCTTCAGGATCCAAATGTCTTCAAGGGTTGCAAAAGGAGTTTAATGAGACAAAAGAAACTGGCAACAGAAATCCCAAGACCAATGGCACTGCTTCAGTTTTCCAAGCACTCCCCAAAGATGTTGGTTTGTGGTCATCATCTTTGGAATTATCTACTTTGCTGACTGTGGCTACGGATGCCACCTGAAGGATTCCTGCTTTCTTTTCTGAATATTCAGTGAAGTGGTGATTAAACTGGGTAAAGGTGATTAAAGTCCTATAAACCCTGGGACACAACAGATTAGACCAGTTCCTTTAAGACAGACAAGTTCACACCTAGTCAGAAATGGAGGAAGTTGGCTGATTTACTCCATCCCATATTATGGAATGTCAAGGAAACTCTGTGGTATAGCAGAATGCCATGGCCACCTTAAACACATGTACATACCACATTTCTGTCCAAAGCTGTACCTAAGGATTCAACTGACCTGTCCACTTGGCCCAGGACCAAACTACTGCTCTTAAAACCGGGGAATCTAATCATGCACCCTCACATAGGCTTAGATTTTGGTTCACCCAACTCCATTCAGAGTGAAAGAGGCAGGGACAAGAGGTACAGGTGAGCAAGTGTGCTATTTTATGAAGCTGTGCTGATTCTCTGGCCTTCCATGAAGTAGATCTGGCAAAGACTCAGCTGACAGGAGGAAGAACAAGAGCCAGAAACAAGTTTGTACACATAATATACACCACAGCACACAGTGCACCCTGGTAAACTGATAGGATTCTGAACTAGTGTCAACTCTCATATGGAAGAATTGAGTTGTGAGTAAAGATGGAGTAAAATAAGGTCAATAAATACAAGCAGGTTGTGGATTATAAAGCAGGCAGAGGACAATAAGACTGGCTACTCTTCTATGAAGACAGGAGAAAGTAAGCAAAGGTCATTTTCTAAACTACAAAGCAAACAATAAGAGGCATGCAGGGATGATGAGGGTGGTAAAGAATAGGCAAACAGCGAACTAGAGAGAGGCCTGGGACAGTGACTATGGTCACACATGGACTTGCCTCTGACAGCTATAAATTAGGAACAAAACTGGTTTATGACCAAAGGACGAAGATTAATCATCTGTGCATGTCCTGATAATATACCTTCTGCTAGCCATCATCAGGAATGTACTAGGAGGCAGAAAGAGGTAAGGTTTACCTTGTAGCTGCATGTCGTTCAGTCATTTCAGTCATGTCTGATTCATCATGACCCCATTTCAGGTTTTCTTGGCAAAGATACTGGAGTGGTTTGCCATTTCCTTCTCCAGCTCATTGTACAGATGAGGAAAATGAGGCAAACAGGGTTAAGTTATTTGCCCAGAGTCACGCAAACTAGTAAAGTGTCTGAGACCAGATTTGAACTCAGGAAGATGAGTTTCCCTGACTTCAGCCCTGTCACTCTATGTACTGCAGCAGCTAGCATAGCCAGTCACAATAATAGACTGTGGTATATTTACTGAAAAAAATAAGCCTGGTATTTGGGTTTTCTAGAAAGGTAAAAACGGGTCCAATGGGAGAGTAGACAAAGAATATAATGATTTGAAGAAGATGGTCCAAATGGGTGGTATGGATTTAAAATGATAGTTTCCATTTAAGATAGTGAATGTGAAAGAGTGTATAAAAAAATCTAGTTCCCCCATCTCCCAGTAAATTATTTAAAATATGCTCCAAAAAGACCTCTGAAAAAAAGGCAGCAACTCAAAACAGCCCAGGGCTACACACACACAAAAACTGCCATAAGATGGTCAAAGTGCCAATTGGCAGGTAAACTGAGAAATGGCAAAGGAGGGGAGAACAGAGGAGGGGTAAAAATCATACTAGGAAAACTGGATTGAACTCCAAGGGCCAGGAGCCAGGAGAAGTGGGGAAGGAAGAAGAGACCGTGGCAACTCATACAAATAGATGTTAAACCAGTCAAGCATTCCAAATAAGAGCATCACAAGCCAGTGACTACTTAGAGGCAAAAGAGGCCAGGGAAACCACCTGGAACTTAGAAAGCCAGTGAAGGCAGTGAGAACGGCCCTGCCAGAGAAGCCAGCAGCTCTCAGAAACAGACCTGAAAGCTTCAAGAATTCTGAACAGCAGAATCACAAGCCAGTGGTCTTTGCAGGGATATTGTCGGATGCTCAGGTTCAATAACCAGGTTCTGAAGCCACAGGCTTATCAGAACACAAGAAGGGGGACAGATCTAGCCTGCACTGGTCACTGCAAAGGACACAGGGCCTGGCAGCTCACTCCTCTGAGCATCAGGAGCCACCTGTAGGTGACAGGGACAACTCAAGGCTGGAAAAGGAGGGCAGTGCATGAGACTTGAGGCCCATGTGATTTCCAACATCCCAATGAGTTCTTTTAAAGCAACAGCAAAGCGTGGAACCAACTCTTGATGGAAGACTATGAAAAAAGGGAGAAAAAAAAGAGCCAACGAATCCACAGTGGTCGATCAAGAGACTAAGATAGAAACAAAGGACTGAGTGAGAGGATGGGGCCTAATACCAGCCACCTAAATAGAAAGCATCACTGGATATTCAGATTTCAGAGAAGACAGGGCAAACAAAGCCTATTCAATTCGCCCAAGGGCAGAGAAAGGCTTAGGCCAAGTACAAAATCTCAAACCCCAAAGAGACTGAAAATAGAAGTAAACATAAGAAAATACCAAACAAATTTTATGTAATATAGGTTAGAAGAGGTAAACCCAGAAGAGAATAAGCACATAACTACAAGCAGAACCTCAAAGAAAAAGATGACTTGTTCACAAGTATTACAAGAGCAGATGGAAGAAATAAAGAGATAAAATGGTATAAATGAAGTGAAATAAAATTTCAAAAGGAAAAAAACAAGATATCTAGGCTCTTGAATATCTAGGCTCTTTTTTTGATCATGGCTTTCAGGTAGTCCAATAATTTTTAAATTACTTCTCCTGGA
>CM053622.1:394967672-394992431 GCA_028646595.1 Phalanger gymnotis | reverse complement strand
TAGTATGGTTTTACATACATACGTATATATGTATCAAATGGTGGCTTTCTCTCGTTCAGGTTGGGGAAGGAGGGAGACAGTTCAGAACTTGAAATATAACAGAAAAAATAAATTAAAATTCAAAAAAAAGTGTCTTCCTTCTGTTAATTATTTTCCTATTTATCCTGTATAGAGCTTGCTTTGTATATATTTGGTTACATGTTGTCTCCCCGACAAGATTTTGAACTCCTTGAGGGCAGCAACTATCTTTTCCCTCTTTTTGTATCTCTGGGATTAGCACAGTACCTGGCACATAGTAAATGGTTACTGAATTAAACTGAATTGAATTCCTCCAAAGACCAGCACCAGCAACCTAGGTCATTTCCCTGGGGGAAGTTTTTTATTGGCTATTTACTATCTAACCCTGCAATGGCTTAACAAATGCCAACCTTCTCACAATTTAATAGAATAAAATAAATTCCATAATGATTTTAAATGAATTTAAATTTTAGTCATCACAACAGCACCAAGATACATTTTAAAAACCACAATATATATGTAGGTGTGTGTATACATATGTATATGTGAATATACATACACATGTGTACATATGTACATACACACACTTGAGTCATTTATTTAATCTAGTGAAGGTATGGTTGGTTATTAATTATACTTAGACAGACAATAACTCTATTCCCACAAGTTAGGAACCATTTGCTAGAGCAGTGAAATATAAATCCCTATTTGTGAGACTAAACTCAGAGTGAAGTCCCTATTATTTCTATGGAAGTGAAGCCAAACATCTCACTATAGCTAAAGAGCGGAACTCAAGTTTTCTGACTCCAGATCCACTGCTCTTTTTACTCTGCACCAAGTAGGCTCCCCTATCTGTCTTCCATTCATTGTCCTCAGGCAAGAGATAAGCACAAAGGAAGGACCTTGATACTGAGGCCTTATGCTTTCTCAGCTTATGATAAAATCAATACTTCTCTCAACCTAATGAAAATCAATGGAGAGTAAGCCTAGCCTTGAGTCCTGCTTGTGATAATAATTTGTTCAGCTGGCTCTAATGAATGAGGGGATGGAGAATAGGCAAGGTTACTTAATGGTGGCATTTCCCAGATACCAGCCCTAGGCACCCTAATTTTACAATTCAATGTTGAAGGACCCATGGAAAACTTATTTACTATCTCAATTTTCTTTCCTCAAAACCCAAATCCAGATTTTGTTTAAATGAGGCAGAAGAAAGAAGACAGACCTCATTTAAAGACACCTTAAAATTCCCACTTTAAAATAGGACAGTTTATATAAGTGGACATCTATGGCTCCTGAGCTGCTTTTCAGTTCAATAAAGTCTGACATCAAAAAAGTAAATGTTCCTTTCTCAGGTAAGGAAAGCCATGAACAGAGAAGGCCAGCTGGAATTTTTCCTGATCTAACACTGTCACATGGATCCTGGAGCACAGCTCAGATCTCCTCCTTCAGCTGTTCCTTCTTCCACCCCTAAACCCCCTAAGGACATATCCTATTTGTGATTCAGTTAGCACTATTATAAGAAAAAACAATGAACAGAACGTTATAAGCATGTTCTTCCAGTACGTAGCAAGGTAACAGAAGATGTTTTGCTTAAAAGACTCTTCAGCTGATCAAAAATAAAAGCTGTACCTCCCCAAACAACGGGCCCTATGTCTGTAAACTGCAGTTTTCCATTTCTCTTCATTTCTTCCTTAAAATGCTCCCCTAATGCATATCCCATTGCTTTAAACTAGTTACGGGTTTCATGCTCTATCTTCTTGAACTATGGAAAATATGGACTTCCCTTAGTTTTTCTCAATCTATTACGTTCAGTTTCATGGTGTCCTGACTCTTTATGCAAGAACCCTTACCTGATAATGCAGGACCTGTAACTTCGACACAATCAAGTTCAACTCCTATTATCGTCTACAAATTTCTAGATGATGGCACATTACCCAGGTAATCAAAGGTGTACATCAAACAAAACAAAGTCATACATACTGTGACCTGGGAAGAATCTAGGAACTGGAGGCCAAAGTAGTCTGTTTCCACAAGGTCCAAATGATATACAATCTGATCAAATAAGTCCTGGCCTTTGGCATGTTTCTAGAATACAAAAAGACAAGAGAACTTGTTAATAGGGTTAGTTAGGAACACCTAATGAAATGAATGTTTTTATTAATAAGCCGCACTTCTATTTACATGCACTTAATAACCCACAACCTATAATTTCCTTTTAAATACATTTTTCTTTTGGAAAATTCCATTTTTCACTATCCCTGCCCATTGGCTTTTTAGAACTAAAGCAAAAATTGCTATAGAAAAAGCATGTAAATATAAACAAAAGGTTTTCATTATAAATCATAAATATACCTTCCCAACTAGCTCATATCTTATCCAAAAATCAATCTCTTACATCTGAAATAATTTGATCCTTGAAATCCCCATATGTTTCTTCCAATAATTTCCTCCTTTAAAACGTATTTCCTTAATTGTCTCCTGATTTTTGTCTGACTTTTTAAAAAGTTAACATTCAATTCTATAGGTCAGCTAGTCAATAAACATGTATTAAGTGCCTATTATGCACCAGCCATTGCACTAAGCACTAGGAATTCAAAAGAAAGGCAAAAGAAAGTCCCTGCTCTGGGGGGGGGGGGGAACAATATGAAAACAATTATGTACAAACGAGAGATATATAGACTAAATTACAGATAATTAAGGAGTGCGCAGTCTAAAGGAAGAGACAACATGAAAACAACTATGTATTAATATGATACATACATAGCATAAATTATAGCCAATTAACAGAGTAAAGGCACTAGAATTAAGGGGGATTGGGAAAGACTTCTCATGGAAGATGAGGTTTTAGCTGGGACTTGAAGAAAGTATCACAAGTAAATTTAACAAAAAGGCAAATAGAGGCACATTTCTCTGAGCAAGATAAAATTTTATTATCAGGGCTGGTAACCTGAGAATAAGATGGGTCAACAGCTACCTCGGTTTCCAGTCAAAGACCCCAAGCAAGAGGATAGTTCCCTTTTATAGGTTTTGAGGAGCACAGAACAAAGAACAGAAACACAGTAGGTGACATCATGGGGTTAAGAACAACCCAACTGGTAACACAGTTGAAGCACAGAGAATGAGTGGCTGGAAGTTGGAAATGAGACACTAGCAACAGCAACCCCCTCTTCTTCCCTCCTTACATCTAAGAAGTGTCCATTGTTTGAGACCATCTGCAAGACAGTGGCCTGAGACTTCTTTGGATAGCAAACCAGACCTCCTTGAAGGATGGCTTAGTGGTGTGAAGACATTAGTGCCAACTCCTTTATGGCAAGCCACATCCCCCAAGGTTAGCAAAATTCCTTGAGGCAAGAATAGAACAGTGATTATCAAGAGAACTGGATTTCTAAATTTAACCCATTATAGGCCAGCTGAATTGTGAACTAAGTTCAGAGACAGAGAACCATGACTTGGGCTGTTACAGTACAAATCAATTAACTGTAAATAGGATCAATAAGAAAATTATATAGGATCAACTTAATCTTCTCAGAAGCCAGGCAAGGCAGGGAGCAGAGACGAGGAGGGAGAGTAGGACAGACATAGGATATAAGTACCATATAGCATCATATTATCCTAGATCCGTTATACCAATGGTTATTCTCAAAATGAAATGAGTTCTTTAGGAGGCAATGAGTTCTCCTTCACTGGACATCTTTAAACAAAGATTGTATGATCAATTAGCCACATGTGTTGCAGTGAGGATTCTTTTCTGGATATGGGCTGGGCTGGGTGGCCACTGATGATAGGAACTGAGAGGCCACCTCATTCATTCATTGATGGGCAAAGCTGAGAACACTTTTTACAACATATATAAGGTAAAAATTCTGCCAATCCTGAATTGAGCCTTCTCCCCTCAAGTCTTCTGGCATAGCTCTATGTTACAAAACAACTTCTCAACTTCTAGATGGCACAGTAGACAGAGGGAATAGAACACTGGGCCTGAAGTTAAAGAGACCCAAGTTCAAATCTGGCTTCAGATATTTATTAACTGTGTGATCCTGGGCAAGTCCATTCACCTTTATTCACCTCAGTTTCTTCAACAGTAAAGCCAGAACAACAACTGCATCTATCTCCCAGGGTTATAGTGAGGATCAAATGAGATCCTATTTGTAAAGCACTAAATCACAGTGCCTGGCAGACAGTAAGCCCTTATATAAATACTTAGTCCCTTCCTCCCCACTTTAGCGGTGAAGAAGTAGCACACAGTAACAAAGATCTAAAGGCAACACTGGACATGCAATGATTGATGGGTTCACCAAATGGAAGGAAATGTTACTCGTTTCAATTATGTCTGACTCTTCATGACCCCATTTGGGGTTTTCTTGACAAAAATACTGCAGTGGTCATGTCATTTCCTTCTCTAGTTCATTTTACAGATGAGGAAAATGAGGCAAAGAGGATCAAGTGATTTGCCCAGGGACCCACAGCTACTAAGTGTCTGAGGCCAAATTTGGACTCAGAAGAGAAATCTTGACTCCCGGTCTGGTACTCTATTCACTGCGCCTCCTAGCTACCCCTAATTGGCTAGTGGTATCCATGTAAAATCAGGCTTTTGCATACAAGTCAAGATGCATGAGTGAA
Organism: Phalanger gymnotis; assembly: GCA_028646595.1. Lineage (NCBI taxonomy): Eukaryota > Metazoa > Chordata > Mammalia > Diprotodontia > Phalangeridae > Phalanger > Phalanger gymnotis. The sequence goes on along the minus strand of CM053622.1, from coordinate 394,987,793 downwards.
ATGACAGGAAATGGAAGAGGCAACTGACCAACTGTGCTCTGTTTAAAAACAGGGACTTTGAGGCAATAAAGAAGGCATAGAAGTATACTGTCCATTTGAAAAAGACTTCCATCCAAAACTTAAAGCTCCAATGCTTATCTTTTGTTACTCATATTTCTAAGTCCTCCAAGCTGAGCCATAATTAGGGACGAGCACCATTAGAGAACTGGTATTTGGTGGAGGGAGAGAATGGACACTACTCTGTGGATTGATACAGAGATGTCAGAGGACAAAGAGCCTGGAGAGATTACTGTGTCCCAGAAAGAAAGTCATTAGGTAGCTTCTCACACACAGAAATACAAGATAGAACAGCATACATAAAGATACACCATAAATAGGATAGTTTGGCTATTTAGAGTACTTGTGAGGGAGTCAAGGGCCATCACCCTGGAAAGGTAGGCAGAGGCCAAACTGTAAAGGGCTTTAAATGGCAACCTGTGGAGTTTATATTTCGTCTTAAAGGTAATAGGGAAGCATTGAAGCTTCTTGAGCAGAAAAGTGTCAAGACCCATGCTTTGGGAATATCTATTTGGAGGCTGATTGGAGAGAGAGGTTGCATGCAAGAAAACCAATCAAGAAGCTCTTCATTATGGTTGAAGTGAGATCTGAGCAGCCCCTAGACTAGAGTGGTTACAGCATGAGTAGAGAGAAGGCAATGGATAAAAGATATGTCAAGAAAGGGCAACTGGTTGGATGTGGGGGGTGGGGAATAATAGTGAAAAATCCAAAACAACCTCAGGGTTGTGAATGTGAGTGACTGGAAGAATGGAAGTGTGCTTAGAAACTTGGAGTTCAAAAGAGGGAGGAGGCTAGAACCTGGACTCAGGAAGACCTGAGTTCAAATATGACCACACATACTGAACAGCTGTGTGACCCTGAGCAAGTCACTTTAACTCGTTTGCCTCAGTTTCCTCACCTGTAATACAGTGATAATAAGAGCATCTCTCTCTTAGGGTTGCTATGAAGAACAAACAAGATAATATCTGTAAAGTGCTCTGCTAACTTTAGAAGAATACATAAACACTAATGATTATTATTGGTTTCTCTTGTTCTACTCCATGAGGTAGAACTAGAAATATTAGGAAGCTGCTGAGAGGCAATAAGTAAGAATCCTAATGATTTGTTCTATCAAAGTGAAATGGGCTCCCCTTGGAGGTAGTGGGTTCCTCCCTAGTAGAGGTCTCTAAGCAAAGGCTGGGTGAATACCTATTATCGAGCGCATTCCTGTTTAGGTATGGTTTGGGCTTGTTGTTCTATGAGGTTCCTTCCATGAGCTTCTAAGATTTCTATAAATAGATATTTAAGACAATATTCTGGCACTTAAAGGTTAACCATCAATTCTTAGAAGGGGGAGAGGGGGAAGGGGGGAAGAAAGAAGGGGTAAGGGGAGAAGAGGAGAGGGAGGAGACACTGGGGACACAGGGACCAATGAGAAGAGTACTGAAATAATCTAGGCAAGAGGTGATAAAGGCCTGACCTAGGGACAGATAGCTATGTGAGTGGGAAAAGGGGGACAGGTATGAGAAATGTACCAGTAAAAAGGGCAAGATTTAGAAACTGATGATCTGTCGCAGAAAGGGAAAGTAATAAGTTGAGGATAATGCAGAGGCTACCAACCTGAGAGACTGGAAGGATGGTGGTATCTTTAATTAAAATAGGGAAGTCTGGAACTGGAGAATGTTTTACGGGAAAAACAGTTCCATTTTGGACAGGTTGAGTTTGAGCTGTTTTCAGGACATTTGGTTTGAAATGTCCAAAAGAAAACTGGTAATGTGGGATTCAAGCACAGGGGAGGGAATAGGCTGAATATAAAGATCTGGGAGTCATTTGCAGAGAAATGACAGAGGGAGCTGAAGAGGTTACACAAAGAGTATAGAGAGAAGGAAGAAAGCCTAGGGCAGAGCCTTGGGGAACAACCACAGTTAGCAGACAAGATGGATTATCAGTCAGCAAAGGAGACCAAGGAGGAAGCAAGAAAGCCAGGAGAGAACAGTGTCACAACCACCCAGAGAGAAGAGGGTAACCAAGAGGAGAGTGTGGTCAGCAGGGTCAAATGCAGCAGACAAATCAAGAAAGATGAGGACCAAGAAAAGACCACCAGATATGGCACTTAAGAATCAGATCAAATGGGTGTAGTCCCAAGGATGTATTGCTCCCTGCTCCTGGAGAGGCTGAGGCTGATGGCTCACTTAAGTCTGCGAGTTCTGAGCAGCAGCAAGGCTAAAAGTGTCCTCACGAAGTCCAGCATCAATAATGGTGAGCCTCGGGAGTGGAAGGTCATGAGGCTGCCAAATGAAGACTGAACCAGCCCACGGAGAAAAGTGAAGCAAATCCCAATACTAATTGGGATGGAAAAACTGTGAGTGGGTCACTGTACTTCAAGCCTAGGTGAGAAAGGAAGATAGAGAAAGAAAGAGACAGAGAAAAGCCAGATTGCAAAGAACTGAGGAGCGAGAAGAAAGAAAGTAGAGCTAAAACATGTGGCCAAGGGAGATATACGGGTTAACAGGGCTTAGTCACAGTATTTTAAGGATGGCATGTTTGATAGCAATAAGGAAGGAACTAGCAGATAAGAAAAGGTTAAATTTGAGAGAAAGAAGGGATGATTGAAGACCATCCAGCAACCTGCTGGAAAAGACAGTTAGGAGACAGTATTAGGCTATTTGGCTTCCACAAAGGACTATATTTAAACATCCTCATTATGAAACTGTTTACTCCTTTGTTTTAAAAAGTCTTTTTCCTCCAGTCTCATAAAAAGTAATAGGTTTGTTTCTAATTTCTAGGAACTAATCTATGAGTAGGAAAGGGTAGAACATGTCCCACAGGATTCCATTTGGCTCAAGGGCAATGGCAGCTACGGTTGAGTAAGGGGGTCAGAGAGACGATGCCTCCTCCCTAACTCTCTGCAAATGCAAGATTGGAGGTGTGGTTCACTGGATGCATGCCAGAGACCATAACTGAAAACTAGAAGGCAAAGCAATAGGCATGGAGGGGTGAGGTGTTCAAAGGGCTAAGTCCACTTTGTTTCCTCTGCACTTAATGGGGAGCTTAGTCCATGGAGACGCTCTCCATTGTTCATCCAACAGTTTCCTTACCAGTTTTTCCCTCCAAAACTAAAAGAAGAGAGGAGGACTAAGAGAAAGAAAGAAGGACCACCCTCCAGGCTGTGGTGGATTCCTTCCACCTGCACTTGAGGACCTGTTGCTTTAAATGCTTATCTATCTCTTTCTATGGTAGTTTATGTTACAAATAATAGTATAGTTATTTGCTATATGGTATATGTTGGAGTTTATGAATTCAAAGAGGCAGACTGAGGTGGGAGATGGGGGTGGGGGGCAGGAGCAGAAAACAAAAACCTTCCACAGGGACTAGAGATGATTTCCCTCTCAGTACAAGCTAGGGCTGAGTACCAGAGCCCAAGGTGAATCTGATATTTTTATAACCTTCCAGATGAATCCTGTTCCTAGACTACCAGGGGTGGGGAATATGTGGCCTTCTAGGTTCTTGGGTGCGGCCTTTTGACTGCGTCCAAGTTTTAAATAACAAATGCTTTTATTAAGGGGATTTGTTCTGTGAAGTTTGGATTCAGTAAAAGGGCTGCACTTGAGGACCTAGAGGGCCACATGTGGCCTTCAGGCCACAGGTTCCCCACCCTTGGTAGACCCATTAACTATAATACAAAAAAGGCCCAAGTGGGGTCAAGAATTAGTACCACTGCTTCTGTAACTGCTCTTAGCCTTGACTGCAGATCAATGCTCCCAGAACATATACCACATGGGCCCCTTCTCTGAGTGAGACATCCCATACCTCCTGGGACAATTATACTAGAACATTACCAGGGGCTGATAAATTCTGTGAAACACAGGGTAGCATGATCTCTGGATATAAATTTGGTGTCATCCTGAGTCACTCTTTTTCTGGCTGATGCAAACAAGTGTGAGGTATCTCATCATAAGATTGTTTTCCCTCCCCTCCCCCAACCTGCCTATGTCAGGATGGAAGGCAGTTATTTTAGTGTTTAAGCAGGAAAGTATGTCTGGAGCACCAAAGCTCGCCAGTCATCAATTAGGCTCCCTAAGCTTTCTGATTAGCTGAGAGTGTTGCGATTGTATAGCAAGCTTGGATGAGTTTTGTCCCAAGTACCCAGGTGGGCAAATACAAAACAGGTGGAGAATGTTTAGGAAAGAAGAAACCATTCTCATTCCGAGGACAAATAATTGTTTTAGGACCTATAAGAACCCTATATAATTTAGGGGATTAATAAATTTGAATAGCACAGCACCCAATTTGTAATGAGTAATTTATTTTTTGTGTACTTTGTTTTAACTTACCCTTGAATATTATTTAACTTGATCTCTTTCCCTCGTGAACAAACCTGAGAAACAGCACAATTATGTGCAGTGGTAAAAAGGAAATAAGCATTTATGAAGTGACTACTATGTGAAAGACATCATGCTAAGCACTTTACAAGTATTATCTCATTTGATCCTCACAACCTTGGTAGGTGGATGCTATTAGCCCATTTTACAGATGAGGGAACTGAGGGAGACAGGTTAAATAAATTACCCAGGGTTACACAGCTATTAAACATCTGAGAAAGGATTTGAACTAGTCTTCTTAATTCCAAGTCTAGCTCTCTATTCAGGTGAGATAAAGGTGAGAAAAGGTGAGGGGAAAAAAAAAGTCTAGTGCTAGGGCAAGGAACCAAGCACTGGTAAAGAAGTAAGAAAGGTTATTGTAGCAGAGAATGAGAAGGGCAGTTCTCAGAATGAATGGAAACAAGCTAACTTACAAGCCAAGGCTAGTACCTCAAACCAACAGTTATACATGAGAGGTTTAGATTATAGTAACAAAGCAGCTTCGGGCCAAGGCCAGAATTCCTCTGGTTCAGTTCTAGGAAAACAGCCAATTCCCCCAGGAATCTGAGGTCTTCAGCATGGCTTAGACTGGGGCCAGATCCCTTCCAAGTCTGCCAGCCGATTGCTTTAAAAACCCATCTTTTTCCTCTTTAAAAGAAAATGGGACTTTGCCCTTATCCAAGCCAGTGACACTTCCCCTTCTTCATGATTCCTCAGAGATCACCACTGGGCAGTGGGTAATTATATCCCCATAGCTCTTTCAGTACCCTAAAACAATATCAAACTGGGACAAGAGCAATATGTTCTCTTACTATTTCCTTGTTTATCTTGATTTTCAATTCCCTCTTAATAATCTGTTTTATCCTTTCCAATAGGAAGATCACTGTCTTTGAGAAAGAAAACCAGAACTGAAATAGAAGTAAATTGTAATGGGAATATAACCTGGCTTCCACCCTAGCTTGAGGCGGTTTTGTGTGCAGCTGTGTATAGAGGGAAATAGGAATCTTGATTGACAGAGGGAATGTTGTGCACAATGATGCAGACACTCTTCAGAAGAGGCACTTGGAAAGAGGATCCTCCAGGGAAGTGGGAGTAAGAGAAAAAAAGGCTTTGGAATGATGAGGATTCTGGGAAAACCAACCCCATAATGCCCCGGACTTGCTTGAAATTCTAAAAGACTATTGAGAATGGACCTCCTGTGGGTGAGATTGTACTCTTTCTTGATCTCATGTCTAACTGTAAAACTCATTCACTAGTGTATTATTTGGTAAATTCCAATTTATATAACGCATTTGATTTCTGTTTGCTGAGTTGCTTGGATAAATAGGCTTATTCAATATTCAGTATTTGTGATGGCCCTTTATTAACCAGCTGGTGAGTGTATGCTAAAGGTCATTCTCTTCCTTAAGAGCCATGAAGCAAGAGGCTCTTGCTCTGAACCCATCATCTCTTGAACTATCAATATTTGAGTGGCAGCACATAGATATGACTCTAGCTCAACACCCCTCTCAGAGACTGCGGAAAGAATGTCCAGCCTCCGGGGGTGCTTCTGGGGCTCCCCTCCCCCACGGCTAGCATAGCTTTGGCTGTCCTTTCCCCAGAGACTGATCAGACCTCAGACCCCATTTATCCATGCCACCTCTATATATCAAGATAAGCCACATGGTTTGAATCCTGGCTCTTCTATTCCCTATGAGTGTGGCTTTGGATAAGTCCTTAACCTCTGGAGTTCAGTTCCTTCCTTTATAAAATAAGGTGGTTAGACTTCCAAGATCCTTTCTAGCTCTAAATCCTTCAATTCTATGACTTGACGAAGCAAAATAAGAATTGGGGAGTTGGAACAGAATCTAAAAACAAATGTATAACTAGAAATGCTAGGCAAATAGATAGGATCGAGGTAAAGGGAGGCCCTAAATGGCTATCTCTCCAATTAGACTGCTGTTGGGTAAGCAGGTTAAGTACTACTGTATTTTATTAGCAAAAGTAATATTCTGTAAGTTCCCAGAATCACTATGTTGTAGCCCACCTAAAACTGTAAATGAAGGACTCCGTGCTAACTTTTGCCTCTTAAGAGTCCCTAGCTCCCCTCAAAGCTCAGCTCAGAGGACATTCCCCCCACGAGGTCTATGCTGATGATCCCCACAGTTACTACTGACTGGCAGTAGAGTACTTTCATATGCGACAAATGTGATAAGGATAACCTCCAGATGGAGCTAGGCATATCAATCAGTTTTGCCTTCATGGGGAAGGACACATGTTTTGTCCCTCCCTATGCATAATCAGGAGCTACTGATTAGTCTACTTAAGAACTGTGTCATCACTACTGGTGGCTGGGCCCAGAAGAGCTGCCTTGTCTGTAGGCTATAAGGGATGGGGAGGGAATTCTGTGTAGACTCTTTCAGGGTGGCCCCTCTGCTGGTATGCAACCAACACCAGCTCTCTTTTTGGACTTCTAACAAAAGCGTATAAGGGATTTCTTTCTCTTCACCAGCCCTAGCAGCTAAGGTGACTGAAAAAAACGGCAGAGAAAACACATGCTTGCCTACGCGAGCCTGAGACTCCAGTCGCTGCCCTCGAGTCCTTAAGTGCCTCTACTAACATGAACATCAATGTCAGAAACCTCATGAGTTCAGCAGCCAGAAGCAGCTGGAAAGCTAAAGCAACTATACAAAAGGAATCTCAGAAAAAATAGCCCTAAGTTTGGATTTAGAGGGTCTGGGTTCAATGAACTACCTGTATGACAACCTTAGGTGAGTTCATCTCCAAACCTTAACTCACATGGAGCACTTAAGCGTTCTGGCCTCAAATTTCTATTGTGAAAAAAGAAAAAAAGGGGGAGGGATGAAAGGGAAAGAAAAGGGAAGGGAAGGTGTGGGGAAGGGGGAAAAGTGAAAGGAAAGAGGCAAGGTAGAAGAAAAGGAAGAGGCAAGGGAAAGAGAAGGTTAAGGGAAGAAGAAAGAAGGGAAAAAGAAGGGGAAGAGGAGAGGGGAAAGTGAGAAGAAAGGGAAAAGGAAAGAGTAAGAGAAGAGGGAACATGAAATGAAAGGCAAAGGGAAAGGTAGAAGAAAGGAAAGGAAAGGGGAAGGGAAAAGGTAAGGAGAAGGGAAAACAAAGAGTTGGACTAGATGGTCTCCAATGAAACATCAACAGCAGAAGCTATAAAGAAAGAACCTGGGTGTGAAAGAGTAAATTGCCCACATCATAATCAGACCACTGTAATCCTGGCCTATTAAACACAACAAGGAGTGGTCATTTCAGAATTCAAGGACTCCACTTTGGGTGAGGCACCCTAAACTGGCCATTACACAGGGTTCAAAGGGAACTATCATGTGCTGTCTTCAGAAACCACAAGTTTTCTTTGGTAATGCTGAGTTAGCCAAGTAGATAATTTGTGTGGATAAGTGAAAATTTTAGTGCCAATTACAACAAACACATTATCCTTTGGAGTAGGAATCATTTCATTCTTTGTACTTGTATCTCCAGCACCAGACCACAGTGTGTTGATTGATTTGATTGCTAGGCACTGGAAAACAAAGATGGGGGGAGGGGGAGGGAGAGACAAGCCCCAAGCTTGAAATATTGGCTCTGCCTTTTACTACTAGTGTGACCTTGGGCAGGTCACTGGACCTCAGTTTCTTCATCAGGAAAATGATGGCTGAGGTCCTTTTCTAGATATTGTGGAATCCAGAGAGCAAGAAGAAATGCTGTAGAAAGCATTTGTGTGAAACTCAAGGAAGAGAAAAACAAGTTATTTTTATTGGAATATACTACAGACCAACACTTCTTAAACCGTGGGTAACTGAATGTGGGGGTTGAAAAAAATTGGCAACAGTAAAAGGTTTCTGAATGCGCAAAGACCAAAAATTAATTCAAAATCAAACAAGTAATGAATCTGAGGTATTTCTGGCATTGCTTGCCTGTATTGCATCTCACAACTTCACTGCAGCCTTGGTTCTGAACACACAACATGCGCACTTTGCACTGCGCATGTCGTCATGCCACACAACACCAAGGAACGCTGCCAGAAACACCTTGGCTCAGATTCGAGACTACTGTATGTTAAGATTGCAGTTCTTTTACTGTACATGCAAAATCATTAAATGAATTTTGGCTTGGGATTAGGACAGAATTTCCAACAATTTCTGAAATGGCCTTAAACATACTTCTGCCATTTTGTACTACATATTGGCATTCTCGGCATTGACAATTATTAAATTATCTACCAACTCTGAAAAATATTGAAGATGCTCAAGTCCTGCAGTATCAAATATTCCACCACAATTTAATTCTTTATATTAAAATAAATAAGCACTTCCATCTCCCTAGAATGCAAATTTGCTTTCATCTTTAATAAATGGTAAAATTATATGCATACCAAAGAACTGTTTTAAAATAAATTTCTTTATGATTTATTATCAGTAAATGTTTCATTTGTATACTTATTTTATATACCTACATATACGAGGTCATGTAAAAATTTCTCAAGCGAAAATGGGTTATGAGTAGAAAAAGTTTGGGAAGCCCTGCTACAGACCACCAGAAGAGAAGGAAGAAATAGATGAGGAATTTGAGAAACAAATGACAAACCTGGCATTGAGGTACAATATAGTAATTACAGGAAACTTCAATTATCTAAACTAGGCATCTCTCTAGGCATCACCTCTCTGTCTCCCTCTCTCTTGTCTCTGTCTCTTCCAAAAGCAGATGCTAATAAATTGTTGGCTTGTCTTGGGGATACAAGATCACTAATTTAAAGCTGAAAGGGATTAAGAGGAAAACTAGTTCAACTCTCTCATTTTAACATATAAAGAAACACGCTTAGAGGTGAGGAGCCTTGCTCTAGATTATACAGGTAATGTGGCAGAAGCAGGATTCAAACCCAGTCCCTCCAATTCCAGACTCAGCATTCTCTCCACTGTATGCTACTGCCTTAATGACAACTTTCTTCTTCAAATGGGAGAAGAAACAACAAAGAGAACTGCTAATCTGGATCTGATTCTGTCCAACAAGCAAGAACCGGGTGCCAAAGGCCAAACAATGGAACTTCTGGGGTGGGGGAGAAGGGAGTATCCGCCATATCACAGAGGCTGTGATACAGGAGAAGAAAACCAGGTGCAGTATGACACATACCCTCAATGTTACAGAAAGCAGTTTTCAAAAGGTTCACAGCAGGGACAGGCAGGCCCCCATGGACTAATATTCTCTAAGAGCAGGTGGCCCAAGAGGGATGTGAAGCTCTCAAGAATGAAATTCTGGTAACATAAGACTATGATGCACTGTGCACACAGCACGCCCTTAATGAACATGTTTATTGAATTAAATTCTTGATGTGGGACTCACGGCTTGGTCAAATCACTTAAATACTATTCTGGGCCTCAGTTTCCCCATTTGTAAAATGAAAGAGTTGTATTAGAAATTCTCTAAGGTCCTTTCCAGATCTAAAAAGCTTTAAACTCTAAGTTATGATACTTTTTTTTAAGCACCTGCCTTTTCCTCTGCCCTTAGCATCAATCAGACTCTTGAGAACCCTTATAAATGACAAGGCTGACCCGGACTTGGTTTCTAGGACCCCCTTCAAGCTCTAACATTCTATGAAGAGCTCTCCAGAGCCTCTTTTAGCTGAAGAATGGAGGGGGTTCAGAGAGAGAGGTAAAATGGTCCTAGGCAAAACTATCTGGGCTTGCTGAGATAGTGTTGCCTCAGGCATCACTAGGCAATGCCCTCACAGGCTGTAGCCGCACGGAGACAACTGGATGATGCAGAGGACAAAGGACCTAGACTCAGGAAGACTGGAGTTCAAATCCTGACTCAGACACTTACTGGCTTTGTGACCTTGGGCAAGTCACTTAACCTATGTCTGCCTTGGTTTCCTACCAGGGTTGCTGTGAGGATAAAATGGGATGATATTTGGAAAATACTTTGTGAACCTTAAAATACTACATAAATGTTAGCTATTAGGAATACCACTTTGCTAAATGAAGATTGTCCCATGTTAAAAACACAAAAATATTATAAATTGCTTTAATAAGTAATTCATTTCTGATACACAACCAGAGCAGCAACATGGCTTGAGGGAAGCCTCTAACTGCCCTGCCCTCTCCTCTTCTTTCTCATCTCTCAGTACCTCTACCCCACGTACCATAAAAGTGTTCCCAGGAAGACTAGGGGTCACTGCTTTTTGAAAGGTCACCGACCCTTGAAATAGGTCTATACTGTTCTCTCCTGCTTTTAATTTAAAGGAACCACAGCATTTCAGAGTTTTCAGAAACTTTAATGACTACCAAGTCCAACCTAAACCTGAAAAATAATATCCCCACGACATATCCAACAAGTAATCTTGCAGCCTTAGCTTGATGATCTGGAAGCCCTTCTGGACAGCATTAACAGCGAGCTTTCAGTCTAAATTTGCTTCTTTGCCATTTCATCGCAGTGGAGCCCTCCGGAGCCAAGCTCTCCAAGAGAGATCTTCAAATGCATGAAGATAAGCCATCACTCATTCTCTTCTATTTATATAAACTAAAGGAGGGAAAACGCCTTTGACGCATCTATACCGCTCAGCATAATTTTATGCAACTACTTGTGGCAAGTGTACCTGAACTATAAATGAACAGAAGCCTTCCCTTCTTGCCCACCCACCCACCCTCAAGGTCAACAAATAAATTGTCCAAGGTTCTAAAAGAGTGGCTCTGTGTGTCCTATCTGAGGGTATCTCCTCCCCTGACTCATTTCGAACCACAGTTTTCAGAGAGGGAAGCAGATTGCTGGAGGTAGGTTCTTGGCAAGTAGTTTTAGTAGTGGAGTGAGAGGAGAACGATGGCATCAATGTTGGTTACGGAGCCCAGGTGGGTGAAAGGCTGGCAAACTGGTGGGGATGCTAAGGCCTGCAGAGCACCGGGCACAAGTCTGAGAGTAAGAAATACTAACCATTTGGAAGTAGAATGAGGGATGTAATTTCAAGCTGGCAAGAAAAGGAGGTAAATAAAGATTTCAGGGAATATGGAATGATGGGCCAATGATGCTTTTCTTTCTGTCTTCCTTTGCTCTGATTCCCTCTCAAAGCTGGCCTTAGACACTTAACTGGATGTGTGATCCTGCACAAGATACTTAACCTCTGTGTGCCTCAGTTTCCTCAACTGTAAAGTGGGGATAATAATACCACTCACTTCCCAGGCATATTATAAGGATCAAATGAGATATGTGTAAAGCCCTTAGTACAGTTCCTGGCACACAGTAGGTTTATTTCTTTCCTTTTTCCACACTTCCCCACAAGATGGCTAGTTAAAGAAAAGGAATTCCAAACTAGTGAAATGTGTAAGAGTAACTTTTGAATAGGAGAGACCTTCCACATCCCTACCATTAGTGTGTACCAGGAAATCAAATAATGGAATCAAAATTTTCCATTTTATATCTTACAAGGCTGTCTCTTTCTTGTTTAATCATAAACTTCTCCTCCTATCCACAAGTCTGATAGCTAATGTGTTTCATGTTCTTATTTGTGGGGGGAGGGGAAGGGAAGGACAATTGAGATTAAGTGACTTGCCCAAGGTCACACAGCTAGTAAGTATGTCAAGTGTCTGAGGCCACATTTGAACTCAGGTCCTCCTGATTCCAGGGCCAGACCTCTACTCACTTCGTCACCTAGCTGCCCTGATTTTCTTATGCAATCTTCCTTTATATCTAGGTCATGTATCCATTCTGACCTTATCTTGGTAAATGGTGTAAGATATTGATGCATACACAGTTTCTGCCAGATTGCTTTCTAGTTTTCCCAACCATTTTTACCAAATAGTGTATTCTTATCCCCAAAGCTTAAATCTTTACATTTGTCAGACGCAAGGTTACTGTAATCATTTACTACTGTGTGTTGTATGTCTTACTCAGTTCTTCTGACCTACCTTTCTATTTCTTAGCAAGTACTAGATAATTTCTGCATCACTTCTTTATAAGGCTTTGCAAATAAAACCAATGTAGCTAAATAAGAAGGAAAGAAGAAAATTGGGAAAATTTCACAGAAAGTTTCTCAGATAAAGATTTCATGTCTCAAATCTATAGGGGAATTTTGTCAAATTTATAAGAATGTGAGTCATTCTCCAATTGATAAATGGTCAGAGGATATGAACAGGCAGCTTTTTGATGAAGAAATCAAAACTATATATAGTCATATGAAAAAATGCTCTAAATCATTATTGTTCAGAGAAATGCAAATGAATACAACTTTGAGATATCATCTCACATCTATCAGATTGGCTAAAATGACAGAAGGGGGAAATGACAAATGTTGGAGGAGATGTGGAAAAATTGGGACATTCCCTATTGGTGGAACTGTGAACTGATCCAACCGTTTTGGAGAGCAGTCTGGAATTATGCCCAAAGAGTTATAAAACTGTTTGTACCCTTTAACCCAGAAATACCACTAGGCAATCAAGGGAAAAGGGAAAGAGCCTACATGTTCTAAAATATTTATAGCAGCTCTCTCTGTGGTGGCAAACAACTAGAAATTGAGGGATGCCCATCCATTGGAGAATGGCCAAACAAATTGTGTTATATGGCTGTGATAGAATACTACTGTGCTGTAAGAATGATAAGCTGGCTTATTTTAGAAAAACATGGAAAGAACTGTGTGAAATTAGGAAAAGTGAAATCAGCAGAACCAAGAGAATGTTCTATATAGAAACAGCAATATGGTTCCTAAGAACAATTGTGAATGACCAATTCTGAGAATTATAAATACTCATATCAACCACAAAGGACCCATGAAAGAAAATGCTATCTACCTCCAAAGAAAGAACTGATAAATAAATGCATATGTAGTGTAGTTTTACATATACTTATAAATCTGTATCAAGCCTTCTCTAGTGCTGGATGAAAAGGGAAGGCAGTTCAGAATTTAAAATGTAACAAAAATAGATTTAATTTAATTTTTTTTAAAAAAAAGAAGTGATACAGGAGGAAGGGGAGTGACAAAACAACACTATACACAATGATTTCAAAATAAAGTCAAAATAGTGAGGTAACAAAACACTTGGTCAAACACAATGGTCAATATAAGTTTTATCCTACCAAAATGAAAGAGGAAACCCTCTCCTTAACTAAACTACTGATAGTTGATGAATTGTTCTCTAGGGAATGTATCTTATAAGATTTGCTAGGATTTTTGTTGGAAAGTACGTGTCACATGGAGAAGAAGTTTAGAATAGTGATGAGAGCTAGTGTCAGAATCTAGAAAACCTGAGTTCAAATTTTACTCTTAACATAGACTTGTTGTGTGACCTTGGGCAAATCCATTTAACCTCTTGATGCCCGGGCAACTCTGTGAGACAATAAACTACAGAGTAGGTGCCAATTTACAGTGGTAGAGGGAGTTTTCTCACCAGGAGTGTCCTAGACCAATGAAATCAGATCTCATCAGAAAAAAATTATAATGATTTGTTATATAAAACAAAATGTTAATTAGTTTGTAAAAATGTATATTCAAAGTAAAGATGACTGGCTCCAATAGCAAAACAAAGAAAACCAACAAAAAGAATGGTTATTTGACAGGGAGGGAGATAAATTAATAAATGGAAAACAACTAATTAGATAATAAATAATAGCTAACATTTATATAGCACATTAAGGTTTGCATATCAATTTACATATATTATCTCATTTGATCCAATTCCATTTTTTTGTGGAAAACGGCTAACCTTGAAATCTGATAGTAAAAAGGTTTTCTATCACCCCTTAGATGGGTACAAAATAAACTCAAAAGGTCTAGAAAGGAAAGAATGCCTGAGTTCTAGCTGCCCATTTGTAAGAGGTAAGGGGAAAACATGAGCAATAGGTATAGATGCCTACAACCCCTCCTCCCCCCCTCCCCACACTCCACCACTTTTATCATCTTCTCCTTTCTTTACCTTTTAGAAAACCACACCCACTCCCTCCTACGGCAATCTGTCCATTTCTGTTTGTTAGCAATTCTGAGTCCCAGCTTCTTAACTTTCGGTCTTTCCCTCTCTTTAGTTCCAAGCATCCCCACCTCCCCTCCTACACATTCTGTCTAGCACACGTGGTTCATCCACTTTTTAAACTAGAAAGTATGAACTAAATTATGTCCATTTTTACTGCCATAAGAACTAGCTCAGGTTAACCCCTTAACTCTCTAGAACCAATTTTGAATATTATCCTCTAGGGAAGGCAGGCACCTGCATTGTTCTGTACAGTTATCCCTTCGACATTGGGGGCGAAAATCTGGAAAATTTGCTTACGTTTTTTGGCCCTCCTTTTATATGGGAGAAGAAGTCTGATTTTTTTCTTTTACGGGGTATTTACAGTACTTTATTGTAATATATTTGGTCATATGCTATATGTAAGTCAATATTAAATAAAAATACTATACATATATTTTACGCATTTCTGAGTTTCCAGACTTCTTCTGTGTCATCTGCTGGCCTTTGTGTGTATTCTGCAACTTTTGCAGAACTCCCAAAAAATTCCTATTTAATTTCTCATACCGACCCATGATATATTGAAATTGCGATGGGGAAAGTTCGAATGTGGAAGAGATGGCTGTAATGACTTCCTCTCAGAGGACCTTCTAGTCCAAGAGTTCTCAACCCAGTGTCCATAAATTTGGTTTTTGTTTTTTCATCATTTTGATAATGGTATTTCATAGCTGGTTTTCTTTGCAATCCTATGAATTTTATTTTATGCGTTTAAAAACATTGATCAGTTTCATCAGACTGCCAAAGGGGAGGGAGGCTAACGAAACAAAAAATGTCAAGAATCCCTACTCTAGTCCCTAAACTGAGGTATCTAAATGTCCAGGTGAAGTACTGGTCTAGTCCCAGGCTTTAAGGACAAATCCAGGGACTAGGTAGGTAAGAAGTATGCAAGATTCCTAGAAGCCACCAAGACAGTTCCAAAAGACTAAAGATGGAAAATGCCATCTACAATCCAGAGAAAGAACAATGGAGTCTGAATGTAGATTGAAGCATACTATTTTCACTTTTTTTTGCTTTTTGTTTTTGTGGTTTTTCCCTTTTGTTGTTTCTTCTTTCATATGACTAATATGGAAATAAGTTTAACATACTTGCATATGTATAACCTAAAAAAAAAGATTCCTAGGATCCAGTTTAGCACCTCACATTTCTGGAGGACAGGTTTCAATAATGTTTACTGGTAGACCATCCAGGTAGCTTGCCTCCCAGGTATGGGTCTCTCCCCAAAACCACAGTCTCTGTGGTTGAAATCTTGACTCCACAGTCCTCACTAGCTCTCTCTAGATGTTACTTGCTACCAGACTCCCATGATTCTCTGCTCTGTCAACCTAGTAAAAAAAAATAATCCATCAATAACCTGCAGATGGACTTCCTTGACACTGATGAACACATATGTAAAAGGCCCATATTGTTTCTGCCACTGATTGCTGGTCAGCTCTGACAGTCATTAATTTACTGCCAAGCCAATTAAACGAAAGTGCCATAGTACTCCAACAAAGAAATGCCAAAATTACTGTACTTTCATTCCTAACATTTCTGTGCAAACTAAATCAGTCCACTTTAGGGGGCTTTTTATTGTTACTAATTAGTAAGATGGCAAGACTACCTTCCTACACAAAACTGACAATTGGACATGCACTTTGAGAAACTTTTTTTAGCAGAGAGGGTAGGCCTTCACTGTTTTGTCCCAAGACCCTAATCACAAGTGTCATGCATATGAGAGGATGAATCAATCAATCAAAAAGTTATTTATTAGCACCTACTATTGTGCCAGGTACTGTACTGGGAGCTGGGGACAAAAATACAAAGGAATGAAACAATTTTCACTCTCGAAGAGTTTGTGTCCTAATGGGAGAACCAACAATTACATATATCATTATATGTATTCATATTAATGTATTTATATATATTCAGAATAAATATAAGGAGAACAAAAACAAATACAAAGCAGTTAAAGACACTATAGTTTGGGAGCTAGGGAACTACCAGGTGTGGAGAGAGGCTGGATGTAGAAAGTGCTCCTGGAGCTGTCTGGAAGGAAAAGAGGAATTCTGTTAGGTGGAGGAGGTAAGGAAGGAATGCATTCTAGGCATGGGGCAGAGCCAGGGCAAAAGCAAAGATTGAGAAAAAAGATGTAAATGAGAAAGGGAGAAAAAGGCAGGATTATACGTATACCCTGGGGCCACCAAAGGTTTTCTCTGTGTGAGGTGAATAGACAGACCAAGTAATATTTTGTAAGAAGCCAACTTCAAAACTACAACCTAACAACCTTCAACACCTGTCACCGTTTCTAAATACTACATAAATGACTGTCTGGAACCCCATGTTGTAACTTTGCTGGAAGCCACAATAACTCATATTGAGGAAACATCGTAAGGTTTGCAAAGGGCTTTCCTCACCACAACCCTGTGAGATTTTACAAATGAGGAAACTGTATCAGAAAAATGAAGTTTGAAGAAAGAGAGGAGAAGAGATGTGGGTGTATCTCCATCTGTATCTTCACAGAACCTAGGTACTCAAAAGCCCCGCTCTCTTACTTACTATGTAACCATTAGCAAGGCATTTGTCCTCAATTTCCTTATCTACAAAACATGGTCACTTTTGGCTTAAATCTTATGGTTGGCCCACAAGTCATTCTCAGCAAGAAATGTTAAAAGACAGAACTCAAACTTCAGTCACTGTATTGCTATTAAATGAAGCACAGTGGTTATAACAAAATATTTAACTTGAGACCCAGACTATCAATCTCTTGCTACCTGAAACTTAGCTTAGAATCTTTGGGGGGTTGATATTCTGACGATGGGCAGGTAGGTGGCACAGTGGATAGAGTGCCAGGCCTGGAGTCAGGAAGTCTCATTCATCTTCCTGAGTTCAAATCTGGCCTCAGACACTTACTACCTGTTTGACCCGGGGCAAGTCACTTTACCCTTTTTGCCTCAGTTTCTGCATCTGTAAAATGAGCTGGAGAAGGAAACAGCAAACCACTTCAGGATCTTTGCCAAGAAAACCCCAAAAGGGCATAGTCCAGCACAACTGAGTTGATTGAATAACAGCATTCCAAATATGAACTGGTTTAAAAAAAGGCAAAAAGCCTAAACCCCCAGACTAGCTGGAAATTTCATGCAATGAGTGAATTTAGGGACCTGGGGATTAATCCCTTTAAATATCAAAAACTTTTAACCGTTATGGATAAGATTCTTTCTAAGCTGAATTATACGTTTATTGTCTCTTAAGCAGAGTACGCTCAACACGATATAATCTTTGCTCATTTGATGTTATCCTTATGAAAAGCAAATACTGTAAACTGTGATATACTACAGCGATATTCCCATCATCTCTTGAAATTTTTCAATCTGTGTATGTTCCAAACGATCCTCAATTACTGTGTTTTGTGTTGGTTTTAATTCTTGTGTCTGCCTTTTATTGGTTTTTTTTTTCTGTCTCCCACTTCACTGACAGGAGTTACTTCTCATTGCTATTGCTTTGCCTATCCATCACACCCTCTCTATTCCTAATTTAATTTGCTGCATCTAATCCACTTTAAATGTGGAAATGAGACAATCAAGTTTGTTTGAATCTCCATGGAGCAAGGCCACAAATAACACAGATGTACTTTAGTGCAGCAGCACATGAATTCTATGATACCTACTTCATTAGCTCAAAAGTAATTTTTTTAAACTTCTTGGCTCTTGGCAGTGTTCCATGTAGGTGAGGTTGCTGAATAGCTGAGTTTCACCTAGGTGAAGTGTTATTATGCTGAGAATAATTAACTACGTTGACACTCTTAAATGAAAAGCAAAATTGACTTGGTCTTGCTGTAATTGTATACAAGTGTAATGGAGGAACTGGAAGTGAGAGTGCATGGAAGAGTATATTCTCCAATTTATTCAAATCTCATTAGTCTTGGGACAGTAAGTTTGGGCAGAAATTCCAGTTAGGTTAGAAAGAACATAACATTTGCATGTATCTATCAGCTATAAACATCCTATCTGAGCACTGAAATAAAATCATGGCATATTACAGTATATTAGAGTAGAAATAGACCAGAGTTCCTATGGTCTTGACCTCCCAACAGATGGCCATATAATTTCTATTTGAACCACTTTCAGTCATAGGGAGCTCAGCACTTGCAGAACAACTTGATCTACTGCTAGATAACATTAGCTACTTAAAAAAATTGCTCTGATATTGAGCTAAAATTAGTCTGACATGTAGTTCAGGAATATGGCAAGTAGCTTTCAAAGGATTCAAAGAAGGGAGAGGTAGGATTTCATGGACTAAAATTTTACATAGGTTATCAATCAGTCCAAGAGAGATTGGGAAGCTTTCAAGAATAAAATGCTGAAGACACAAAGAAAAAATTCCAATAAGGAGATAAATGGAGAATTGTTTGAAAACTCATGGGGATGCACAGGAAACTCAATGCTCAATGTGGGTTGTTTTTAAACATGTAAAAAAGATGAAAGTATGGTACAGTCCTACAATAAGAGTGTCAGGAACACTAAGGTTCAGAATCTACTAAGGCTGGCCAAAGATGTGAAAGACAATAAAAGGTGGTTTGGGGTTCTTTTTAGTGTTGCTGATGGCATTTTTGTTGTTTCTAAGTTTCATTAGAAAGAATAGCACTGAACAAGGTAAACAGGACAATGAAATATGATGATGAGGAGAGTGCAGAACTATGAAACTCTTTGCTTTGATTTTCTCTGACGAGAAGAATAATCTTTGGACTAGAGAGGGCAAAACAAATATAGTTTAAAAAGGAGTTCAAACTCATAGTAGGGAGCTATTAAGAGAGTATTTAGGTGCCCTTGATGAGTTTAAGTCACCAAGATCAGACAAATTACATTCCAAGGTACTAAAGGTCTGACAGGTGTGGTTATAAAGTTATTAGTACTGCATCACACCACCAACATGTCTCAGAGGTGGGATATGAACCCAAGTCTTCCTTACTCCCAGTTCAGCTATCTAAGTCCAAGAAACTTCTCATTATATGAACATATTTAAATTTATTCTCTTCTATCCTCTAATTGATGGTCATAAATGTTTTCAATCTCTTCATATAGAGTAGCTGTGAATATTTTTGTACAGACGGGTCCTTTTCCCCCTTTTGATGATTTTTGAAGGGGATGAAATCACTAGGTCAAAAGGCATGATCAGTTTTGTGATTCTTGCTGCATATTGACAAAATGTTTTCATTAGTCTGCAATCCCACCAGCAATGTATCAGAGTACCTGTTTTCCTACAGTCCTGCCAATAATAGATTTTATTTTATTATTTTTTGCCATTCCAGTGTGTAAGAGGTAGTATCTTTAAGATGTCTGGACTCTATAATTATTGGGAAATTTGAGCATCTTTTCACATGATTAAGTACCAAAAAGAAGAAAAAAATAAATATAAAAATGTCCATTCTCTCCAAGACAAAAATATCATTCCTTTTCCATCTAGCTTTTAAATGATTTTTAAATTTTGATTGCTGATTCAGTTGAGTTTGGTGTAATGTTTAGGGTGAAAAACAAAGCCAAACTACCCCCACCCCACCACTTTTTTTTGGACCATAAAGATATCTAATTTTCACAGTAGTTTTTAATTCTCCATTTGTTTTAAATGTGGGTTTATCAAATGCTTTTATGTAAATTTATATGTTTCAAATAAATTTATATAAAGCATGTTCTACTTCTGGGTCCTCTATTCTGTTCCATGTTTAACTATTTCCCTATTCTAGTACCAGACAGTTTTTTTTTTAA
>CM053622.1:394942973-394967172 GCA_028646595.1 Phalanger gymnotis | reverse complement strand
ATATTTTTCTTTTTGATAGCTTTTGATATTTTGAGGTTTGCTTTGTATAGGTGTATATCAATAGGTTAATGCCCAGTTCGATAGATTTTGTCAATATTATAAAGGGCATTTTTCTTTCAGGTTCTCTTGATTCTTGGTGGTAGCATGTAGAAAAAGAGATGATTTGGAGGAACCTATCTTGCATCCAGCTATTTTAAAGTCATTTATTGCCATCATTATTTTTTGGCGGACTGTCTTAGGTTTCCTAGTAAGTTAATCATGTTACATGCAAAGAAAGATAGTTTATCTTCTTCACTGACAGTGCATATTTTTCTTCTTCATGCCTAATTGCTATGACTATTTCCAAAATTATGTTACTATGTTAAACAGGAATGGCAAAACTAAACATTCCTATTTAGCACCTGTTTCTAACAGGAATATTTCTAGTGTTTCTCCATCATATGTAATACTGGTTGTGGTTTCAAATACATTCTTTTTATCATGTTGCAAAAAAAAATCTTCTGTTCCTATATTTAAAAGTGTTTTTAACCCCAGTGCTGTCTTTTATTGAAGGCTTTCTCTACATCTAATTAAATTGATCACATAGACTTCATTCTTTTTTTATTTGTTGATATGACTTAGGAATATAACCCGAGATTCTAGTGGTCATTTGCATAAGACTCTCCTCATTGGTGGACAGAATGATTACTCAATGGCTCTATGCCTTCCTGAGGGGCAGAGGTGGTGAGAACTTGGGAGAGGAGAGATTTCTTTTCTCGCTTGTGGCTTTGAGAGAAGACACATGCAGTTCCATGCTCTCTTTGGAAAGAGGCCTCTGGAGGGAGAGAGACTTTGGAAAGAAGCCAACATGTACGGGAGCCAGAACCCAGGCTTACAGTATACTGATTGTTTTCCTGGTATTAAACTGTCTCTGACTTCCATTTACAAATCCTATAGAGATAATTCGTTTAATGTACTGCTGTATTTTATTTAGTATTTTTGTGTCAATATGCATCAATTATACTGGACTAGGGTTTCCTTCACAGCTCTGTCTTTGCTTGGTTTCAGGGCCAAAGCATATTTGCATTCTACAAGTTGGGTAACCTACTGTCTATGTTTTCAGGCTTTGCCTGTTGTTTGCTTGTGAATCCAGCTGGATCTGGTATCTCTTTTTCAGGGCAGCTTTTCAATGGTCTCTTTGACTTCTAAAGTCGGATTATTTAGGTTAACTGATTCTTATTTCATTAGTTTGGGTATTTTAAACTTCTGCTTTTCTCTCGAGTTTCAAATTTATTAGCATACCTTAGTAATCTTAGTAATCTCTAATAATTTTCTTAATTTCTTTTGCCCTCAGTTTTCTCATCTAATTTTGGTAACTTAGTTGTCCTTGCTTCTTTTTCATATTAGGATACTAATAATGTTTTTAAAAAGTAAAGAACCAGCAAATTAACGAAATCTAAAACCAAAAGCTAGCATTATCTGCAAACAAAAAGCACTAAAAGATTTCCCAATAAACGTAGGGTTAAAGCAAGGATGTATGTCCCTTTCACCACTACCATTTGATAAAGTTCTAGAAATGTTGGTAATAACAATTAAGAGGAAAGAAATTAAAGGTGTACATTTTAGACAAGAGGGGACAAAAGTAGGATACAAAATAAGTCTGAAAAAAATGTGAGCATTTCTATCTAACAATAACAAAAACTATGAGGAAATAACAGAAAGGAAAATCCTACGCAAAATAACTACAAAATGAACAAGATACTTTACAGTCAATCCGTCAAGACATGTTTAAGACATATAAACACAATTATAAACATTCTCTAAACCATAGGTTCTCTAGCAATATTAAAAAGATAATTAAAGACTAGGTAACTGATCAACAAAATGATCGATCACAATTCCAAAGAGCTCAGGATAAAACGTGCTATCCACTTCTAGAAAGAGAACTGATACTGTCAGAATGTGGAATGAAATATAGTTTCTTCTTTTTCTTACCCTTTTTTATTAGAGGGGGGGAACATGACTAATGTAGATAGGTATTTTACATGTCTATACATATTTGTAATGGTTTTGATTTTTCTTGCCTTCTCAATGGGTGGGAGAGGAAGAAAGATGAGGGAAGAGAATTTGAAACTGAAAATAAGATAAAATTGAATTGAATTTAAAAAACAGCAGTTTCTCTGGAATACTACTGTGCAATAAGAAATGATGAGCAGATTGATTTTAGAAAAACATGGAAAGACTTGCATGAAATAATGAAGAGATAAATGAGCAGAACCAAGAGAACATTAAATAGCAACAATATTATTCAAAGAAAAGTATGAACTTACTTATTCTGAGTATCATAAATACTGAAATTAACTACAAAGGACCTATGAAGGAAGATATTATCCACCTCTAGAGAAAGAACTGCTAAAAAGTATGCACAGTATGGAGTGTGTGTGTGTATTTATGTGTGTATACATATGCACACATACACACTTATGTGTAAGTGCATGCATGTCAAACGGTGGCCTTCTCTGAAGGAGGGAGGGAGAGGTACAGTTCAGAACTTAAGATGTAGCAAAAAATAAATTCAATTACATTTTTAAAAAATAGCAGTTCTTAAACTCAGGAACTCTTTGCACCCTTAAAACTCTTAAAAATTATTGAGGTCTTCCCTTCAAAGAGGGAATCCTTATGTGGATTTTATCTATAAATCTTTACTGTATAAGGCATTAAAACATTTTAATATTATAGAAATAGTTTTGACCTCAGGGATCCCCAGAGGTCCCCAGCCTCTATCACTGTTTTAAACAAATTTTAAAAAATGAATAAAATAAATGGAAGGATATTCATTGCTCATGATTGGTGGTATTATCTAAATTAGTTTATAGATTTAGTGACATAGTACACTATTAAGGAAGTACTTTATAGAGCAAGCTAAAACAACAAAATTCATTTGGAGGAATAGGCCTCAAGAGAAATCATTTTAAAAGCAAAAATGAAGGGGAGATAGGACTTCAAGACCTCAAACTCTATTATAAAGCCATAAATTATTTGGTACTGATTAAAAAGCAGAAAAGTAGATAATGGGGACAATTCTTTAACAATAGTAAGAAACAGAATATGGACCACCCAGAGGACTCCCTGCAGCAGCTTACACTCCAACCCCCAAAAGAAAAAAAAATAAGTTTAGATCAGCATCTACACCATCTATTACTCTCAGTTTCAAATGAGGGGAAATGCCTGAGATATCTTCTTAAACAGGTTTGGGAGGGGAGTTGATAGAACCAAACACACAATAGGAGATGATGAGACATAAAGGAAAGAGTTTGGATTACATAAAATTGAAAGGCTTTTTCATGAACAAAATTAATATAGCTAAAATAAGAAGGGAAGTTGTCCACTGGTTAAAAAAAAATACTTTGTATCATCAAGTACTCTTGGCAAAGGTTTCCTATCCATGAAATAGCTAACATTTAAATTGCTATCCATGATACAGCTAACATTTAAATAGTGCTTTAAGGTTTGCAATGCATTTTACATATATTATCCCATCTAAGCCTCAAAACAACCTTCTGGGGAAGTGCTATTATTATCCCATTTTACAGATAGGAAATTTGAGTGGCAGTGGGTGAGTGACTTGTCATGCAGCTATTAATTATCTGAGTTATGATTTGAATTCAGGTCTGAGTGTAAGCCCAGGGCTCTAACTACTACACCACCTTGAAAACCATATCCCAAAGGATAAATGATCATAGGATATAAATAGCTCTCAGAAGAGAAATGTCAAACTACACGAAAAACATGAAAGAACATTATATATCATTAATATGGAAAAATACAAATCAAAACAATTTTTACCCCAAACCAGCAAACTGGTAAAGATGATAAAAGATCATATTGGTCTGTAGAAAGGCAGGTACACTAATATACTATTGATATAAACATTACATGTAGAAAGAAATTTGGAATTATACCTTTAACAAATGACTGAAATATCTATAACCCTTTGACCCAGAAATCTCAATGCAATCTTTTACCAGCAAGGTAAAAGACAGAAGTACTCTAAAATACTCATCCCGCTTTTTGTGATAACAAAGAACTGGAAATAAAGTAGGTGAAAAGCTAAACCAATTGTCAAGGTTATTGTACTGAAGGAAATGAAGAATATGAAAATTTCAGAGAAGCATGAGAAGATTTATGTGAACTGATGCAGAGTGCAGCAAGCAGACCATTAAAACAGTATCCACAATTACTAAAACCATGTAAACAAAAATAACAATAAAACAGAATGCTGTACAATTATAAGGACCAAGCCTGGGCTAGGAAAAGAAATGAGAAAAGGTTCCTTCCTCTCTTCATTGCAGAGTTGGAAGGGCTATGGGTGTGCAATATTGCCTCTATGGTCAGATGTGGTAAAAGCATTGTTTAATTTGGTTTAAGTTTGTCTTTCATCTTTTTTATACGCTAAGACTTGGCAGATAGGTAAAAGACATATTACTAACGAATATGATGTAAAAGGAAAAGATAAAAATAAAAATAAAAAGGGAAAAACCAAAAGATAAAAGTTGCTGAGAGGCAAATTTAGTCTTGATGTAATATGTGTGTGTATGGATACTAAGGTAGAAAGGTTGCCTTGAAGGGCAACTTTTCTTTCCTCCCAATGGTATGAGGAGGTAGAAGAGAAAGAAAGTAGAATTTTGTTCATTGAAAAAAAAAGAAAATTTAATTTTAAAATATTCTTTATTTGCTGTTTTTAGTCTATTTGATTATATTGTTACATACTAGAGGTTTTGCATATAATTTTATTCCTTCTTTTGCATGTATAATAAATTAGTTTGGATAGTTATTAAGTTTATAATTTAAAAATTCAGAAAATAATTGGGGCAGTTCAGACTAGGGAATTTCTAAGGTCCCTTGCCAGCTCTAAATTCTTTGATCCTATGAATTCATAGGTAAAAAGAAAGTAATGGAAGCTGCTTTAATTGAACTACAAAAATCTTTACTTTTATTAAGGAGGTAAATGCCTATTAGAGCTAAAGCTAAAATATTCAGGGACTGACTATTCAGTTCATGGAGTATTCAAATCCTTCTCTTCTTTTTGAATGCCTTCCCCAACTTTAATAGCAAGATAGTTTTTTATTTGGAAAGAGACAGTTCATTAGAGATGATTGCCAGATAGCAATGTAAAGCAGTCCGGTAATTTTAAAAATCTCAGTTAAAACCAGAATGTGGCGGATAAGGTCAACTTTTTAATACCTGAAAGCAGGCTCTGGCTCAAGGCAGAATGGGAAGCCAAGTTAGATCAGGCAGTGACTAATTTAAAAGTTGGGAGCCTGGCACGTAGGCGTGGCCATGGCTCAGCAATGGTCAATGCACCTTGGGAAAAACTACCCTACACAGCTCCCAAGATTTCAGGTAAAACACCTACAAGGAAATCACAAAATATTAGGGATGGAGAGAATCTTAAATATCATCAAATCAACTCCTCCATTTTACAGATGAAGAAGCTGGGGCTCAAAGAATGTAAGTTTCCCAAATTCACATAAGAAATTAGTGGCAAGGAAAAGAATGACTAAGATGTCCACATTCTTTGACCTAGAGATTCAACTGCTAGGCATAATCCCCAAAGAAGACAATGACAAAAATAAAGACCTTTTATACAAACCAAATTATTTCTAAAAGGACTTTTCATGGTAGCAAAAAAAAAAACTGGAAACAAAGAAGATTCCAATCAACTGAGTTATAGTAACAAACTGTATGTGGCATATGAATGTAATATTACTGTGCTGTAAAAAAATAATTAATAGAAACGTTTGAAAATACTTATAGGAACTGATGCAAAGTGAACAGAACCAAGAAAACAATATACACAATGCCCACAGAGTAAATGGAAACGGAAACTACAAAATAGTCAAAACTGAATGCTGTAAAATAATAATGAACAACTTTGGCCCCAAAGAAGAGACATGAGAAGACGCCTCTCCTCTACTTCTTTGCAAAAGACAAGGACTATCTTACAAAAACATTGAATATAAAGTCAGATTTTTTCATAATGTTACTTGCTGAACTTTTTTTTTCTTCTTCATTATAAGGGATAGTTCTCCAGAAGAAGGGGGTGGGGCAAACAGTGGAAAATGCAGATGATACAAAAAAAGATATCAACAAAATGTATTTACATTCTTTAAAAAAAAAAAGGCAAAACCAGGACTAAATCTCAAGTCTCTTTGCGTCCTAGTCCTATGATTTTTCCATTAAATCCAAACACCAGAAGCCACTGAACTTCAATTTCAACTTTGTTGTGTTGAAATATGAAGTTGAAATTGATCAAGTATCACTCCAAAAAGCTTTTTACCTCTCTTTTGTGGCTATGTGCCAAGAATGAGTCCCAAAGGAAGAACAAAATGAATAGATTAGAAATGTCTGTAAGTGTCCTCTGACTGGCCCAGAACAACCGAATCACAGAATTTCCAAACTGGAAGGGCCATCAACAGTCCAGTCTATACACTTAAACAAGAAACTCTACAGCAGTCCAAGTGCTCCTCCATTCTCAACTTGAAGACCTCCAATGAAGGGGAATCCAACTCCTGAGGCTGATTTGAACAGGTCTTTCCCCAAATACAGCCTCTGGCCCTGGAATCTCTCCATGGCCTAGGACAGCTGACAGTATCATAACATAGGAACAGACACATGCACCACACTCCCTTTTGGGCGCTGGGCAAATTCTTTACTCCTTACTAGGACACAATATTTCTTCTTTTTGCCTTATATCTTTTTTATTAAATTAAGATAATAATTTATAAAATGTATAAATATAAATTTTATAAAATAATAATCATTAATTATTTTAGTTTATAACACTTAGTTCCACAAGTTTTTGAGTTCCAAATTTTCTCCCCTTCCCTTTCCTCCCCCTTCCCACCCTGAAGACAGAAATCTGATATAGGTTCTACATATACCTTCACGTTAAACTTTTTTCCCCCAATAATCAAATCATAAAGAAGAATTATAACCAATGAAATGAACCATGAGAAAAATGTAACAAAACCAAAAATAAAATTTTTTTTAAAAAGAGAGCAAACAGTTTGCTTCAATCTGCATTCAGATTTCATAATTCTTTCTCTGGATGTGGATAGCCTTTTACATCATAAGTCTTTTGTAGAACACAATATTTCTAATTGAAAGAAATAATCCTGATTTTATTAAAAAGATGTGAAATACCTCAAAACTACCTTCCATAAATGTCAGCTTCTATTCTACTGACCTTCCTTAAAAAACCCAAATAAGTAATTTATAACAAGTTAATTGACATTTACATATCACAAGTCTTACAAAGTACTTCACAAATATGATTTCATTTGATCACATCTTGAAGGAAGTAGTTGAAGATATTATTAATCCTCATTTTATATATAAGAGAATGGAATTCAAGAGATTAAAGGAGGACTCTTTAAAAGTCATTCTGCCCAATTCCCTCATTTTACCAAAGAGGAAATTCAGGTCCACATGTGAAGGAAGCAACTTGCCTAGGACTTGAACCCAGTTCTTCTAACTCCAAATCCAACATTCTTCCTACTACACCAAGTAGCTGAATCCACAAGACAGCAAGTCCAGTGCATTAAGGGGGCAGACACAGATGGGAGAGCTGAGAGCCAGGAATGGCACCTTACTGAGAATCATACTGACAATTTTGTCAGGAAGTAGAACCAGCAAAGGGGCTGGTCAGAATAAGAGGAAGAAAATCCTGAAAGTTCAGTGTCACAGAAGCCAAAGGCAGAGTCAACCGGGCTAAATGCCATAGAGAAGTCAAAGAAAATAAAGTCTGAGAAAATACCATTGGATTTTGTTGGTGCAAGCTGGTGAGGCTTGGCCCTCACCCATTCTGGGGAGTACCTAAGGGGCCTTTAGCATAAAGAGCAAAATGTGAATGGTGATTCATATAGTGGAACCACATAGCACCAAAGAGTTTGTACCAATCCAAATGTTCCTTTCTCCTGAAGCATGTCATTGCTATTTTTGTGCTGAGGTCAAGAGTTTCCCTACCTTAAACAGTCTCCTCTTGTACGCAGGCCAACTTTTTGTCTGCTTCTGAACAGGACTGCCTCCCCAAATGCCCTGGGAAACTAAGCTCAGAATTTTGGCCAGAGCAGATCTCTACTGGGTTTATGCTATCATCTCTTTTATATTATCACCTTTGCCAAGACCAGTACCAAAGTGGCCAAAGACAAATAGGGCAAGATCCCCTGGAAGAAGAGTTGGAATAAGGTCCGACAGGAAGTAACTGGAATGTGTTAGGATCTAGGACATAACTGGAAAACATCATTTGCAGAAGGTTAAAAATGAGAACATGAATATATAATGAGGTATTTATGTTAGATGGACCCAATTGCCTTGGTAAAATTAAAGGAACGGTCATCTTCTAAAAGGGAGTATGGGAATACAGTCATGGATTGTAGAGGAGGAAAGGTCTGGAACAGCCCCAGAAGAGTCCTCTATTCCACAGAGTAAGAAAGGGGGGCAAGATCCATTTAACCATAGTGGGTGTTGGTTCTTCAAGGTCTTTGATCCAACAATACTGGCCTATTTTCAGTCCCTCACATACAACATTCCATCTCCCATCTTTCTACTGGCTGTCCTCCACACCTGGCATGCTTTCCTTCTTCAATTCCATGACTCTTAGAATCACTGTCTTCCTTCAAGATTCAGTTCAAATGCCAACTTCTGCAGGAGGCCATTCTGGTGTCCCTAACTGCCAGAGCTATTCCCTCTCAGGATATCTTGGATCTACTCTGTATATATCTTGTACTTACCTAGCTACTTGTATGTTATTTATGTGTTGTCTCCCCTATCAGAACATAAGCCACTGGGGCAGGGGGGAGAGGGAAGAATTGTTTTTGCCTTTCTTTCTATCCCCAGTTGCTAAGCACAGTGCCTGGTACACACTAAGTGTATAATAAATACTTAACTGATTGACAGATGATGCGCTGTGCAAAAAATGCAAAGATCCAATTCAGCCCACCTTGATTCTAATCTGGTACAAGGGTAG
Organism: Phalanger gymnotis; assembly: GCA_028646595.1. Lineage (NCBI taxonomy): Eukaryota > Metazoa > Chordata > Mammalia > Diprotodontia > Phalangeridae > Phalanger > Phalanger gymnotis. Next base: position 394,958,162 of record CM053622.1, on the reverse strand, counting down.
GTAAAAAAAATTTTTTTTTAAGATTTTTAAATCTAGAACAAGAGGAAATCATAGTTGGGACTTTTGGGCTTAAGACTGTCACTGAGGGATGCATTGCCTGCTCCCTTCTGCTGACCTATCAGAAACCCTAGATTCATTACAGGATTGTTATATGGCACAGTAGATAAAGCACTGGGCTTGAAATCAGGAAGACTCCTCTTCGTGATTTCAAATCCAGTCTCAGCCATTTACTATCTGTGTGATCCTGGGCAAGTCATTTAACCCTACCTGCCTCAGCTTTCTCCTCTGTAAATGAGCTGGAGAAGCAAACGGTAAGCCACTCCAGTATTTTTGCCAAGAAACCCTAAATGGAGTCACGAAGAGTCAGACACGACTGAAATGACTCAACAAATCAGTTCCAGGAAGCCGTTCTTGATCCCTTTAAATTGTCAGTGCTCTCTCCTTCCTGAAAAATTGTCTCATGTATACTTATCTATTTACATATTTTATCTTGCCCAATGTAGGCTCCTTAAGGACAGGGGGCTATTACTCATTTTGTCTTTATATCTGATAACGTGCCTCGCACACAGCAAATGCCTGCTTGGTGCTCATTGGCCTGAACTGAACCAGATTTGAAAAGGAGGTCATCATCCTGTGAGACTCAACTTTTCTCATGGGCACACCACGTCTGGAGCCACTCCTTCATTTCTGGGACCATGACAAAGACCTCGAATCTGGTAGCACAACACCTACTGTCTTCACTGCTGGGCTGTAGCCTCTGACAAATGCCACTAAACTTGTGATGTCCCTTTTCAAGTGGGAGAAAATGGTTCTTTTTTGTTTACTGTCTTGGAAAGGGTCTGAATGCCATCTCACTGGCAAAGTGCCTTGCATGATTCTTATGCACTTATTATATTCTAATTTAGGAGCAACTAAGTTGTACAGTGGGTAGGATGCCAGACTTGGAATCAGGAAGACTAATCTTCCCAAGTTCAAATCGTACTTCAGACGCTTCCTAGCTCTGTGATCCTGGGCAAGTTACTTAACTCTGCCTCAGTTTCCTCATCTGTAAAATAAGCTAGAGAAGGAAATGGCAAACCATATCTTTGCCAAAAAAACTCCAAAGAGGGTCACAAATATGTGGACATGACTAAAAACAACTGAACAACAAAGATATTCTAATTTGCACTCTACTTATCTATGTAGTGATTGTCCCAATACCCCTACTATACCATAAATCCAGAAGAGTAGGGGATGTCATTTCTTTTTCCATCCCTCCCAATCCCTGGCATAGTACATTATGTGCAGTAGGAAATAAATGTTTGAGGAATGAATTTGGGAATGAATGAATCCAAGTTCTTTTAAAGAAAGGTTGAGAGATCAATGTGTAGCTAGTCCTAGTAATTAACAAACATTCACATGTTGAGTGCTGCTGCCACCATCTCCTACCAGAATAAGCAGGCACCTGTGGGACTGATGGATGTCAAGACAACAAGCATTTATTAAGTGCCCACTATATGCCAGGCATTGTGCTAATCCCTGGGAATACAAAAAAGGGCAAAAATCAATCCATTTTCTGAAGAAGTTCACAGTCTAATGGGAGAGACAACTGTCTGCAAACAAGATACAGACAGGATACATTAAAGACGACAGCACAGGGAAGGCCCTAAGATCTAAGGACTGGAAAAGACTTCGTATAGAAAGTTAGGAGAGAGACTTAAAGGAAGCTAGGGAAGCCAGGACCCAAAGATAAAGATAGATTACAGTGGGGGGTTAAAATTGGGGGAGGGGAGTGGCTGTGAGGAGTAAGTTATAAGAAGACTGAAAAAACAGGAAAGGGGCAGATTATCAAGGGTTTTAAAAGCCAAACAGGACTTTGTATTTGATCCCAAAGGTAAGCAGGGACCACTGAAGCTGACTGAATGGGGGGCTTGCGCTTTAGGAATATTAATTGGAAAGCTGAATGGAAGATGACCAGGAGCGGTGAGAGGGAGGGAGACCAACCAGCAGGCTATTGCAAGAGTACAGGCACAAGGTGGTAATGAACCAGGGTGGTGGCGGTATCACACGAAGGGAGGAGGAGTACTGGAGAGATGTTAGGAAGAACTTGGCGACTGAGTGGATATGGGAGGAGAGTGAGGAGTCAAAGATGAATGATACTTAGGATGAGAACCTGGATGACCAGGAGGATAGTGGTACCCTCAGGAGGGGAGGGTTTGGGGAAAAGCGAATGATTTCAGTTTTGGACATGTTGGCTGTCCTAGTTGGCTAGGAAAGGAAAATGGAAACCTTCCTGGTGTGGCACTGGTTCAGAAAGGAAAAGACATTATAGAAGCAATGTGAGAAATAATTATTGTTAAGCGACTCCAGGAACAAGAGCAAGTATTGCTACAGATGAAAATGAAAAAACTGCTATCCAAAAGAATTTCTACTTTTAGCTTAAATTGTGTATCTAGGCGCTTGTTTTAGCTTCTTCCCCAAAACACTTTGTTTTTTAAATCCTATAGTTATTAAAAAGCTATAGATGACTGCTCAAAGATCTAGAATATTAATTTTAACTTCTAATTACATGGCATTAGAATACATATAATCACGAAATCTTTTTAGAAAAGTTTTATAAATAGAACATAACTAACAATGAATTAGGATCACAGAATTCTACAATGTTAGAGCTAGGAGGGACCTTAGAAATCCTGTAGTTCAACACTTTCATTTTATAGAGATCTGAATCCCAAAGTGGTGACTTTCCCAATGTCACACAATTTAAGTTGTTAGCAAAACTAAGACTAAAACACACCCCTCCTCACTCTCAATTCTTTCTTTCGTTCTTTTTCTATAACTACAAATTGTCTCTTGTAGTTTGAGTAAAGCCAATAAGCTTGAGGAAATTGTTGTTATTGGTCCTTCACCATCAAAGAGGACCAACAACATTGAGGGTGATGCCTTGACTTGCTTGTGAATTGGATTTAAGTGAAGCAGCGTCCCATAAAGTCATCAGCCTCACTCATTCTTCCACGGTGATTGAAGTCCAGGGGCAGGACAAAAATAAAGATGACTGGCAATGGCCTGGGATGCATCGGACGATCTTCATGGCCATTGGAACAAGTTGTTCTCATCCACTAATTGCACAGGGGAAGTCTTCACATTCTTGAGGTAGACATCCCCCTAACTCTTTGATGGGAAAAGTGATGAATACAAAGGCTTGTTGAAGTAACTTCAAAGTTATTCCATGATACACTTAAACAGGTAGAGCTGTTTAGGAGGCCTGTTTCATTACACAATTTATGAAAAGACTCTGAGAAAGGTATTATGGCATAGTTGAAAGACTCTTAGGCCAGGAACCAAGAAACCTAGGCTCTCCTCTGGTCTCTACTCTGCCATGGCAACATGGTGTATTGGAAATAGCACTAGGGGTGGGAGACAGAAGACCTGGGTTTGAATCTTGACTTTGCCATTATAGGTTCTCAAGATTTAGAACTAGAAGAGAAAGTAGAAATCATCTGATCTAACCAGTTCATTTTATATATCTATGAAATTGGGTCCTAAAGAGATGAACAGACTTGCCCAAGATCACACAGTTAATAAGAAGCAGAGATGGAATATGACATGAACTCAGATTCTTAAACTCCAGCTTTCGCTGCTCTTCCCCTTAAATAGACATGCTACCTCTACTGTTATCCATGTGACCTTGTAGAAAGTCATTTAACTTGGGGTAGCCAGGTGGCCCAGGGAGTACAGCACCAGCCCTGGAGTCAGAAGGACCTGAGTTCTAATCCCACCTGAGATACTTGACACACTTACTAGCTCTGTGATCTTGGGCAAGTCACTTAACCCCAATTGCCCTGCCTGCTCCCCTCCAAAAAAAAAAAGATACACTGAAAATCATCTCATTTTCCTAGTCTCAGTTTCTTCACTTACAAGCCAAAAGAGGTTGAACTAGATGATCTCTCAAAGTTCCTTCCAGTCTGTCAGGGCTCACATAGCTCCCAGGGATGCCTGTCCATTTAAACACCAACTTCCCTTTAGAAAGCAGTGTTGGCTGAGAAGACTTGTATAAACTGATGCAGAATGAAGTGAGCAGAACCAGGAGAACAATTTATACAACAAGAACATTGAAAGGAGAAACAATTTTGAAAGACAACTAAAATCAGCAAAATGACCAACCATCATTCCAGAGGATTCATGGTGAGGCATGCCATTCACCTTTCTGACAGAGGGGTAATGGACTCAGTGAAGAATGAGACACATATTTTTTGGACATGGGCAAAATAGAAATTTGTTTTGCTTGACTATAACCATTTGTTACAATTTTTTTTACATTAGAGAAAAGGAAGTTTGAGAGAAAGCTGTCGTTTAAAAAAAAAAGCAAACCCCCCCCCCTTTTTTTTAAGGAAGTAGCTGGATCTACCTTCATGGATACAAAATTAGCCAACCATCTCTTCTTCTCTTCCTGCCTTAGTCCTTGAAATCTGACACAATGGTATTTGGATCTTGGCTTGAACTCTAACCCCATTCTGGTTCTTCCTGATCCCAGCTCTGACCTTCCCCTCCCCACAATGGGCTGATTCTTGGGTAATTGCAAAGATTTGTGAGTGCAGGTCTCTAACTCCTGAGCGGTCTTAATCAGCTCCTCATTGAAGACTAAGTCCCATGGAAAGAGTGTGGGAGGAAAGGTGCTTAGAAAGCAATCTGATTGGGATTCCCCAATTTCTAATGTAATTGTGCATGAAGTAGGTATGAGATGATATGAAATCCTCTTCCTAGGCAGAGTATGTATGTTCTTTTAAAGATAATTTTAGGAGGATTTTCCAAAAATATTTATTTTCTTTTTTTTATCACCTTTGCTACTCTGATGGTTATGACGTAGAACCTCAAAATTGGTTAAAGCTGCATTTCCCTGATTAGTAGTGGTTTGAGGCATTTTTTTCCATATGGTTGTACATAGCCTCGGTTTTTTTAAACTGATAAATAATGAAGAACAGAACCAGAAGAATAATTTATACAATAACTACAACACTGTAAAAACAACTTTGAAACCTATAAGTATTATGATCTATACAATGACCATTCATGATTCTAGAGGAATGATGATGAAACATGCTATCAATGACAGATGAGAGATTTTAGGGTACAGAATGGTATCGATACTATTTTTGCATACAACCACTGAGGAGAATTGTTTTGCTTGACTATGTATACTTGTTACCAGAATTCTTCTCCATTTGTTTTTTTCTAGTCACGTGAGGGAGGGGGTAAGAAAGAGATAAAATGGATTTCGATAATTCTTTTTTAATAGAGGTGGGGGCAGGGAGGTGTTACAGATATGAAATGTGGCAGATGAGGTCACTAAGAAATCTTCACTAGGAAAGTTTCATATAACTGTTTTACATTATTACAAGAGAATCTCTAAAAGAGTAGGTGTAATATGTAAATGTTTGGAATGTTAAAATAAAATGTCAAAATGTGGAAGGAGAAAAAATTATTAAGTAAAGCTATACAGTATAAAGCTTTGGCTTTGGAGTCTGAAGATATGGGTTCAATTGCTGCCTCTCCCAAGTCATTTGGACTAGGTTTCCTCACACAGAAAACCAAAGTGTTGGAGTTGATGGCTTCTGTCTCTTCCAATTCTAAATCCTGTGACTCAGAGACCAGAGGGAAAAACCAATATTAGATAAACAATAGAGGCTCATGGGTCTAGAACTGAAATGGACCTCAAAGACTATCTACAATCCTTTCATTCTTCAGATGAGGAAACAGAAGACCATGGAAGCTATCTGATTGGCCAAAAGAAAGTAGCAACAAGGATCAAAGACTTGGTCTCGTCCTTAATCCTTACCTGGCACGTCTGGAACATTATTGAAGGAGTACTCAACCTCTCCTTTGATGAGTCACATAGTACTCCAAGTCCATAGTCCTCCAAGTCTAGCCTTTTCTCCCTTTAAAGTCTTAACCCAAGGGTTAATAACCTCAAAAAGATACTAGGCTTCACCCTTTATTCCATTACTCTATTACTATCCACACCTAGGTTACTCTCACCATCTGACTTCTCTATTCCTACTTACATACCACCTAATATTGACTCCTGCCCTCATGTCATGTTACCATCTCATCTGAAGTATTAATATACAATGGTATAACCACAAAGTACAGTTATAACAATGAGATTCTGGTAGTGGGCCTCTCTGAATTTAATGGCAAGAGCACCATATTAGGAGTCTGATGACCTTGGTTAGAATCTTTTGTAACCTTTCTTTTGCAAAGAAAATAAAGAAGATTCTTTTTTAAGACTTGTTATCAATACATAGTGAATAAAATGATTTGGGATGCTACCTTTAGGAGTGAAGGAAGAATCATCTGCCATTACAATGAGGGTTTGAGGCACCACTGGTTGTGGGTTGTTATCATTCTCTCGGCTAAAATAACGTAAATAATTTTCTAGGACTTTGTTTTACTATTAATTTCATTGTTAATGAGCTATTTGGTAATTTTACTATTTAATTAATTCTAAGAGATTATAGGATATAATAAAGAAATATGAATAATTACTGCTGGGAAATAAAATTTCTCCAGTTTGTTTAATACGTAATATTTGATGAATTTGGTTGAGATTAAATGACTAAGAAATGTCAAAATATTAATGAAGAAATATACATTTATCTGATTTATCCTAGCGGCTAGAATATGATTAAATATGGGAATAGCACAAGTAGCAGGCTGAGGGGTAACCTATAAATGAGGCTGATGACTCATATAATCCTATTACACTTTAAAAGAATATTATGAGGAAAGTTGCGTAAATACTATGTTCATTTTGTAGATGAAGAAACCGAGATTCAGAAGTTACTTGACTAACAGAAGATGAAATAGCCAGTAGAAAGCAATACCAGGAATAAAACCTAGATCTCCTGTCTTCAAATCCAACACTTATTCTACAAGATTCCTCACAAAGGCAACTTTTGTCCTCTTTCAAAGATTTAAAACAGGAGTAATTTCTCATCCAAAAATGAAAACCTAGTTCAGAGGGAAGGCAACTAGGTGGTAAAGTGGATACAGCATGAGGCCTTGATCCAGGAAGACTTCTCTTTTTGAGTTCAAATCCAGCCTCACATACTAGCTGGGTGACTCTGGGCAAGTCACTTAACCCTGTTTGCCTCAGTTTCCTCATCTGTAAAATGGGCAAGAGAAGGGAATGGCAAACCACTCCTGGCAGGAAAACCCCAAATAGAGTCAGGGAAAGTCAGACACGACTGAAAAACAACTCAACAAAAGTGTGGAGGGGGGAAAAACAACCTATAAAGATGAGGAGTCATGTACCTTTGAAAAAAAGGTCTCTATCCACCAACGGGAAGAAGACTCAACTGCTCACTCCCTAATCCAGCTCTAGTAAGTTTCCAGCTAAATACTTTCTTTCATCTTTCCTTTCTCCCGTTCCCAATGTCAAAACTCTAAGTCACTGTGTTGGCTTAATTTGACATGATACCTTCTAGTTTTTCAAAGGTGTTGTCAGATGTCCCTGTGCTACCTACACAAATATTTACCATCCCAGCAGCTTTTCTTCCCAAGTATTCTGCTCTCAAATCAGCTAACCTGAGTTGCCTGAGGCAAAACTTGATGGACCTTCTTTTGATCAAGGGAGCCACATATAAGAAGCTAGTATTTGCACACAGCTTTCTAAAGCTGATCTTTCTTTCCATTTTCAGGCCTGGTGACACTGATAAAATATTTTTTAATTGATTTTGAAAATTAATTGAGACTAGTATTTTACCAAAACTCTCTGATGTCAGTGAACAAGTGGTCCATTCACCTTTGTTCAACTGAGGAGAATCTCAGGTGAGTCTCAGTATACATCTGACAATGCTTTCCAGTTTCATTTTACAAACCTCAAAAAAACCAGTCTCTCATAATACCTACTTTTGAATGAGAACGTAACAGGACTAAGTATAATTGGTAATTGTAACAATAAACATAAAAAAATGGCTTTCCCTGATGTGTCCTGAATTTTTTTTTACACATCATCAGATTTTTGTGACATCCTGTTGGTATAGTAAAAAGGCCTTGGAGCCAGGAAGATCTGGGTTGAAGTCCTTCATTTTACATATAATGGCTGTTATTCTGGACATGTCACTTTATCTATAAATACTCTTGAGGACAGTGACTGTTTCTTGCTTCTTTTTGTATCCCCTTAGCACAGTGCCTGGCACATAGTGGGTGTTTACTATTAATTTCACTGTTAATGAATTGTCTTCAGTAACTTTAATAATTAATCCTAAGAGATTACAGGATCTAATATAGAAAGAGATTTGAGTAACTACTACTGGGAAATGTGGTTTCTCCAATTTATTAAATACATAACAATGATTATTGATTAATAAGCAACTCTCTAAAACTGTAAGTTGCAGGGAAGTTAACAACCTTCATTAGTAGAGCGAGTTTCTTCATATAGGAGGTCCCCTCCCCACATCAATCAAACTCATCAATCAACCCCTCTTCCCCCCTCATTGCCATAACTCACTTGTACAGCACTAGCAGGGCTTTAAGATTACAAAACATCTTTCCCTCTCAAGTCTTCGAATGAGAGGCAACAGTGAGGACTCAAACCCAATTCTACCAATCCCAAATTCTGGACCATGTTCCTTATTTGACACAACTTATATAAGACTATTTAAGGCACTGGGCCCAATGAATGCATCATTCATATCCGGGAAGCTCCTAGACTGGTAGGCATTTCAAGCATTCTGTGATTCTCAAGATGGAGGAAAGGTACTACGCTATACATAATCATGTCGCCTAATTGACTTTTTTGCATCTCCCCCTCCTCCAACCCCACTTTCCCTCTCTCTCTCTCTCTGTCTCTCTCTGTTGCTCTCACTCTCGCTATCTTCTTGAATTTTACTTAGGTGAAGCCTCCAAAGGCAATAAGGTCTTTGCCTCCCACTTGTCTCACATTCAGTCACTGCATCTGGCAAAGTTCAGGACACACAGTAGGGGCTCAACTCCTCTAAACAAGTAGAGGGTTTTTCCCCCTTATCATTACCCATTGCTCCCCCCCCCCCTCCTTTTTAATCGAACTGAAGTAAATAAAGATTTCTGGCTACAGGCTGGTGTTAATTAAGGAAAGCTTCCTGGAAGAGATAACCTTGAGCCAGGTTGTAAAGGAGGGGTGGAGTGGAGCATGGTAGTCAGGAAGCAGGTAGGGTTGGTTTCTCCCCTCTCCAGAAGTGAAAATATGAGACAGAAAGCAGAAACATATAGCAAACATTTTTCTTTTTGCCTGCTTGAGAGGGAGGGAGGATCAATGGTCTGATCTGGAAACTCTACAAATAATAATCTTGCTTTCATGGAGCTATCTTCTTCTTACCACTTAGCTATCTTTGAACCCCAGCTGGCCCAGACTTTCATTCTGGCCAAGTAAAAAGACGTCCTCCTCCCACAACAACAGGTCAAAGTCTCTTTAAAGCCAAAGGAAAAAAAAAATAAGGCAATTTGCATGATCCTTTTATTTGCGTAGACAAAGACAGGCACTCACCAGGTGTATGAGAAAAGAATACTAGACTAGTAGTCAGCCTATTTGAAGACCCTGGAAACCTTTGCTTAAATGTGTTTTTAAAAGGTACATTCAGACATAAACTGAGATTAGTCTTTAAGCTCTTTCATACAGAAAGACAGTTGGCATGGTTCAGAAGAAAAGAGTGTGTATTCTAATTGGGGAAAGAGCTAGATTCCAATCCCTGATCAGTCACATGACCTTGGTCATGGTTCTGAGACTCAGTTTCTTCATCTTTTACTTCATATATGTGATCTTTAAAATGATAAAGTTGGAGGAGAGGATTTTTAAGGTACCTTCCAGCTCTAATTCCTATGGACAGTCTTACTAAGCCGCTAGCTGCTGCTCTAACCTTCCTCCTCCCAAAATAAACTTCTTGGGCTGTAAATGCTGCTGCTGTCCCCTCTCCACCACCACCCAGCCCCAAATTTAGTCCACATCATCCTTTTGCTCCACAAGATCGACTGCTTTCTTTTCTCTATAGCCTCAATGGACTCCACTTTTTGGACCATTATGTTTCTTCCACAGTATCTCAGAATCATAGGTTGAGAGTTCCAAAATACCTGAAGTCACCTGGCCCAAAGACCTCACTTTGTTGTTGTTGTTGGTAGTGGTGGTGGTCAGTCCTTTTCAGTTGTGTCTGACTCTTCATGACCCCATTTGGGGTTTTCTTGGCAAAGATACTGGAGTAGTTTGCCATTTCCTTCTCCAGCTCATTTTAAAGATGAGGAAACTGAGGCAAATAGGGTTAAATGACTTTGCCTAGGGTCACACAGCTAGTAAGTGTCTGAGGCCAGATTTGAATTCAGGAAGAGGAGTCTTCCTGACTCAGGCCTGGCACTCCTGGCACTCTACTTTGCCACCTAGCTGCCCCAAAGACCTCATTTTACAGAAGAGAAAACTGAAGCCAAGAGGAGTTAAATGCTTTGCCCAAAGTCACACAGAGAGTAAACAGATGGCACTGCCAGCATTTAATCCCAGACCCACTAAATCTAGGGTTTTTTCTCCTAAAGCACCACTCTTCTCTTTTTCTTTCCACTGTCCCTCTAAATCCCAGACCTGGATGTTATTCTCCCCTACTTCTTCCCTTCTTCATTCCCTCCATTCTTGACTCTCTTGATGTTCACTGGTTCTCCCTTCAGAGAATACCCTCATCTTTGATTCTTACCCTTCTCCTCAGATCTTCCACCCTGAGTCCTCCTATCTTTGAGGGTTCCATGAGGGCAGGGGCAGTCTCTCCCCAAAGAAGCTCAGCCATGTATGTAGTCTCAATCTCTAAAAATTCCGCCTCCTCTTGTCCAAGGGACACCTCCCTTTGAAGGAGCAATGACCTGACTTGAAATGTACATATGACAGAAAATGCTCTTAGTCTTTTTTTCCTACCCCTGCCCCACAATGGTCCCTTCCCAATCTCCCTCTTACTGTCCCCTTGCTTTATCGCCATTATCCTAGTCACTCAGCTATGAAAACTTGGAAGTCTTCCTTCTTTTCTTTCTCTAACAAATGAGATAATAATGGTTGTTAATATAACAGTTTAGGTACATTTTTATTATCATTATCATCTGCCATGTAGCACCAAGTCTTAGCAGTTCTTCCTCAAAAATGGCTTTGAAAAGTGCTGCCTTGGTTTCCATTTCCAAGGTTACCAGCCCAGTCTTTCTTTATACTAATGTTACTGGCTAGCTAAGCCATCAATTTCAATTAGGCCACCCAGTCATGGTTTCAATTAGCTGTTATATCCTGGGTTGGCCTGATACTAATTCACAGTTCAGTTGAACAATGACCAGGAATTCTGGAACACAATATATTTGTTGTCTCCCTCAGTGTCTTAAGGCTTCTCTCCTCAAAAATGATCATTCAAGGAAGAAGAGAAACTTCCAGAAGGAAGGGAGGGTTCCTGGGTATCCCCAAATAGGAAAATGCTCCCCTTTTCCAAATGATCCTGTGTAATTATTGCCCTAGAAGTGACCTTTGCCACACTGAAACTTCTCAAGTTCCTGTAGCACCTCCCTAATCTGGCTCCATTACTCCTAAATTTATATGAGGGGCCAGCATTCAGAAACACCTTAGCAGACATTCTGTACAAATTTGATAAAAATTTTATTAAAGAAGGACAGCAGATAAAACCAGTCCAACCCTGAACAAAACATTGAGGGGAAACTGCCAATAGTTTGTACAGCTTCTCTTTGAAGACCTCTGGTCTGATTTAACAACACACATACATACATACACACACACACCCCTTATGTGCTCATGTAACAAAGGGAACAGTGGCCCAAAGGATGTCATTAACAATAATAAAAACAACTCACATTAACTATTATTATGTCTATGTCACATATGGGCAAACTGATTCAGAAAGGTTATCGATGGTCACATGGCTGGCTATTTGGAGACTCAAACCCAGGTCTTCTGACTTCAAATCCTAGTACTCTATCCACTATACCACACTCTCCCAGTCATCCACCAGAGGCAGCTGGACATCCTGGCAGCATTCCACACTGTTTGCTTTACAGGGTTTTGTTAGCACAGGAAGATTGGAAACTGCAGCAAGAAACTTATCAATGAAAATCTAATTAACTATAATCCTTCCAGCTCTAAAGCTATGATCCTATAATTATATATATAGATATAGGTAAATATGTAATGTAATATTATATACATAAATAATAAAATATATTTTATATGTATATGAGAGAGAGAGAGCCTGCACACAGACAAGCTCCAATACAGGTGTACCTTACTTTACACAATATGTGTTCATAAAAGCTGTTTGTAAATCAAATTGTTATACAACGAAAGATTAATATCTTAAATCTTACGATGAAATTTTTAACTGGAACGTTTAACATTCAAAGAAATTCAATCCTGGAATGAATTCTTTTGTAAACTCAAGAATTATTTTGGAATGCAAAAAAAACAGGGCCACAAGATAATGTAATCATCTGCATAAAGCCTGTGCTAGTATGTTTGCAAGTCTATTTATGTGTATATTCGGTGCATCTTCTTAAAAAAATCTGGCCAGATAAGCATTTTCTCAGCTTCAGCTGGGAGAAGCCCCAGGACTCATGTAGTCCAACCAGTACCTGAACAAAATCCCTTCATGATATAATAATAATTGTCATTTACACAGCACTTCAAAGTTTGCAAAGCCCTTTATGTACCTTCTCCCATTTGATCTTCACAATAACCCTACTGAGGCAGGTCCTATTATGCCCATTTTATAGATGAGGAAACAAGACTTTAGAGACGTGAAGTGTCCAGGGTCACACAGCTATTGCCTGAGGTGGGATCTGCTCTGAGTCCAGGATTCCATCCTCTCTGCCCAATCTGGCTATTGTAGCTGGGTGGAGCAGAGCATAGAGTACTAGGCCTGGGGACAGGGAGACCAGAGTTCAAATTTCGATTCAGACATTTTCCATCTATGTGACCCTAGGCCAATCACTTCATCAGTCTCAGTTTACTCAACTGTAAAATGGGTTGTGATGAAGATCAAAGGAGATAGTATTTATAAAGTTTAGCACAGTGTCTATAAGTGCTTGTTTCCTTCCTTCTTCTGATTTTGTTGTTGTTTAGTCATTTTTCAGTCATGTTGGACTCTTTGAACCCCCATTTGGGGTTTTCTTGGCAAAGATACTGGAGTAGGTTGCCATTTCCTTCTGCAGCTCATTTTACAGATGAGGAAACTGAAGCAAACAGGATTAAGCTAGTAAGTGTCTGAGGCTGGATTTGAACTCAGGTCTTCCTGATCCAGGCCCAGATCATCTAGCCACTGAGCCACTTACCTCCCCTTCCACACCTTCCACAGATATCCAGAGGATAGTCATGACATGTGATGATCCAGCCACCACTTAATGATCTCCAGTGACAGAGAATGTACTAGATCTCCTCAGGCAGCCTCTTCTTCTGGAGAGCTCTAATCATTAGGAAGCTTTTCCTTACAGCAATCCTAAATCCAGCTCTTCTATAATGCCCACCCTTGGCTCCTAATACGCTCCCTGGGGCCAAGCAGTCCAAGTCTGATCCTACTTTCACATGACAGCCTTCTAAATACTTGAAGACAGTCTTCTCCATTCCAGGCTAAACATCCTTATTTCTTTTAAAGGATTCCATTCAGTTCAACACATAACCCCCTCCATAGGTGCTCTATAAATGTCTGCTATTATTATTATACTATCCTGAGGATACAAAGACAAAAACAAACAAACAGCCCCTCCATCAAAGAGCTTCTACTGGAACTAACCATTTACGCTAGAATCCAAGGACCCCTCCATCATTCTGGATACCTTCTCTTAAAACCTTCTAGCTTGCCAATATGGTTCTAAAATGTAGGGCCAGGGCTAAGTAAACACAATACTTCAGATGTAGTTTGATCATATTTAAAGCCATTTCATCATACGACTGCAATAATGCACAGGGCCTCAATACCTACCCCCCCCCTTTTTAATAAAAAGTATTACTACCTCTGTGTAGTGGATAAAAGTGTTCCTGGCTTTCCCTTCCCAGAGCTGAGGAGTACAGAATTGCACAATAACGTCAAACAGTCCTACTATCTAAATTGAAGCAACATATTCCATCTGAAGCCTATGCACCTTTTCAAAAGAAAGGCACCATTCACTCCTCTAAATAAAGAAGCTCAGTTCTCTTTTCCCAGTTAAAAAGCAGTACATACTCACTCTATGGGAGCAGTAACACTTCAATGTTATTTTTAAACATTTAAAGCCTTCAATTTTGGCTTTTATTTTCAGGGAACAAAAACTACAAAACAGGGACACTTTCATGGTAAAAATGATTTCCCATGGAGCAAACAAGTTTCCTCGGAAATAAACCTGATACGGATTAAAAATGCCTCAAGAAGCATAAAATCTGAAATCACTTTTTTTTTTAATGAAAATTTTCCCATCAACAGTTTTGAGGCTCTGGGGTTTCCCCCAGTTCTATCATCAAGTAAAACATGCCGCCTCTGAAGGTTTTATTTAAAAGTAAAACCTATTTCTCCCCTTATTAAACTTGGGGAAGATTTGGCAACAGTCGTTCTAAATTAGCGCTTTGTCCTCAAGCTATCCCCAAAAGCTACAAAACGCGACATTTGGCCCAGAGCCTGGAGCAAAGCCAGCCACAGGCTCCCAGGGCGTCCAGCCGACAGGGCGGGGGGGGGGGGGGGGGGGGGGGGGGGGGGGGGGGGGGGGGGGGGGGGGGGTGCACAGAGGAGGTGGACTGGATCCGGCCCCTCCGGCCAGAAAGACCACTCCTCGATCGCCATCAGCCCCGCCTCCAGTCAAACCCCCACCCCGGCTGGGCTGCAGTGCCGCCAGGATCTCTGCGGGGCGGGGGAGGGGCGGAGAGGCAGGAGATGGAGGGAGAGGGAGAGCAAACACCTGTGAGCTGCGTCTGCGGCAGCGGCGGCGTCTGCGGCCGCTGCGGAGGGAGCCCAAGCCACCGGCACCCGCCGAGCCAGAGGCGGCCAGGCCGGGCGGGCCCCGTGCACCTTGCACCGGGAAGAAAGTCCGGAGAGATAGCACCTCCATAAATCGCTCACGCCTGTTCCCCTACACTCAGTAAGGGCCAGCACTAGACTCCCACCCTAACATACACAAATACACACGCCTGGAGGGGAGACGTTTGCAATCAGCAAATAAAGTTCATCGATCCCGAAGTTTTGTGTT
>CM053622.1:394889665-394942873 GCA_028646595.1 Phalanger gymnotis | reverse complement strand
GGGAGGGGGAGGAAATCCCCCCCCCCCACGAGAGCCACAAACAATTTTTTTTAAATGCAAGAAAAATAAAACCAGGCTTTTCTGGTACTGGGTGAGGAGGGAAGAGGAGGTGAGGGGAATGGGGGGGGGGGGTTGCTAAGTTGGCTAGGTCCGAGCAGGAGAACCTGGGGGAGGGGTTGTTTGGGAGACACCTGAGACCCCGCCCCACCTTCGGAGGCAGGCCAGGGCCTTCGAGCCACTAAGGTTGGCTATCCCCCCCTCCTACAGGAAAACAGGAACGGGGGGAGGGAAGAGAGGAAATGCATGCAGCGGGGCCGGGAGGGGGTCTGCGATCGCCACTCACCGGCAGGTCCACGCTCACTTCGGTCCCATCAAGCAGGAAGACCCGGCAATTGAGAGCCGCCTTGCCCGGTCCGGCCGCCGGGATGTGGACCGCGGCTCCGCCGGTGAGGACGGGCCCGCCGCCGGGGGGGAACACGCTGCCCCCGGGGGCGGCGGGCAGGGGAGCCGAAGAGGCCCCCCGGGGACCCCCGTCCCGCTCATCTCCCAGCCCGCCGGCCCCGCGCCCAGCCGCTCCCCGCCCGTAGCGCTGCATCGACCGCCGGCCAAAGGTCCTGCGCAGGAAGCTCAGCATCCTGGGGCGCCCCCGCACGGCTGCCAGCCACCTGGGCCCCCTCCCGCGCTCGCTGCCCGCACGCCCGGGGCCGCCGCCGCTCCCGGGACGCCGCCGCAGCTGTCAGCGCTCCAGCCCAGGCCCGGGGGCTGCTGCACGGCCCGCGGCCGGTCTGGGCTGGCTCCCGGAGTGGGAACGAGAGTGCGCGCAGGGGTGCTGGCTGGGCTGGAGAGGAGGGAGGCTTCCCCGCCGTCTCTCGGTGCAACCGGTAGTCCCAGCTGCTCCGCCTCCCGGAGGAAAAGTCCCGCCAATGCTGCCGCCGCCGCCGCCGCAACAGCAACAGCAGCAGCAGCAGCAGCAGCCGTCGTTCTTGGGACTGCAATGCTGCGAGGCTGGATTCCTGGCTCCCTCTGGTCTCCCGTGCCTTCCCCGCGTGGAGGGGCGGGGGAGAGGGGGAGGGAAAGGGAAGGGATGAGTGGTCCGAGCTGGGCAGCCGCCCCGGGTTTCCTCGGGTTCCCTTCCCCGGGTGGGGAGGAAGCGAGGGAGAGCGGACGGCTGGGCTGCTCCCCTTTCTCACACCACCACCACGGGAGTGCACAACTGGAGAAAGGCGCCTGCGTGCTCCTGGCGAGCGCCAGCACACACTCGCACACACCATCCACGAACCCTCCCCTCTCCTGCAGTCACGCCCCCGAAGTAGAGAACCTAGTGCTTCCTCGCATAAGCCAACCAACCATCGCGGAAACGCGACCTGCGCTCCCCCTCCCCCCCAGCCTCGAAGGTTTTGCTTCCTCGGGGGGTGATGGGTGGGGAGGGAGGCCCAAGCCCTCAACTCCCCCACCTTGCTCGCAACTCTGCTTAGTGAGGCAGCTGCTCCTGATATTGCAGTATTTACTCCTTTGGGTTGGGACTAGACGTTTGCACCCCAAATCCATGCCACCCCCTGCAGGCGAGTGCCTTCAACTGCTGTGCTGGTGCTCAGGCGTTTACGCGTAAACCTGGGTGTACCTAGACGTGTCTATGGCACCCCCGAGATCCTTCCAAAGGAATCATTATAGGTGGGCGTGTAAGGGAATGAACCCCCGCCTGAAAGGAATATATTCGCCCTGGGGCTTTTTTCCTTTTCTACTCTACCCCTCAACCTTTCCTGGCCTTCGTCCGGAAACTGTTGCTTAATCTGAGTGCTCATCGTATTTAAGAGGAACAGTGCGACAAGTCAAGTCAACAGGCGTTTATTAAGAGCCTGCTATGTGCCAGGAACTGTGCTAAACCCCAGGGATATTTAAAAAAAAAAAAGGACAAAAACAAAAATCCCTGCTCTTAAAAACCTCACAATCTAATGGGGGAGATAACATTTAAACAACTATGTGCAAACAAGCCTTTCCCAATCTCCCTTAATTCTAGTGCCTTCCCTCTGCTGAATTATCTCCAATTTATCCTGTATGTAGCTTATTTATACAGAGTTGTTAGACTGAGGTCTTTGAGATAGGGACTGTTGGTTGCTTTGAATCGCCAGCCATTAGTCCACTGCCTCGCACTTAGCAAAGGCTTCTTGACTGACAGGAAAATTTAGAGGTGATCTCCGGGAAACTAGTATTAAGGGGGGATTGGAAAAGATCTCTTGCAGAAGATGAAATTTTACCTGAAACTTGAGGAAGCAAAGACCCACAAGAGCCTCATTTTGTTTACTGTGAGTCCGATAATTATCAATCAACAAGTGTTTATCAAATACCTATTCTCTGTACCTACAAGTCATCTTTTTGTATCAACATTCTGGGTCCATCTCAAAGCTCTAAAGAATATAGTAAAAGAAGGGGAGGTTATCACCTCATGGAATTAATGAAGAATTCAGCTTAATGAACACCTATCCAAAGATAGTCTTTCTTCAACCATATCCATGCCAGGTTTAGTAGTAAAGAGTTCTCTGCCCCTCTTGGAGTCCAACTCCAGACCTATATCATTATAAGTCACATGAGATCTGGCCTTCTAGGTGGATTCAGGTTGTCTACAGAAGGCTGCTACCGTGTATAGGACTCTTGGTCTCTAAATAATGCGAATGCTAAGTAGTCTGGTATTATGCAAGTCATTTGACATCCTTCAGGCATCTGTTTTCTCACTTGTGGTGAAGAGGAAGAACAAGACTGATACCATCTTGGAGAAACCTTGACAATTAGGACTGATATGACAAGAACATTCTTAGGAAATCAAAGGGACCAGTTTGAGGCAAATTGTTTTAGAATGTAAAACATAAATATTGCAGAATTAGAATGAAAACATAGAAACCACAAAATGTTATATAACACCTTTTACATTTTTTCCCACTATCACTTAACATTACCATTCCTCTTCCCCTCCCTCAAACCTATAAAGATGTAGAGGTGTGCCATGTAAAACTGGAACCGTGTTCAAAGAAATCTAACTCCCCTCACTGGTACAAGTCCAATCTCCTGGCTTATGTGACTTGCTCAGTCTGATTTTTTCTTCTTATAGTGGAATGGGGAGTTTTGTGCGATAGAAATGGTGATAATGCACAATTGCATCTCCAATTAAAGTGTATCTACAACAACAACAAAAAAAAAAAACGGAAATGGTGCTCATACCTTGCCAGGTTTTTATAAGAAAAGCACTTAATAAATAGAAAAGCAACATATAAATGTTAGATATTGCTATCATTATTAACTAGGAAGGACACATGAGATCTAAATGGAGTTAGCTTTTGGTTCATGATAAGGGAAAACATTCCAACAATTAGAGCTGTCCAGGATTGGTATAAAGGGCTGGAGCAAGGAAATTTCCCATCACTGAAGGTCTTCAAGCAGAAACTGGGTAGCCACTTGTTGGGGATGTATATGATCACAGATTTCCATTTCTTCCAACCCCTTTAGTTTGCAAATGAGAAGCTGGGGCCCAAAAGAGGATAAAGAACTTACTAAAGGTCGCAGAGAAAGGCAAGATTTGAACGAAAGTCTTTTGAGTCCGCTGTCAAGTCTCTTGCCATTGTGCTATCCCACCTGCCTTGAATGTAAAGGGCTCTGATTTAGATACAGGTTGAGTGAAAGATGATGTCCACTTCAATTTGAGTTTCTGTGGCGTTAAATGTTGAAAATTGTAAGTCACTGATAGTGGTGAGTTTCCTTTTTTTCTCAAAAACTTTTAGAGGACTGAAACTAAATATATAATTTGCTTGGTAAAATTATCTAGAGAAGAGCAATTTAGTACCTTTTGATATTAATGATGATAATTATAATTATGAGGTCTTCCCTGCATTTCCGAGTGCTCTTCCAGACCATCACCCTTTCTTGCCTTTCCAGTCTTGACCCTAGAGTTAACCTGTTCAACTTTATACTATCCTCTACTTTAGAATATTTTGATCTCTATGCTTTTTGCTAATGCCTTGTCAAACCACAACCTTGGAATTATTCCCAGCAACTATTTCTCCCATCCTTCTCATGCCTTACTGAAAAGAGCTGGGGGAAAAAATCCCTCAATGCATCAGAGAGGGTCTGTTGCAAATGTATTTATCTCTGCTGGGTTGTCGTCATAACAAGACCTTTTAAACACCCTCTCAGTGGAAGACATCACCTCATCCTTACTTTGTGGAGAAAATAGAAACCATTCTTCTTGAGTACTCTCTTCTTCCCTTTTCTGCATCTCAAAAGAGGGCCATCTCCAGTCATCCTGATCTATATCTAGCTACTGAACCCAGATGGCTCCGGAGGAGAAAGTGATTTTGCACGGCCCTCCCTCACTTGAATCCAATTCACGTGCATGTCATGGCATCACTTCCCTGATGTCATGGTCCTTTTCAAGAAGGAAGGACAATCAACAGCAACATCTCAATAGGACTTCACACTCCACTATCTTCTCCTTTATTCCAGTCTTTTAGGAAGAAGTGACCCTTCCTGCCAAGACCAACTCTTCTACGTGTACCCTTGATCCCATATCTTCCACTTAGTTTACCTGTAGAATCATTCCCTCTCTCTAATCTTCAATTTTTCCTCTTCCACCTACTCCTTACAATAATGGTCGAAGCAAGCCCATGTGCCCAGCCCCCGTCATCATAAGATTGAGGATACTCACTCAGTGATAAATACAGCAGTGGAAAGGAGAGGGGCCAAAAATTAAGGAGAGCAGCCAAAGATGAGCACTTGGGAATATAAAAAAGGCTGAAAGCTCTCAAATAAACCAGTTGAGGAACTAATGAAGATAAAAAGAAAAATAAGGGAAAATTTAAAAAATAAATTTTTAAAGCCCATGAAAATTCAACAAAGGCCATAACTCATTGTATAGACTATACTGTGAAGGAAAATTAAATCAAGTTCCCAGGGAAAAAGAAAATTCTGTGAACTCCTCAAAGGTCATAGAACAGCTAGGAACTCTAGAATGGTTCAAAAGAGAAAGTAAACTTAAAAGAAGATACTAGCATGGAAATTATGTATTAAAAAAACCACAAGAATTTTAAAGTCAGAATTAAAAACAAGGTAGAGAACTTAAAACACATAATAGAGAATCTTTCCAAAGAAAGAGAGTCTCCGTAAAGGAAAATGAGAGATCTGGAACTTGAAAATATAAAAAATGGGAAAAAAAAAACAGTTGGCAGAAGAGAAAGCAAACAAATTCTGTGCAACCTAAAGTGACTAACCTTGAAAGCAGAATGGGCAAAGATAATGTAAGGATCACAGGTCTCCCAGAAGTACATGATAATTTAAAAAAACAAACCCCTTGAATACCATACTGCAGGAAATGATTCTATGAAATGACTAGATATTTTGAATACAAACAACACAAGACGTGCTTGCCACTCCAAGATAGGTAGTGGTTAAATTTCATATTTTCAATATCAAAACAAATCTGTCAAACACCCGTGAGAAAACTCTTCAGCAATTAAGAAACTGCAATTCAAATAACTCAGAATTATTTTTTTCTATAGCAGGGGTTCTTAACCCTTTTTTGTATAGAAGACCCATTTGTCAGTCTGGTAAAGCTTTTGGACCTTGCTCAAAACAATGCTTTTAAATACATAAATAAAATACATAGAATTATGAAGGAAACCAATAATATTGAAATACCATTCATGAAATATTATTTTTAAAACAACAAACAAGTTCTTAGATTCCAGGTTAAGAATGATTGTTTTACACACACACACACACACACACACACACACACAATCAAAAGAAGAAAACAAAAAGATGGAGTAGGAGGTCCCAAAAGGGAAAAGAATTAAGATAGCCACCAAAAATATCATATCCTACAAAGTGAAGCCTAATTATCAATGCAAAAAGGCGAATCCTCCATAAAAGAGAAACATTCCTTAAAAAAAAATCAAAGGGAAGCAGAGCATTTGGTTTATATTCATGCCAGAGAAGAGAAATACAAGAAATGTTGATAAGTACAATTATCAAAGAAATGACTAAGCAATGAAATAATTTTTCTCATATTTGCAAGCTATTGGAGGGGGGGGGGCAGGACAGAACTGAACTGAGGGATAAAAGGGCCAAGGAGATCATTAAATCCAAGGAACTAAAGATTCAATCAGGTGTTAAGGCATTAGAAAGGAAAGGAGGCCTGCATTAGTATTCCATGGACAAAATCCTGTATTCCTCCCAAAGGAAATTATATCTTTTGTGGGAGAGATAACGCAATGGGGAAAATCATTGGAATAGGGACAGAGGATGCATAAAACAGAAGAAAGCTGGCAATGTACTCATGCGAGGCCTGGAGGTGAGCAAGGAAGGGATTGTAATTTCTTTAATCTCAACAGGGGCGTGGAGTTGGGAGACAATAGAATGAAAGCAATGGAGGTAAGAGACTTGGGGTAGGGGAAGGAGGCAGTTTAAGAAGTGCATATTGGAGTGAAAGGAATCAACTAAAGAGTGTTCCCAAGGTGGTGTTGGGGGGGACGGGGGGGGGGTGTAGGGGCAGCATGAAATAGGAGAGTTAAGTCTATGGTAAGAGATTGAGACCATATAATGGATTTTGTCTGGGAAGATGCTGTCTATTAGGAGACCACCTTCTCCAAGAAAGGGTTGTGCCATCCAGGACTTCATCGCACCCCCAAGAGATTGGAGTTTTCTAGGAATAATCAGCACAAAGGTTAGAAGGCTGGGTACAAAACAAAAAATAGGATAATCTAGCCTTAGGAGTGATGAATGATCACAATAAGCACACGGGCCAGAATGAGGTAAATTGAGATACAAAATTACTCCTACCACATAGAACTATTCCTTCATGCACAGATATTTCTAAAAATGAAAAACAACAAAAAGATTCCATCAAAACAAAGAATTAAATGAAATGATGAATGAATGAATACCCCATGAGAAACAAGGATGACGCGAGATCTACGGATTCAATAATGTAAAAATGGGATTGAGGAGGGAGTTCAGATTTGGTAGCACAGAAACTCTATATCCGTGAGGGCCATATAAAGAAAAAAAAGGAACAAGTAAGGATATACCCTAAGAATTGGAGACTATAATTTGGAATGCACTAGAAATGAACAGAAATGAGTAAAAAAAAGTAAAATAAAAACTTTGCAAAGTACACCTCGCAAAAATGTTATTCAACCTAAGAGGTTGAGGGAGAAGAAAGATTCTAAACCATACACATATTTGCAGATAAAGGAAAGGCAAGAAGGAGGGGTGCATATAGAGAAATAAATGAATGAACAAATACATGCATAAATAAAAAGGATAGGAAAATGAAAATAACTAATTGAAGGAAATTGGGGTAGGTTGGGTAAACCTGCGAGTAGGGAGAGAACCCGTGAGAATGGTCTACCATCAAAGCAACCTAAGCAAACAAAGAAGAAAAAAAACTGCTGACTTAAAAAAGCAAAGGGAATGAAATCAATTTAAAAGAAATTAATGAAAGCAGAAGCTTAAAAATAATAACCCTTAATGTAAATGGATTGGCAATCCAATAAGACAAAAGATAGTGGTATAGACCACAAAACAAAACCAAATAATTTGCTGTGTACAAGAAACACATCTAAAACATAAAAACAATCCAGAATTAAAATGAGAGGAACAAAATTTACTATTCATAAAGTTATCCCCCCCAAAGCAGAAAGTATAGTAAGGTTATCATACAAAACAAAAATAAACAAAATGGCAGGAGAGATAAACAGAGAAACTGCATTATTATTAAAGGTACTATAGACAATAAAACTATAAATATTAAGTATACACTCACCAAAAGGTATAGCATCTAAATTCATAAAGAAAACATTATACAGAAATTTTAATATAATAATTGTTGGAAACTCATGTTTCATTCTCAGAGATGGATAAGTATCAGGAAGACAAAAAAGGGGGGAAATACAAAATACCTAAATGTACGAACTCTTAGAAAAGTTATATTTGAAAGACCTATGTTGGATTCAGCACAGCAGCAGCCCTTCTTGCTCCACAGTGGTCATCTAAGACCTCCAACACCCCAGCAATGTCAAAGAGACACACAGTTGGCATTGATCTTGGCACCACTTATTCCTATGTGGGAGTCTTCCAACATGGGAAAGTGGAGATCATTGCTAATAACCAAGGAAACAGAGCCACCACAAGCTATGTTGCCTTCACCAACACAGAACATTTAATTAGTGATGCTACAAAGATTCAAGTGGCGATAAGCCCCACTAACACAGTCTTTGATTCCAAATGTCTGATTGGCCACAAATTTGATGATGCAGTTGTATAGTCAGACATGAAGCATTGGCCTTTCATGGTGGTGAATGACCCAGACAGGCTTGAGATCTAAGTGGATCTTAGATCTTTGGCTTTCCCCTTAAAGGGGAAGCCAAAAGCTTCTATCTAGAAGTATCCCCTATGGTCTTAACCAAGATAAAAGAAATTGCCAAAGCTTACCTTGGGAAGACTTGACACAAATGCTGCCATCACAGTTACCAACCTACTTCAGTAATTCCCAGTGTGAGGCCACCAAAGACGCTGGAATGATTGCAGGTCTTAATGCATCCCGAATCATCAATGAGCCAACTGCTACTGCCCATGGCTTGGACTTTGACCTTCGAGGTGACATTTTTGATGCCTCCATTCTTACCATTGGTGTTGACATCTACCAACTAACTATAAGTTTGGATTTGAAGAGCTATGACAGAAACAAACAATAGTATGATGCCTAAATGAATTGTCAAGAACCCCAATGAGGAGACAGAATTACATTGAGAAACGTTGGTGTTGAGCACATATACAAGTTAGCAGGCTAAGTGAAAGCTAACCCATACAGAGTTGCTGAGACAAAAGACAACTTGCCTTTTTACCTAATAGCCTCAAAGAGTGATTGAAGATGGCTCTCAATGGACATTTTACTTCTAACATTTATTGCCTGAAGAAGAAAGATGGATTTTCTAAAAGGTGCAGGCAGAGAGAATTGATGGACACTTACCTTAGTAAAGTGACCAAAAGAAATCATTTCCAGCTATACAAAGATTAAACCAGATTTGAGCTCTGAAAGTGAGCTGAAAAAGACCTTGCTTGTCAGACCTTCTCTGACCAACCTACCTCAAAGCGGAGCCTCATTTCACATAGAGTAAGAGGCTAAACCCAAAAATAATTCCTCCCTTTCCTAGAACTTCAGCTTTCCAGACTTATGTGGTACAGAGACAGCTCAAAGAGAATGCAAGCCAACTTTACTCCTCTACAAGTTCAGGTTTAGGGAAGTGGGTCTATGATGATGATGATGATGATGATGATGATGATGATGAAGAAGAAGAAGATGATGATGATGATTAACCAAATACCATCAACCAGTTCAAGTGCAGAGATAGAGAGGCTAACAAGTCAAAAATTAACTAGACCCATTCAATCAGTAACCAGACAAATTTATGATGACATAGGTGAACGAGAAATTGTTAAACATATAACCAGGTGACAATACTAGAGATTGCCCAAGTAAAATATACTATGTATATAATTGCACATATTTTGGGATCCACGTATTATTTACTACAAATCTGAGTTACACTTCCATTTTATTTTGTAATTATATTGAGATTAGATAGAGTAAAATTTTAATTTATACTCACCACAGCGAGCAGGATTGTGTGAATAGGAGCAAAGGAGGCATTAATATACCATAATTAATGGTAGAGAGTTGGCCTTGGAGTTAGGAAAAAGTGACAACCTCTAAAAGGCTTTCTCACTCTCCCCAACTCTTTAAGACTAGAAGTTGCAGAATAGTTGCAGATATGCATTGGCAAAAGAAGTTTCCACAATTGAAATTCTGTAAATATAATCACATGTTATTATAAAAAAGTCCCACAATTTATTTAACATTGTCTGAATGTTGATTGTTTGGGCAGGTAGGTAGCACAGCGAATAGAGTGCCAGGCCTGAGGTCAGGAAAACCTGAGTTCAAATCCAGCCCCCAATATTACTCATTATGTGACCCTGAGAAAGTCATTTAAACTTTCTTGTTTCAGTTTCCTCATCTGTAAAATTGGAATGATAATAACACCTATCTCCCATGATTGTTGTGAGGATCAAATGAGATGGTAATTGTAAGGCACTTAGCACAGTGCCTAGCATATAGTAAGCATCATAAAAATGGTAGCTATTATTTCCAGTTCTTTTTTTTAGTTACACATAATGTTGCTCTTTTTGACTATTTTTGTTAACACTTTCAGGCTATGTCTCTTACAATGCAATTATTGGTCTAAAGGGTATTGGATGTTTTGGTATTTTTTTTCACTATTTCTTACCATATTATTTCCACCCCCCCCAAAAAAGACTCTACAAGTTTGCAGTTCCACCAGTAATTAAATGGCTGTAACCTGTTTTTCACAAGCCAATTATGATTGCATTTCTTTGCATTTAATAATCTTTGCCAATTTGACTGGTGTGAGGTTGTACCTTAAAGCTTTTTATTGTGCATTTCTTTGATTATGAACCAGTCTGAGTATTTCTTCCAAAGATTATCAATAATTTGTGTGTTTTTTAATTATCAGCTCATAGCCTTTGAACATTTATCCGTTATAGACAGTTAATTATGACTATGTTTTCTCACAGTTCCTTAGATATCAAAGTTTTTGTCTGTCATGGTTACCATAAACATTTTCCCAATCTTTTTTTCTTTTTAAAATTATATTATTTGTCAGGCTGACAGTTTTATTTTCACATAGAAATGTTCCAAGCAAATCTATCTCATCCCTAACTATTCATTTTATCTGTTGAATAAAAAAAAAGATCATCTGTCCTCTACAACTGAGGTGCTTTATTCTATTTTCTTCCATCAGGAGCCTTTCTTATCCATCATCATCATATTTACATCCTTTCAGTATTTGACACAGAGATTGCAGGCTGCTCATTTTATTCGTCACTTCCCATGTTTCATTCTTGCATCCTTCAAAGTGCTTGGGTAGGTCTCAGTTATGTTTCCACATTAATTTTATCACTTTTTCTTAAAACATCTTGAGCCCTAACTATTTTTTCATCTTGTACTTCCAACCTGTCTATTTCAGAGGAAATGTTGAGGGAGGATATTCTCAAATAGCTTCCTCAACAAAGAACAAGGCAAAGCCCCAATAGATAAATGGTCAAAGGATATGAAGATAAATGATCATATGAAAATGTTCCAAATCACTAACAGTAAGAAAAAATTCATATTAAACTCCAGAGTTTCATTTCACTCCCTGCAAATTGGCAAAGATGGAAAAAGATAGAAACAGTCCATTCCGGAGGGGCTATGGGAAGATAGTCATATTCCACTGTTGGCAGAACTGTGAAATAGCCCCACTTTTCTGGATTCCAACTTGGAATCATGTAACAAAAAGTGACTAGTGTCTGTATCTTTTGGACCAGCAATCCCACTGCTGGCATAAATTCGAAAAAAGTCAAGCAAAGGTCTAATATATACCAAAATAACCACGGAAGGACTCTTTGTGTTGATATAGGTTGTTACCATTTTTGTATATGAGCACTTTGGTTGCTCAAAGAGGGATAAAATGAACTTTTGTATAAACAAAAAGGATAAAATCAACTCCCCTTTCAAATATGAACAATTTGATTACTGAAAGGGGCAGGAAACAAGAACATTTTGTACATGAAACACTAATAAACATTCATGTGTAAAGAAACACGTTTTCTTATTAAAATATGAGAGACATAGACTGTTAGGAAGACCACATAGAATAACGTCCCTCAGATGGATGGACTAAGGACTCATTTGAGGGCAGTAAAATAACTGAGGATGCAGAACATTGTGGCTTCTCAGCTCATTTGCATGTAAATGTTTCGAAGCTAAAAGAAAGGTGCCCGATGCTCTCATTTGAGCCATCAGAAGTGGTGAAGAGTCTAGCAAGTGGGGAATGATGAACCCAACATAAGAGGAGTTAAGAAAGCAACAGGAGAGGAGTCAAGAAGAGGCCAGCAGGAACAGTTAGCTGACTAGAAGCCTCTAGTTGATTGATTGCCTGCTGACTGGAAGAGAAGCATCACTTTGCATACTGAAGGATTGTGTTAATTTTTAAAAAATCACCTCTCCTCCACAAATGAGATATTTTATTATATTTTCTTCCATCAGGAGCCCTTCATATATGTCATCACACATTTACATTCTTCCAATTTCCGAAAGGCTGAAGAAAATTCTGGAAGCTTTTTGATTGGAAGATAGCTGAACTCTATCACAATCGAGCTAATAACCTTCAGCACTGTCTACATTTTGAGAGAAGTGAAAGCTCTGAGGTTCCGGGTTGCTCTCTGCTGCCTCCTCTGGTTTGAGAGAGGCAAACAGGTTTTACAACAGCTTTACTGAGCATAATCGGAGTTCTGTTGACTGAAGAGCTGACAGAGGTCTTTTTGTGTTTCTCAGAGAGCCAGCCTGAGAAGTTTTACTGTGAGCTCTGCTTTACTCTAACAATTTCTTTTGAGTGTAAGCTGGTTTAGCTTGCTTGATTTGACCACTGGGTTTTTTTTTCTATTTGTTTTTTTTTTCTATGTGTTGTTTTTTCAAAATTTTTAATTTATAGAATAAAACAAGCATTTCATAACTACAATAAAAAGACAATTGCACATGAAACTGCAAATCTACTATGCACAACTTGCTATTCCTTTCAAATATATCACAAAATTATCATGTAAATTTATTTTTTCCTTTCTCTCCTTCCTATCCCCTCCACCCTAGAGATGGCCACCATTAGACACAAATATATATGTAAAATTATTCTATACATACTTCTTTCTCTGAGATAGCATCTTTCTTCATATGTCCTATATAATTTGGGTATATATATGTTTTTATCATAATTAAATAACATATCATAATTAAAGAACAGAAGAAGAGTTGATTTTACCAGCAGGAAAACCATGAGAACCCGGGGGAGAAAAATATCAGCTTCATGTGGGACAGCATGTTTCTGAAGGGACCAAGGACATCAATACCACAAGTCCAGAACTGGTAGTTGCATATTCACTCATATGCTTCTCTATCAGGTACCTGTAACTTTATTACAAATTCTCCCCCATACTGCTAAGAGAATGTAACCCAGGTATAATACAATGGACTGTGATGTATCAGTTATTATTGCATTTACTTTATATTGAGTAACTGTAACTTTACAAATGCTTTATATTTAAAAATCACATCATGATGACTGGTTTTATGTATGCAGTGTCTAGTGGTGGGAATGGATCCCACTTCCTCCCCCTACCCACAAAAGGGCTAATCTTAGCACCCCAAGAGGGTTTGGGTCATAGCCCTGTAGTATCAGTCTTTCTCTAGGAACACCAAACCTGCCAATGTGAAGGTAGGTTAGGATGAGTGAACTAGCTCAGGGAAGAAAGAGATGACCAGGCCCTGTATATTAGCAAATATTAGGTTATACTGACAAAGAACTGGAAAAAAATAAATGCCCATTATTTTGGTAACAGCTAAAAAAAATCTGAGGCATGTGAATATAATGGAATATATAAAAGAAATTACAAACATGAGGAATTCAGATAAACATGGAAATATTTGTGTGAAATAACTCAGAACTAAATAGGAAGAACCAAGAGACCAATATACATAAGGATTATGACAATGCGAACAAAAATATCCCTGAAAAGAAATGAATGCTGATAATGGGGGAAAAACAAATACCATAATGAAGGTCTTAGAGTAGAGGCCAAGGCTTCCCTTTGAAATTTACCTCCCTCCCTCACTGAAGAAAAATAGGAAGGGGAGAAATTGTGTTTCTTTATACTTGTATTTTATCAGTGTTTCATGTATAAAATGTACAAAATTGATTTTTTGTTTAAAAAAAAAGAGGTATGGGAGTCTTTTATGAGATGCTACTTGGTCTTTTGGGAAGGGCAGGTAAGAGACACAGTGCTAGGCTTGGAGTCAGGAAAACTCATCTTGCTGAGTTCAAATCTGACCTCAGATACTTACTAGTCAAGTGACCCTAGGCAAGTCACTTAACCTTGTTTACCTCAGTTTCCTCATCTGTAAAATGAACTGGAGAAAGAAATGGCAAACCCCTCCAGTAACTTTGCCAAAAAAAAAAACTCCAATGGGGTTACAAAGAGTTTGGTCTTTTACAGCCAAATGAATTTCTAATTTATACGTATGATAGTTGGTATAGCAGGAAGAAGGCAAGATTTGGAGTCAGAAGACCTAGAGTCAGATAATCTGTCTACTTCCTAGCTGTTTGACCCTGGGCAAGTCACTTAACCCCTCTGGCCTCAGTCTCTTCATCTGTAAAATGAGGGCTTTGGACAAGATGGCCTCTGTGGTCCCTTCTGGGTATATGATCCAATGATCCCTACCAGCTCTAAGTCTGTGAGCCTGTTTACTAGACTGACAGATAATGATGGGTCCTCAGAGCTTTCAGTTTATTCATTCATTCAACAGACACCAAGCGCTGCTAGGGGTAATGTACTGTGCAAGGCACTGAAATTTTACAAAAGGAAGGAAAACGAAAAGGTAGCTGAGAGTGAGAGCACAAAGGAAACGGAAAGACCAGGAAGCTTGGTGTAAGGTTAGTATTTTACATGGATAATAAAATATAGTACTTGCTCTCCAGGAGTTTACATTCTAAAGTACTCTAGGTCAAATAGGGGTAACTGAGTTGACTAGTCTTTGATCCTACCGGAGCCTCTGGTAACCCTGTTTTCAGGCTTTGCTAACTACACACACAGACCAGAAGAAGTACACTAGAAAACACACACATACACATCCCTCCTTTTGCACCACAAGTTCCTGTCCCTGGTTAGGGGCAGGACATATGTAAGCCACTGTATGAGGTTGGGGGGGGGGGGAAGAAACCTGACTAAACTACTGCTAATTAGATGTTTCCAAGTGGACCAAATCCTGGAAATGGTCACTCACAACCAGGATACTCTGAGTTTCAATCCTCAGAGAAAACTTCAATAAGATATGCTCACAATAGGTGGGACATTTTGGCTGACTTGTAAGAATAGTTATGTCTGCTGAGAGATAGACTAGGTGGGGCTGCACTTAACTTCAATGGTTTTGAAGGCTGGAGCAATCTTTGCACAAAACTTCCCCCCTCCTTCCCTTCCCTTCCCTTTCCTTCCCTTCCCTTCCCTTCCCTTCCCTTCCCTTCCCTTCCCTTCCCTTCCCTTCCCTTCCCTTCCCTTCCCTTCCCTTCCCTTCCCTTCCTTCTTTTTTTCTCTTCCTTCTTTCCTTCTGTTTTCTCCTCCTTTCCTCCTTTTGTTCTTCCTTCTCTTTTTCTTTTCCTTCCTTCCTTCCTTCCTTCCTTCCTTCCTTCCTTCCTTCCTTCCTTCCTTCCTTCCTTCCTTCCTTCCTTCTTCTATTTCCTCTAAAAATACCAACTTTGATTCTGTTGCTTAATCTATATAAATGCTTTCCCCCTACAATGTCTGACACTTTTTATCCTTGGCATACATACATTTTTCGTGGTTTTCAAATATTTCAAAATCCTTTCTAGGCTTTTTATGGCTTTTTTCTCTAACTTCTTAAATTAAACCTTTCCATTTTCCCCCCTAACTAATGTTTGTTGTCATCATTCCTCTTTTAAGACTGATTGATTCCATTATAGAATAGTGCTTAAACATGTAAAGTGTCAGTATAATGGGGAGAATGGGAGGCTGCCAGGAACAGAGATGGCAAAGATCAGACAACACCTTGCTCAGGATGCACACAGGAGAGTCCCTCAGGGCAATGGGGAATAGCCCAATTGAGTGGAAATCTAGGCACCAGCATTTCCACTAAAGTCTTTAGAGGACCCAGGTAGTAGGGGTTGTGGTGGGATACAGAACTGGTATAACAAGGCCTAAGCCAACCTATACATGCTAATATAAAAAAGATCTTGGTGAAAATAACCTTCCTAAATACAGGCAGAGACACCTCCTGAGGATGAGAGGAGAAATGATGCTCCAACCTCAAAAGTGTCCATTTCTGGGGCTTTCTCATACTCAGGTCTAGAAGTCTAGCTTGCCCTATAAGTAATAAGAGGAGAAAGGGGAAAGAAAATGGGGGCGATAGAAGGGAGGACAGATTAAAGGAGTTGGTGTTCAAAAGTAAAACTCTAATGAAGAGGGAAAGGGAGAAGGGAGAAAGAAAAGCATAAATGGGAGGGGGTGGATAGGATTGAGAGAAAGACACAGATAGTAATCATAACTGAATGTGAATGGAATGAACTCTCCCATAAAACAGAAGCAGATAGCAGAATGGATTAAAAATCATACTCCCACAATATGTTGTGTACAGGAAACACATTTGAAATAGAGGGATACATACAGGGTAAAGGTAAAAGGCAGGAGAAGAATATATTATGCTTAAGCTGAAGTAAAAGAAGCAGGGGTAGCAATCCTGATCTCAGACAAAGCAAAAGCAAAAATAGATCTAATTAAAATAGATAAGAAAAGAAACTACATCTTGATAAACAGCACCATAAACAATGAAGTAATACCATTACTAAACATATATGCACCAAGTGATATAGCATCCAGATTCTTAGAGGAGAAGTTAAGAGAGCTACAGAAAGAAATAGACAGCAAAACTATACTAGTGGGGGACCTCAACCTCCCCTCTGTGAAGTAGATAAATCTAACCACAAAATAAACAAGAAAGGAGCTAAAGAAGTGAATATAATTTTTAAAAAGTTGGATATGGAAGACCTCTGGAGAAAACTGAATGGGGATAGAAAGGAATATACCTTTTTCTTGGCAGTACATGGCACCTACACAAAAATTAACCATGCGCTAGAGTATAAAAACTTCACAATCCAATGTAGAAAGGCAGAAACATTAAATGCATCCTTTTTAGATCATGATGCAATAAAATTATATGTAATAAAGGGCCAAGGAAAAATAGACTAAAAATTAATTGAAAATTATCTAATCGTAAAGAATGAGTGGGTCAAACAACAAATCGAAGAAACGATCAATAACTTCATTCAAGAGAATGACAAAAATGAGACAACATACCAAAACGTATGGGATGCAGTGAAAGTGGTTCTCAGGGGAAGTTTTATATCTCTAAATGCTTACGTGAATAAAATGGAGAAAGAGGCAATCAATGAATTAGGGATGCAACTAAAAAAAGCTAGAAAAATAACAAATAGAAAATCCTCAATTAAATACTAAATTAGAAATTATGAAAACCAAAAGAAAGATTAATAAAGTTGAAATTAAGAAAACTATTGAAATAATAAATAAAACTAGGAGCTGGTTTTATGAAAAAACCAATAAAATAGATAAATCTTGGCTAATTTGACTAAATAAAGAAAGAAGACCATCAAATTACCAGTATCAAAAATGAAAAGGATGAATTCACCACCAACGAAGAGGAAATTAAAACAATAATTAGGAACTATTTTGCCCAACAGTATGTCAATACATTTGACAATCTTAGTGAAATGGATGAATATTTACAAAAATATAATTGCCCAAATTAACAGAAGAGGAAAAAAATAGTTAAATAACCCCATTTCAGATAAAGAAATTGGACAAGCCATCAATGATCTCCCTAGGAAAAAATTTCCAGAGCCAGATGGATTTACAAGCGAATTCTATCAAACATTTGAAGAACAATTAATTCTAATACTATATAGACTATTTGGGAAAATAAGTGAAGAAGTCCTACCAAATTCTTTTTATGATACAAATATGGTACTGATACCTAAACCTGGAAGAACCAAAACAGAGAAAGAAATTTATAGAAGAATTTCCCTAATGGATATAGACGCAAAAATTTTAAATAAAATATTATCAAAAAGATTACAGCAACTTATCATGAGAAAAATATGCTATGTCCAGGTGAGATTTATACCAGAAATGCAGGACTAGTTTGATATTAGGAAAACTATCAGCATAATTGACCATATTGACAACAAAACAGAAACCATATGATTATTTTAATAGATGCAGAAAAAGCTTTTGGCAAAATACAACACCCATTCCTAATAAAACACTAGAGAGCATAGAAATAAATGGAAATTCCTTAAAATGATAAATAGCATCTACCTAAAACCACCAGTAAGCATTAGGCATAATGGGGATAAGCTAGAAGCATTTCCCGTAAGATCAGGGGGTGAAACAAGGATATCCATTTTCACTATTGTTATTCAATATGGTACTAGAAACATTAGTTTTACCATTAGAAGCAGCAAAGGAAATTGAAAGAATTAGAACAGGTAAAGAAAAAACAGAGCTATCACTCTTTATAGATGTTATGATGATATACTTAGAGAATCCTAGACAATCAAGTAAAACTATTCAAGACAACTCCGAATAACCAACAACTTTAGCAAAGTTGCAGGTTATAAAAATTCCCACGTAAATCATCGGCATTTCTACATATTACTAACAAAGCCCAACAGAAAGAGATAGAAAGAGAAATTACATTTAGAGTTACTATAGACATTATAAAATATTTGGGAGTCTACCTGCCAAAACAAACCCAGGAACTATATGAACACAATTACAAACACTTTTCACACAAATAAAGTTGGATCTAAATAATTGGAAAAACATTAATTGCTCATGGGTAGGCCGAGCTAGTATAATAAAATAACAATTCTACCTAAATTAACTTACTTATTCAGAACCATACCAATCAAACTATCAAAAAATTATTTTATAGAGCTAGAAAAAATAATAACAAAATTTATCTGGAAGAACAAAAGTCTGGAATATCAAGGGAATTAATGACAAGAAATTCTAGGGAAGGTGGCCTACCCATACGAGATCTTAAATTGTATTATGAAGCAGCAATCATCAAAACTACTTGGTACTGGCTAAGAAAGAGAGCAGTGGATCAGTGGAATATGTTAGGTACACAAGACATAGAAGTCAATGATTATAGTAATATACTGCTTGATAAAACCAAAGACTCCAGCTTCTGGGACAAAAATTGCTGGGAAAACTGGAAAATAGTATGGCAAAAACTAGGCTTAGACCAGCATCTTACACCATATACCAAAATAAAGTACAGATGGATACATGATTTAGATATAAAGCAAACTGATACTATAAGCAAACTGGGAGAGTAAGGAATAGTTTACCTGTCAGATTTATGGAGAACAGAAGAATTTATGACCAAACAAAAGATAGAAGACATTATGAAATGCAAAATGGATACTTCCAATTATATTACATTGAAAAGGTTTTATACAAACAAAGCCAATGCAACCAAGATTAGGAGGGAAGCAGAAAACTGGGAAAGAATATTTACAACCAGTATCTCTGATAAAGGCCTCATTTCTAAAACATATAGAGAAATTTATAAGAATACAACTGGTCAAAGGATATGAACAGGCAGTTTTTAAAGGAAGAAATTAAAGATATCTATAGTCAAATGAAAAAAAATTCTCTATATCATTATCGACTAGAGAAATGAAAATCAAAACAACTCTGAGGTACCACATCATACCTATTAGATTGGCTAACAAAACAGGAAAATTATAAATGCTGGAGAAGATGTGGGAAAATTGGAACACTAATGCATTGTTGGTCTAGTTGTGAACTGATCCAGTCATTCTGGAGAGCAATTTTGAACTATGCCCAAAGGGTTATAAAATGTCCATATCCTTTGACCCAGCAATACCACTTCTAGGGCTATATCTCAGAGAGATCACACAAATGGGAAAAGGACCCACATGTACAAAAATATTTATAGCAGCTCTTTTTGTGGTGGCAAAGAATTGGAAATTGAGGGGATGCCCATCAGTTGCAAAATGGCTGAACACGTTGTGGTATGTGAATATAATGAAATATTATTGTGCTATAAGAAATGATGAGCAGGCAGACTTCAGAAAAACCTGGAAAGGCTTGAATGAACTGATGCTGAGCAAATTGAGCAGAACCAGGAGAACACTGTACATAGTAACAGCCACAATGTACAATGACTAACTTTGATAAACTTATCTCTTCTTAGCAATGTAAGGATCCAAGACAATTCCAAAGAACTCATAATGGAAAATGCTTATGATAGTTTTCTTTCCAGAAAAAGAACTATGGAGTCTGAATGTGGATTGAAGCATATTATTTGCTCTCTCTCTCTTCTTTTTTTCCTTTTTTTGTTTGTTTCTTCTTTCTTGTGATTTCTCCCATTGGTTCTAATTCTTCTTTACAGCATGACTAATGTGAAAATAGGTTCAATATGAATATACATGAATATATGTGTAGAATCTATATCAAATTACATGCCATCTTTGGGTGGGGCAAGGAGAGCGATGGGGATAAAATTTAGAACTCAAAATCTTATGGAAGTGAATGTTGAAAACCAAAAATAAATAATTTTTTTAAAAAGGCCATCTCTAATAGGTTCCTTCACTTTCTTTTTTCTAACTCTCTTCTTAACCCCTTACAATCTGGCTTCTTACTTTATCATGCCACCAAAATAGCTTTCTCCAAAATTACTAATGATCTCTTAGTTATCAAATTCAATGGCCTCTTCTCAGCCCTCATTTTCTCCTTGACCTTCTGGAGATTTTGCCTCTATTACACATTCTCTCTTCCCTGATGTTCTCTTCTGTCTAGATTTTCAGGGTATCACTCTCCCTTGATTTTCCTCCTACTTATCTGACCACTCTTTCTCTGCCTCCTTTGCTGGATCATCTTCCAGATCATGCCCTCTAACCACAGGCAGCCCTATCCTCTTTTCTCTCTATGCTACTTCACTTGGTGATCTCATCAACTCCCATGGATTCAATTACCATCTCTAAGCTGGTGATTCTCAAATCCACCTTTGATGCCTCAAACTCTCTGCTGACCTCCAATCTCACGTCTCCAGCTGCCTTTCTGATATTTTGAACTGGCTATCCAGTAGACATCTTAAACTCAATATGTCTAAAACAGAACTTATTACTTTCACCCTAAACCCTCCCCTCTCCTACCTTCCCTATTGCTATAGAGGGCAATGAAATCCTCCTTGTCCTTGACCAAGGAGTCATCCTGGATTTCTCCCTGCCTCTCATCCCTCATATCCAAGCTATTGCCAAGGCCTATTGATTTCACCTTTGCAACATCTCTCCAATATACTGCATTCTCTCCCCTACCATCAGTCTAGTGCAGGACTTCATCCCTTCACACCTGATTATTGTGATAACCTGTTGGTGGGTCTGCCTGCCTCGAGGCTCTCCCCACTTCAATCCATCCTCCATTCAGCCACTAAAATGATTTTCCTAAAGTGCATGTCCAATCGTGTCACCCTTCCCAGTAAACTCCAGCGGCTTCCTATTGCTTTCAGGAAGAAGTACAAAATGCTATATTTGGCATTCGTATCCTAGCCCTCTCCTGCCCTTTCAGTCTTCTTATATTTTACTCCCCAACATATACTCTTTTGTCTCCTGACTCTGGCCTCTTGGCTGTTCCAGGAACAAGACACTCCATCTCTCAGCTCCAGGAATTTTCTCTGGCTGTGTCCCACACCTGAAATGCTCTCCTTCCTCCACTCTGAATATTGACCCCTGGCTTCCTTTAAGTCCCATCTAAAATCCCACCTTCTACAGCAAGCCTTGCCCAGGCCCTCTCAATTTCGGTGCCTTACCTCTGTTAGTTATTTCCTATTTATCCTGCATAGAGTTTGCTTCGTGCATATTTGTTTACAGGCCATCTCCTCCATTAGATTAGAAGCTCCTTGAATGCAAAGACTGTCTTTTGCTCATTTTGTATCCTCAGCACTCAGCACAGTGCCTAGCACAGAGTAGGAGATTAATAAATGATTGTTTGATTGATTTATTGGGTCCGGCCTAGAACTGACTGTTTGAATTGTACTGGATGAATTTTCTGTCCCTAGAGAAAGGTGTCCTGTGGTTGATGTCAACACTCTAACATAAATGTGCCCTCATATGTACAATTATCCCTTCCACATCATGACGTTCCCCATCAGTATATTGTGGGTTGGCATAAGAAATTAAATGGGAATTTTGGGGAAGCTTTGCAGAAACTTCAGATGACACATGAAGGCCAACAAGACACACAAAAAATTTAGAAACTCAGAAATGCATAAAATATATGTATAGCATTGTATATTATCAACATATTTTATCTTTTAATGCCATAGTAATTCAGACTTCTTCTCTGATGTGAAGAGAGGGCCAAAAAATTTTATGTGGATTTTCCAGATCGTGGGGGTGACGTGCCCCTACCCTTCAATGCAGAAGAGATAACTGTATTGCCACTGAACCATATTATCCATTGCTAGAGCACAGATTCTAAGTATTTTTTCTAATAGTGTGAATGGATTTGCATTTATTCATCTTCATTATCTCACTCAGAAATACCTGTGACTGGTAAAAAAAATGGCTGCAGGGGTTAAGAGAACAATCTACTTCCATGGAAATACAGGAAGTTAACTCACTCATCTTGTCCAGACTCACAGCTTGTATTGCCTTCAGCTGAAGTTAGCATGTTGCCACTT
The DNA here is from genome assembly GCA_028646595.1 of Phalanger gymnotis. Lineage (NCBI taxonomy): Eukaryota > Metazoa > Chordata > Mammalia > Diprotodontia > Phalangeridae > Phalanger > Phalanger gymnotis. The sequence continues at coordinate 394,920,414 of CM053622.1, read as the reverse complement.
TAAAATGATCTGGCTTCAAATTTATCCTTTGCATGAAGCAAATTGCACTTGTCAAACCACCACCTGTATCTTCAGTGTTGTTTTCCTAAACCCATTCCAAGCAGACCTCTCTAGTTTTTGACTCACTCACTGTTTGAGACAGTTTCCTGTCTAGCTCCTGGATATGGTGCCTGGATCAGAACCTCTGAAATTCCAGGCTTTGAATTTTACTTACTTTGGGTATTGCCTTAACTCTGACTTTGTATTCAGGTCAACCCAGCCCTAACGTTTCCAGTCTTATTGGGTTTCTTATTCCCTGAACTTATTCCTACTAATCTTTACATACTTACCTGCTTCCCATTCCCACCCCTACCCTCAAAGGCCAGAGGGATCTGACCACTGCTGGGATTCAATCTAAGACTTGGCTTCGCTTGCACCATGATGTAACCTACTGAGCTCATGGGCCACAGACAGTGTATACCATAAATAAATACACATAATCTTCCTAAATACTAGCTTCCTAAACAGTCTTCCTAACAGTGTTAACAGTCAGAATCCACATTCAGCTTAAGACTGTCTTCTACATGGTCCTCTCATTTCTTAGTGCCCTCCCCTCACATCCCTACAGTTACTAAGTATTGACCATATATGTGTGTGTATGTGTGTGTACACATATTATATATATTTTTCTGTGCGTATGTTGCTCTTCTCACCCCCATCCCCCAATAGAATATAAACTTGAGGCAGGCACTATTTCATTATTGTTTTTGGTAGGCTCAGTGCTCAGCCCATAGTAGGTACTTAATAAATACTTATTGAATAAATCATACAGAAAATTCACAAAATTAGTTTCAACTTGGTCATTCTGCTTTCACTATAACTAATTCAGACCAGTCTGATTTAGTTACCCAACATGCCACTCACTTTCACATTCTAGACTTTCTCCAAAGTCTATGTCACTCTATTCACTATCACATACATCCTGCACCCTAGTTCATTCTCCCACCCACCCAAAGGGGTGCTGGAGATAGCTCTAATTGGTTGGTGAGAGTTGTTAAATTTTCAAGGCCAGCCTCGTAAACCTGGTAAATTGGCAAGCTACAGGTCAGGGCTTGATTTATTGTCTTGTTGATTATCTAGATTCAAGAATGTGATGGAGAAAACATTAACATGGCAGATTAAACATAAAAGTGAGTCATGCATACATTTTTTTTCTGACAGTCAATTGTTAAATTTTTATCATCACATCCCTGTACTCACCCACCCCTCATCCCCCATGGCCTTGGGGAAATTTCTTCCTTAAGAGAATTAGATCTCAGAAAATGCATAATTTAGATACACTATATAAGACTGAAATTGATTTAAAGATTTCATCATGAGCCTTCTGTTGGTATTCATGTTGAACGTGTTGGGGGCAGAGGATTGAGGTGGGTAGCAACACTAGAAAGCAGGTCGCTATCAGCCCCCATGAAGTCTTTCTCAGATCAGAGCCCAACAAGCCATCCGGGCTCATGAGCTCCATACTTTAAATCAGCTTACTGACTTAGACACTTCCTTCCCCTCAGTGAATTCTTCCCTCTTTCCAGGCTCCCTCAATCAAACCAGAAAATCCTCTCAGCCCTTTGTCCATTCTTTGTCCATTCTCTTCCTTTTACCAGTCCCGGCTGTGACTGAAGCAGCAATAATCTCCATTCCTGACTCTGTCTTAATGTTCTTAAATAGATCCTGGGAAGAGCAAACATTTATTTCCTTTGTTCCACATACAACTATTACTTTCCCTTAATGCCCTAGGTCTTGATAATCACACACATGGAAAGGGGGAAGAGGGAAAAGGTGCATTCATATAATTAGTAGACAGTTTTCTTTGAGAAAAGAATCATAGCTCCATTGTCTAGATCACAAAAAAAAAACAAATTCGACTATATTTTAGTAGAGAGAAAATAATTCTACTGATGAGGGAGTCATTCTTGAAGGGAATGTAGAGAAGAGAAGGGAATAAACATTTATATAGAACCTATTATATGCCAGTCCTACACTGTATGAAACAAGCACTTCACAAATATTATATCATTTGATTTTCACAACCCTGGAAAGTAGGTGCTATTATTATATCAATTTTACAGTTGAAGGAACTGAGGCAGAGAGGAGAGAGGTTAAGTGGCTTTGCCCAGGGAAACACAGCTAGGAAGATTTGAACTTAGATCTTCTTGACTTCTTGAGGTCCAGTGCTCCAACTACTGTGCCTCCTAGCTGTATGTCAGAACACTGGCTTGTTTTAAAGCAAAGATGAAAATTAATACGAAGCTAGAGAGTATAAGGGCACCTAGGTGCACAGTAAAGTCAGGAAGACATCTCTGAATTCAAATCTGGCCTCAGAAACTTACTTGCTGTGTGAACTTGGGCAAGTCACTTAGCCCTGTTTGCCTCAGTTTCTTCATCTGTAAAATGAACTGGAGAAGGAAATGGCAAATCACTCCAGTATCTTTGCCAAGAAAAGCCCAAATGGATCATGAAGAGTTAGACAGGACTGAAATGAATAAACAACAACAAAAAAAGTATATGACAATGAGAAAAAGATATGGCATGTAATGAAAATAACTCCATTCTGATCTATTTAAATAAGTGATTGGTTAAAACTAGGATGTACTCAGAAGAAAGGATACAGCCTACAATAATTTCACATAGAAATTTAATAGTCATAAATCAGTTGCCATGATATGAATCCATAAGAACCTAAAAAATACCTTATGCAGCAAACAACTCATTTGCCAAGCAGAGAGATATAGAAGTCAAGGGTAATGCCATTTCAAAAGGATAACCTTAGAAAACATACAGAAACCACAGGGAATAAAACTAGCTTGACTAGAGACCAAAAAAAAAAAAAACAAAGGCATTCTGTTGGCATTCAAGGATAAATTGGAAAGGAGGACAACAAATAGAAGAAAAATGGAAAAGATCTGTGAAGATTTTATTACAAACCAGTATATTTGGAGTCCAATATCACAATCCTGTACAAGAGACAGAACTGACACTAAAGAGAACAAAGATAGTCAAAGTGTTAGATTAAACCAAGTATGCATATGGACATGACATAATTGTGAGAGTATTGATGAATCAATTCACAGGATGTCAGAAGAAGGGAAAAATACCAAAGGCACAGAAAATCAGACAGACTTCAGACCTCATTAATGCCAAAAATTGTCTCCAAGAAAACACCAATAATTACCTATTATATGTCTATTTTCCCATTTATTTAAAATTCTTATAAGAATTATACACGTACCCCTCAAGGACATCCTTGATAATGATGAAAGTAGGGAGCAGGCAGGATTTTATAATAATATTCTGCAGTATGCCACATCTTTATCATTATATAATTAGCTAGCTGTTTGACCCTGGGCAAATCATTTAAGCTTTTTCAGCTTCAGTTTCCTCATCTGTATCATTGCCAGGATCACACAGATAGTAAGTGTCAGAGGCCAGATGAGTCTTCCTGACTCCAGGCCTGGTGCCCTATCCACTGAGCCACCTGACTGCCCTATTCTTTGGCATACCTTCTTATTTAAAAATCCATTACTTAATGATAATTGATGTTAATTGGTTAATGGATATTGGAGAAATATCAACTGGCTAATAAATATTGGGAGCATCTAGGTGGCTGGAGTGCCAGGCCTGGATCTAGGAAGACTCATCTTCCTTAGCTCAAACCTGGCCTCAGACACTTAGTAGCTGTGTGACCCTGGGCAAGTCACTTTACCTTGTTTGCCTCAGTTTCTTCATCTGTAAAATGAGCTGGAGAAGGAAATGGCAAACCACTGCAGTATCTTTGCCAAGAAATCCCTAAATGGGGTCATGAAGAGTCAGACATGACTGAAAAAAATGACAACAACAATAAATATTGGGAGTGGAGAACTCACTACCTAGGGCTTATGAAAAGTGACAGCTGCGATCCAGGAATTCAACCTGCTAGTTCACCTATTTGTTGAGAAAGTGTTCCCAGAGCCTCTGGGGCAGATAGAACACCAGAGGTAATCTTATTCAATGGCCCTCTGATCGCTCATATTGAGCAAAGCATAAAATGCAGAAATTTTCGCTTGCCAAAGTTTCCCTCTGCATGGAGGGGATCCAACAGAGAATCAAAGATGAAGCAAGCTCCCCTGTGGACGGTGGGATGGACGATCCAGATGTTCTTCTGTGAGAACTGAAATTCAAATCCCATCTCTACCATGAGCTACCTTTGTGACCTTGGTCAAGTAATTTAATCTCTTTGAGCCTCAGTCTCTGCTCTCTGTCTATCCCTCTGTATCTTTTTCTTTATTTCTATCAGTCTGTCTGCTTTTGTGTGTGTGTGTGTGTGTGTGTGTGTGTGTGTGAGAGAGAGAGAGAGAGAGAGAGAGAGAGAGACAGACAGACAGACAGACAGACAGACGGAGAGAGACAGACAGAGACAGAGACGGAGAGAAACAGAGACAGACAGACAGACAGACAGACACACACACACACGCACGGAAACAAATGGGGTTGGGGGGGAGGAATAAAGAGCCACTGGTCCACTACAGTTTTTGTGGGCCTAGCCCATTTTACTATTAGTTCAATACTCTTGCTATCTGGTCCCTTTTTCTGTCATGAGGTTTGTGAAAGATCGGATCTCTTATACTTTGTATACTTAGTCCCTAACACAATACCTGGGGCTGCTGGGTGGCAATAGATACAGCATGAGGCCTAGAGTCAGGAAGACTTTTCTTTCTGAGTTCAAATCTGGCCTCAGACACTTACTAGCTATGTGACCCTGGATAAGTCACTTTATCCTGTTTGCCTCAGTTTCCTCATCTGTAAAATAAGCTGGGGAAGGAAATGGCAAACCGCTCCAGTGTCTTCACCAAGAAAACCCCAAACGGGGTCATGAAGAGTTGGACACGACTGAAATGACTAAACAGCAACAAAAAGCACAGCACCTGGCACACGGCAGGCACTTAAACCAGTGCTTGCTGATGGATTGGTTGCCACCATTCTGTCATGAGGATGGGAGTTACATTTCTTGATCTTTTTAATCCCATCTACTTTTAATGCTCGTCTGTTGCAGGCCCATTTTAAGAATGTGGCTCAAGAAGTCTGTGGTATCACCCTCACCAAAACTCTGCTTTCTGTGCATCTGTCTTGTCTATAAATTAAACTTAATAGAGGTTTCTTTTGTCAGATCCAGGCCCGTATACGAAGGCCTGATCACGTCTAGGCCCTTGAAGTGCTAGGAGAGACAAGGCCAAAAGACACATATGGAACCAATAAGAGGAGGCTGCCATATCCAGAAAACTCTCTTAATTGTTTCTAAACAGGCTGAATCTCCAAGCCTCTTCTCCAGTTCCTTTCTTGTGTTCATCTGTGACTGCTTCCAAGGACCACCTAAGGTGTAAACAGCATATTTTTCACAAGGGACGACATACCTTCAAGCCAACTTTTCAAGACAAATTCAATTATGGGAAACACAAGGAGACATCCTAGGGATGGGAAGGGAGCAGGGTTAGGCCGAGCAAGAATTCACCTAATGTACAGCCTCCTAGGGCAGAGCATTGGAGGAAGAAGGCCATCTGGTAGATTGCTTCCGAGTTTAATTATTCTTGCAAATTAGGTGCTAGGCTTGGATATTTCTAGGTTTCTGAAAGTCTGTAAGTACTGCCAGCTAAATATCAGCGCTAGCCTCACCCTCTAGACCTCTCCCTTGGCTTATTGGACTTCAAACCCCCACGTTCCCCTCCTCTATACTTGATCTCCCTAGTTATTGAGAAGTGGTTTGTTCTCCCATTCAGTATGATCAATACCCTGTCCTGGCATTGGCTCAACATTCACTCCCTGGGAAACCAAAGCAGGGGGAAATCTTGCTCTCTTTCTTAAGTGCTAATATCCTTTGCTTAAGCCCTTGCTGTCCCCCTGCTAACACACCTCACTCGCTCCCCACATCCCAGCCCCCATCCCCGGCTCTTTTTTTCACAGCCCTAGTTAACCTCTGTCCCACGCATGGTCCCTTGACTAGGGCACTGCACAACAATATGTGGGTTAGATGAACAAATTGGTTGTGAATTATGTGAATGTTTCCTGAAACCTCAGGCTGATTTCTCCCCACTGTGGGCCTAATCTGCAAGAAATACCACTGAGGAAGAGATCTGAGCCAATGGTATTTTATTAAAGTGTCCATGGTCCCCTCTAATGAAAAGGACCTCAGATCTTCCTCACGATCTGAGATACCCCCTTCCTCCAGGGCCTTATTTTTATAAGGCTTTATACCACTTTTAATACTTAAACACTCCAGAGGGGCTACACAAAGTACAGAATCCCATTGGTTGACAGACCTCACTTTGAGGGGCAAAAAATAATGCATCAGCTAGAAATGGTATGTCAGCAGGGGGAAGTGTCTCAAGTTGGGCGAAGTATGGGGCATCTATCTAACTAAGTGGTCATAAGATGGTCACCTTCTCACGTTGGACGAGAAAGAGTGGTCCAGAGGTGCAAAAATAAGTTGGGTGACTTTCCATGTAATTGAGTCATCTCTGCCATGCTGGGCTTGGTCACCATAACAAGGAAATACAAGGGTGGAAGACCTCAAGTTAGCTTCCTATGATTAAGTTAGCGAACTAACAATCTGCAGTTCACAGCTCTGGGGCCTAAGAAACAGAAACTTATAATCACTATGGGATCATATCAAACTGATTAATACTGATAGGAATAGAGTAGGGGCCCAAATGAATCATTTCTCACACTACCAGCAAGAACAATTATAGGCCCCCTATCAACTGATGTCTCCCCAGGGAGCAAAGATGCTTTAAAATATTATCCGGAGACAAACCTAATGAAAAACTAAGGCTCCAAGGCTCTGAAGTTAAACAGGAAAGCATCTTATTTTCTATTGTCTATTCTCTGTAGACAATACAATGTCTATTCTTTAACTCTGTCAAAATTGGACAATAATAGTTTCACAATGGAGACCAGCAATGATTTACACTGTTTGGAGATGACTGAATGTTTGCACATTTCATCTGAGAACTTGTCATTAGCAATGTAGTGAACAACACCTGCAAGGTGACAACAGAAAGTAGTTCTTGCCCTCAAGAAATTTGCATCCTATTGGGGGAAACAATGTGTATGTTGAAAATTTAATACAAAACATATACAAAGTAACATCTGAGAGGGCGGGCACGCCCATCAACAGGAGGATCAGGATAATACTCCTGCAGAAGGTGAACTCTGAAGGAAGGTTGAGATTTCAAGAAGTAGAGGTGAAAAGGGAGTATATCTGGGCACAGGGACGTGCAAAAGCAGGGAGTCAGGAGATGAAATATCCTAGATGAAGAACAATAGGTGGAAAAGTCTGGCTGTGATACAGAGTATGAAGGAGAATAATGAGCCCGAAAAGATGAATGGGAGCCAGATTGTAGAGGTCTTCAAAGGTCAAACAAAGAAGTTCAAATTTTATCCCCATAGGCAGGAGGGAGTCACTGGAATGTATTGAGTAAGGGATTAACACGATCAGACCTGCTCTTTAGGACTATCACTTTGGCAACGGTGTGGTGGATAGATGCAAGAAGGGAGGAAATGTTGTTTAGTCTTGTCTGACTCTTCATGACCCCATTTGGGGTTTTCTTGGCAAAGATACTGGAGTGCTGTGCCATTTCCTTCTCCAGTTCATTTTACAGATGAGGAAACTGAGGCAAACAAGGCTAAGTGACTTGCCCTAGGGTCACACAGCTAAGTGTCTGGGGACAGATTTGAACTAAGGAATAGGAGTCTTCCTGATTCCAGGCCCAGTACTCTATCTACTGTGCCACCTAGCTGCCCCAATTGAGTAGGGAAGTAACATGATCGGATCTGAACTTCAGGGCTATCAATTTGGCAACTGTGTGGAGGATAGATGCAGGAAGGGAGAAAGCAAATGCAGGAGAAACAATTTAGGAAATCATTTTAACAGTCTAAGTGAGCAGTGATGTTGGTCGTCCTTCATTCCCAAAGAGGACCGATAGCATCATGAGGGTGATGCCTTGACTAACACGTGGGTTGGAGTTAAGCAAGGCAGAGCTGCACAAAGTCATCAGCCTCATTCTCTCCTCTAGAGTCATCTGAATCCAGAGGCAAGACAAAAGTCAAGATGGCCCAATGTGGCCAAGATAATCGTGGCCAAGATAATGACAGTCTGAATTAGCATGGGGGCCATGTTAGCAGAGAGGGGATAGGTGTTGTGAAGGAAGAATCAATGAGCCTTTGCTACCAATTAGATAGATGTGAAGGGTAAGGGGGAGGAAAGAGATAACAACTCCAAGGTTATAAATCTGGAGGACTAGAATCATAACGTCCCCATCAGAAATATGGAAATTGGGAAGAAAAAGGGATTTTTAGGGGGAAGATAATAAACTATGTTTTGGATATGTTGAATTTGAGATGTCCACCAGACACAAAGTTGGCAATGTCTAGTAGGGACCTGAATTAAAGAAATATTGGGGCTGGATATAAAGATCTGAGAGTCATCTGCACAGACAGAGAACTCACACAAGGCCAGTGTTCAGATGGAGGGCAGAAGAAGAGACACAAGGACACTCTCGAGGTCTCTCTGAAGAATTTTATTTGATTGTGTGACATGGGAGATACTGGCAGAAGACTGCTCAGCGTGGGGTGCCAGCATTGTGCTCCATGAGTGAAGCAGAATTGTAGTAGTTCAAAAGAAATGTGAGATGCACAAATTGAGAGACATCTCCGTTCCAAATCTTCACATGGACTATTTGTACCTGACCTGTGGTAAAGCCTTCCGAGCTCATACTGGTCTGATCAGTCACAGTTGGGCATGCTGGACCTTGACTCCAACATAGTGATGCCATTTTGGTCCTCTTCAAGAATGAAGGACAACAACCAACCATCTGTACAAAGGTGATTGTTGAACCCCTGGGAGTTAAGGCTATCAGCAAGAGACAATGTAGAGAGAGGCCAGAGGAAAGTGCCCAGGAAAGAACCCTGAGACACACTCAAGCATAGGAAGTGGGATAAAAATGATGATCTGGCAACAAAGGCTAAGAAGAGGCAGCCAAATAGGTAGAAAGAAAGCCAAGAGAAAGCAATGTAAGGAAAACCCACCCAGGAAAGAGATGGATGCATCAGAGAGGTCAAGGAAAAGGACTAAGAAAAGGCTATTGGATTTGAAAATGCAAAGATAATTGGAAAGAACAATTTCGGTTGAGTGATGAGGTTGGAAGCCAAATTGTAAGGGACTGAAAAGTGAACAAGAGGTAATTAGTATAGATTCTTTTTTTCTAGAAGTTTGTTGGGAAGGGGAAGAAGAAAAATTATGCGGGATGATAGCTTGAGGGCATGCTAGAATCAAGGGAAGGGTGTTAAGGATGGAAGTGATGTGGACATGTTTGCAAGCAGTAGGGAAAAATCCAATGGATAAGAAGAAATTTAATCTAGAAGAATGGAATAATTGAAGGGTCAAGCTCTCAAAGGATATGAGAGGGAATGAAATCAAGAATACAAATAGAAAGGTTGCTTTTCTGCAGGGAGAAGGGTCACCTCTTCCTTGTATAGTGCAACCAAGGCGAGAGATGCTGTTGAGGTGATTTGGAATGTAGAAATGGAGAGAGGAGGATGGATAGTTTCCATTTTTTGTCCAACTCTCTACCCACTGCTTCTTAAACTGTGATTCGTGATCTCATATGGGGTCGCAAAAAATTTGGCAACAGTAAAAGATTTCTGAATGTGTGACAATCACAAATTAATTAAAAATCAAATGTGTAATGGATCTGAGGTGTTTCTGGCAGCGCTTGCCTGTGTTGCATCTCACAACTTCACTGCAGCCTTGCTTCTGAACATGAAGTACATGCACTTTGCATTGCGCATGCCCACAGGCCATGCAACACCAAAGAACACTGCTGAAAACCTGAGAAGGGTCATGAGCGGAAAAAGTTTAAGAAGCCCTTCTTACTGTAATACACTGACAGGTGAGATTACGTGAAATAAATTTGTAGTGGACCAGCAGCACATGTGTTGAAATGGAGAAGGCGATGGGCAAATCACTTGGCCTCTGGGGGCCTCATTTTCATCTTTAAAATGAAAGGGTTAGACTAGATGGCTCCTCAGGTCCATCACAGCTCTGCAGTTTATGGAGTGTGTCACATCCATGACCTCATTTGAGCCACATCAAATGTGGATAATAATGTAGGCATTATTATTCCCATTTTAGAGTTGAGGAAACTGAGGTCACACAGCTAGTAAGTGGAAAAGCCAGGACTCAGAACCAGGTATTATGACTTCAATAGGGCCCTTTGCCTCTCAGCTTGGACAAGCACTCTCAAAATGGTCGGAATGGGTGTTGTTAACTTCTGTCTGGGACTCTAAAGCTGGTAAAAGGAAATGTTGGACAATATGAGGCAGGACTTGTTTTGAACATAACTTAAGAAGCCAAGAGCTTCACACCATCCAAATGTGGTTTCTGGCTTAAAGGAAAGGAACGTTTGCAGTAAAAGACTGAGATAAGTCTCTGTGCAACCTGAAAACTGCTGACTTCTGGTAGTGCCATTCGAAACAGGGAATGCAGTATACAAAGTAAGCCTCCTGAGAATAGCATTCAAACCTGAAAATGGGTCTGGGCTGGGGCTGGGAGCTAGCTCCCTGAATGACAGTCTAAGTGTTATTGCCAGGGGCACCATGGAGTGAGCCGGTTGCCAGGATTCCTGAGGTACCTGGGTTTGGGTGGCCCTCCAGATTCCAGGCTGTGCCTCTCAGGGATTAATGATTGTTTGTCCAACCGTACACATGAGCACTTGTTTGCTTAAAAAAAAAAGCTCAGTTGTTGTGTGTCTACATTCCCAGCTAATACTGTGAATAGATTGCTGCCTTCCACTAAGCTGGGGCCAGCCTCTCGTTAACAATAGTAATAACTCAGGTTGCTATAGCTTTTCAAGGTTTACAAGGTGTTTTTCCCTATAACAACCTGATGAGGTAGGTAGTATAAGCATATTAATCATGGTGTAATGGAAAACAAATCAGATTTGGAGTCAGAACAATTGGGTTCAGATCCAGGCTCTGTTACTTACTGTGACCCTGGATAAATCACTTAATGATTCTAGGGCTCTGGTTCTTCATCTGCTAAAATTAAGGGGTTCAATGAGATGACCTGTCTGAGCTCCTTTCCAATTCTAAATACTATGATCCCAATATTGTACTCCCCTCAGAGTCCAATGAGGAAGTCTGAGACCCACACAAGGTGTCTTTCCGTTCTCACTGGTCCTGGAGAGGGAAGTGAAGTCTCCCTCCCACCAAAAGCCTAATTTCCCTTACGTCCCCCAGTGAGAAACCTAAAAGGTTTTTGACCTTGAAGATATAGGAGAACTTTGACACAATCCTAGCTAAGGAGTGAGGACAGAACCCTGGTGAAGATCCTTGCACTCAACCTTTCCAAATTGGGCCCAAGGGGGCTGGTCAAGTAGCTGCTGCTCCCCTAACCAAGATAAGAGGAACTTTAAGGTCTATTTGCTATGCAGAAAATGGACAGCCCTGAGACCTCTAGTGCCCATCAGACGGGCAGAAATGAGAGTCTTCGGGTGAGACTAGACAGGTCATTTTCCCTTCTCCAACCCAATTAGAGTAGAGACCAACTTCCCAAAGCTCCCTTGTGGGTGGATATATACTGAGTGGCTGGCATTTAGAAATGTTTCCTCTTTGAATGGTATTTTGAGTCTCTTATTATACATTCAAAACTATATTAAAACCACAAAGTTATCAAATCTGTGACAGTTCTGTTTATCTAAATGCACATAGGGATATTATAAAGGGCTGAAAGATATACCTGCAAGAGAAAGAGATTTAAAACTTTGAAGTTTTGTAAATGCAGTTTGGATTTCACTGTGCAAAATGGCTAGGGGTTCAGGGTCACACGTTTAACAGAAATGAGAGAAAGAGAGAGAGAATAGTAGAACCAGAAAGACAAGCAGAGACCAGAGACACAGAAGGGAAAGAGGCAGAGAAAGAGAAAGGAGAGAGAAAGAAAATAATCCCTGGGAAGATACTGCTAGCAGATGCAGGCCAGTACTGTTACAAGAAGCAGGTGAATGAACTAAGGGGGTGGGGCAGCCATTTTTTCCCTTCACCCCTGGAAAGCAATGCATGTTGGGTTTGAAAGGAAGGCCCCAGAAGAAGAAGGAGTAGCTAGGGAAGCCCCTCTCTTGAGAAATGAAGAGGGAGAGATTTCTTCAAGGCATGAGAAGTTGGGTCCCCAGAAGTCAGGGGTGATTTACAGCTCAATTTGCCATCCTTGCCATGCCTTGGACCTAGTGGTTATATGTTAGGGCTCACCGGAAATTAAAGTTTTTCTTTCTATTATTTGTTCTTTGAGGTGGATTTTCCCAGCATGGCTTTGGCAATACTCTCATGCTGATTTTTTAAAAATTCTTTCCTTTTGAGGCTCTTGAGTATTGAAACGAATTTAGCTCTTGCTATTTTTTTGAAGAATTTTTTTCTTTTCATAATTTTTAATGAACATTTCATTGAAACAATGTTTATTATCTCCAATTTATCCCACCCACATACACACAGACACACACACAGACACAGACACACACCTTGTTTGTACAGAGTTGTTTACATGTAGTCTCCCCTCAATTGATTGTGAGCTCCCTGAGGGCAGGGACTGTCTTTTCCTTTTCTTTGTATCCCTAGATAATATAGTGCCTGGCATGTAGTAGGCACTTAATAAATGTTTATTGACTGTCTGACATTTTTTTCCATCCAAGTTTTACAGCCTAGTTTTTTTTTTTAAATCCCGTTTTTAATTTTATCTTTCTTTTGCTGTGTTTGGGTTTTGTTTTAGCTTCACAAATGTTCTCATTTTCTTTCTATTACAATCAATTTGTTGCATTCATATGGCAAATTCAGTGCTACCAATAACAAAATAAGTACACGTTCTGCTAAGATTATATATACGTATACGTATATATTATATATTCATATACATGCCAATAATACTGATTGGGGTGCAGCAGATTAGTTACATACCAATTACCGGTATCTGAATGTTCTCTTGTCTTCCTGTTTTATTACTTACCTATTTGGTTATACATTCAGTATTTACTAAATGATTCATTGTTTTACTTCGTTAGTGCAGATGATGCTACATGTTGAGTGCTTAAAGAAACAGTCATTTCGGATGTTCTGATGAAACAATCTTTTACAAATATGGAGGCAGCATATGATGTGAACTGTCATGGAATGCATATAAAAGCACATAGAGGCCTACTGACATTAGGAGTAGACCTTGGGTATAAAACAAAAGGGCATCATGAGAGTTTTGAAAGGACCCATGAAAAGTTAGGGGGCTTGTTCAATGGTTTATAGCAGAAAATATGATGATTGCTTCACATATAGATAAAGAGGAAGAAGTAGGAAATGTATCTGGCTATTGATCTTTAATCACCCTTTGAGAAAGAGTTAAAGAGCTGGAAGATTTCATGCTCAAAGGTTTGCCAGTGGAGAAATTCAGAGGTATGTTTATACCAGAGAAAGGTACTTCATTCATAGGCAGGAGTTATAGGCAGTCATCAGACATTCAGAATCTTCTTGGGAAGCATCCTTGTCCTCCTGGGGAATAATTAACAGCGGTTTGACCTGAGCATTATGTAGAATAGTTAAAAGGCAAGAAGATGTCTGTAAGAGACAAAATGTGTCATCCAGCGCAGAGGTTGACAAACTATGGCCTGAAGGTCAAATATGGCTCATCACTTGTTTCTGTATGGCCCTCAAGCTAAGAATGTCTTTTACATTTTAACATTTTACAGTAAAAAAAAAAATTCTTAGCTTATAGGCTATATAAAAACAGGGTGAATTTGGCCTATGGGTTGCAGTTTGTCAACCTCTGATCCAGTATAAAGTATCAGAGGTCCCACTTTTGAGTTTGTGAACTTTCTGGGAGCAGAGAAACCTGTAATTACATATCAGGAGTTTTTACAAAAACTGGAGTGGCTTTTGGGCCTGGCCTGAGCTGAGATGGCATTTGCTGAATTCAGCAAAACAATTTAACACAGAGACTCGCCATCCAAATTTGTGATGTGAGAGGCTCCCCTATTATTAAAACTGGTAGAAAAAGGAAAGATACAGCCTGAGAGAAAAATGACCCAAATCAGCAGATGGTGTTACCCAGGGCATATCATTTTATGACCATAAAAATGGTCTGGCACAAGACATGTCTAGAAAATGCCTCATTAGAAAATAAACATTTCACTCTCATGCAGTTACTAGAAAAAGTTTTTAAAAATTGAGCACAGAAACATGAGTGATGAATGTATTTAGAAAAGGATTATAAAGCTGGCACATGAGAGACTGAATTTCAAAGAATCAGCAGAGAGAAATGAAGACAAGATCGGAGATGAAGATTACACCAGATTCTAAAAACAGAAAGCATGACCTCATCATCATTTGTTCATGGGTCTATCCTATCCAGAATCATTGGACCATATAGTGAAGTGATGGTCAAAATTGAGACTGTGGCATGTACCACTATACATAGGGCATCTTAAGTGATTATCATATCCCAATTATTCAGAATCATATCCCAATCATTTAGAGATACATGAGACAAATACTTTTATGTCTACGGAAGACTAAGATTTTATAGACTGAATGACAAAGACTACTTATATTTGGGGTACATCGAAGTGAATTTGAAGCTTCCCAATGAAGCCATTGGCATCAAGAGGAAGGCAAACGCCAATCCAGCAACTATTGTGGGTATGTCAACACTGATTGAGACTAGTCCTGATTTATTGAAGGTATTGGCAGGTTAATATAGACAACAAACTGGAGAGTGATATCTCCACATTTTAACCATCCCGTTAGTGTGTAGTTTTGTTGTTGCTTAATCGATTAGCTATGTCTTGACTCTTTGCGACTCCATTTGGGATTTTCTTTGTAAAGATGCTGGAGTGATTTGCCACATTACCTGCTCCAGCTTATTTTATAGATAGAGAAACTGATGCAAACAGGGTGACTTCCTCACTTGTGTGACTTCCTCAGGCTCACACAGCTATTAAGTGCATGGGGGCTTACAGAAAAACAGAAGCCAGTGGTAACAGTCTACCATCATGAGAATATTAGGGGACTACTAACAAGTGAAAGAGTTTGGGACTTATGCAAGATATGTACAGAAATGTATGTGTGTATGTGTGTGTGTGTGCATGCGTGCATGTGTGTACCTTCATTCCTTGAACCAACCTCTTTATATCAATTTGTCTGTGAAGGACTAAAGGTGAGAAAGATTATGAGAACTAATGCAAGTCCAGAAGCAAGATGGTGAGCTAAAGCACCCAAGGTCCAGCCCTAGAAGGCACCTGATCGTTCATATAGCGGCTGAAGTTGAACTCTGCAATAGAGTTCAGTATTGTATCCCATATGCATGTCGTACCAAGAAGCAGATGGTGTTACCCAGGGCATATCATTCTATGACCATAAAAGCACTATATGAAGACTTCAGACATATGGATAAAGGGAAAACCCTGAAGCTAGTTGGAACCAGATGTTACTGGCCCAAGATGGCAGCAGATGTCACTAAGAAGTGTAAGCCTTTTCCTTTTGTGCTCCTAACTTATTTGGCATATTTGGAGAACATAAGCTCTAGCAAGCCTTTGGAACTTGTCTGCGTTGACCTACTTTTTCTTATCGTTGGAGGAAGAGAGTAAGAACATAAACCTATTTTAGAGGCAATCCTTTTACCACACATACATAGGCTTACACAATTAGAAATCAGAAAACTTTCATAGTTGCTTAAATATTGTGAGAGATGTATTTCCCAATATATGGACTTCTTCTGAGGATCCATTCTAAGGCAGAAACTTTGAAGGCACAGTAGTCAAGAAAACATTAGCTTTGACTGGCATCAAGAAATCTAGAACTATATCTTACCATTCCCAAGGAGATCCACAGCCTGACAAGTTCAAACCCATGTTGCTGAACGTGTTAGGAACACACAGAACAGTGGCATTTCTTACACACATGGACAACCCTGCCAGAAACGATGGCCATAGGCTTTATTTACACCATACTTGCTGATAATTTGGCAATAGTTATGAAGTACTTTGGAGTCTCAGATGTTGAAAAGGACACAAATATTCTCCAAATCCCACCCTGGGACCTTGTGGATTAGTGAGAACTCACTCCATCTAGCCAGTCCCAGGATCCAGATCACATGATCTTCTTGTCATGATGCCCAGGGCACCCTCTCCTGCTACTGCCCACTCCCAGCCAGGCCTCTGGCTCCTGCCCTCAGGGCTATGTTAATGGTGAGAGCTCAAGACATTTAGACCACAGCCACGTGCCTTGTTATCTTCCTTCTACCTTCATGCATGTACCTTGGGAAAGGGTGCTTTATTTGGTTATGCTACGACTACTTACCAGGCCTGTGACTTCACCCTGCCCTATTCCTCATTCCCTTTTTTATTTTATTTCATGTTAGAATTTTAACTTCTTGAAGATAGGGGCTGTCTCTCTTTTATATTTGCATCCCCAGTTCTTAACACAGTGTCTGGCACTTCATAAGTGCTTGATAAATACTTTTTTCATTCATTCTTTAATCACTTCATTCACTCATTACTTCTTTCATAACCAGGGAAGCTCTCAGCTGAGATGCTACTGTTATTATCATTATTGTTATCTATTAGCCATGACTTCAGCTCAGAAGAACTCTGACAGAAACAAATGACAGTACGATACCTGTGTTCACTGTCAAGACCTTGTAGATGGATTGACTGACTGAACGATTTCAACAAGGAGACAGTCATGTCGAGAATCAATGGTGTCCAAAGCACACACAAGTTAGCAGATCAATGGAAAGATACTCTATATTTGGTTTTTAAGGGATTGAGCAACTTGCCTATTTACAAAAGAGTCTCAGAGACGCTGGGGATCCTAGAGTTTGGCAGACTCTCTGATGAGCAGGAGTAACAAGACGGACAATTAGCATAGTGACCTCTGAGTAAAGGAGACAAACCACTACTGGTATAAAGATTGCCTGAACCCAGCCTGAACCCAGAAAGTGCTCTTTCAAGTGAAGAAGACTCCATGGGCTGTAACCCAACAATCTTTCCTTGAACTGAGAACTTCCTTTCACATGGGAGAGGATTGAAGCCAGTGGCAGAACCTTTCCTGCCTAGAATTTTATTGGCAGAGACTATCTGGGTGCTGAGAGAACACACTGAGCAGCCTTTCTTTGGCTAAACAGCCTCAGTGTGTATTGATAATTAAGGTGGGACTTTTTTTTTTTTTTACTGTTTTCTCTTTTAGAATGCTAAAGTAATCAAGTGCCTTTGATTAATTCTTGCTAGGTGCTAAGCCCCAGGCCCACACCCTTTTGCTGATTAGATGTGAAGCCTTCAGGCCCTGAACAGGGTATATAAACTGAGAGGTTAGCATTTGGGGTGCTCACTGGAAGAGTGTTGATGTGGAGACTCCGGGTAGCTGCTAGAGTCCCTCGGCTTTGAAGAAAACCCAGATGTTGGTACTTCTCTTTCTGGTAACGATGTATGTGATGTTGTGATCAGACAAAGCCTGTCTGGTGAATTGTGTTGTTTGATCTGTTGATATTTTCTGTTTGTAATTTCTATTTGTATTTGCTCTGAAGTTCAGGGTGCTGGCTTTTCCTCCTGAACTTAGTGAATGGTATACGTATGTTTAATTAAAGTTGCTTTCCTTAGAAAAGCAGATCAAAGAACCTGTGCTGGCAGCCCTTCTGTGTGCTGATGTTGTTGGTCCTACACAGCCACAGTAGTGGCAAGCCACATTGTTGTTACACAATGTTAGGACTACAGCCCTAGGACAGATAAGTCAGCAGGTTGCAGGAAAAATAGGTCTATTCAGTTGATGAACAGAGTTAATTTTAGTGTTGCAGGAGAAACTGTAGTTTACATGCATGATTATGCATGCAAACAGATGAAAATATTAATGTCTACACATGAGATAACATGTACATCAATGAAACATGACATTTCATGTATAAACAATATAATCATCTGATTGCATGTATAATATATATGCTTATTTGCTTATGTTAGTAGTTTGCATGTACTATACCTACATCTGTCAGTGATACTTTTTAATCTTATTTGATATTTTATTTTTCCACTTACCTGTAAAAACAATTTTAACATTCTTTGTTTTAAATTTGAAGTTCCAAATTCTCTCCCTCTCTCCCTCCCCCTCATTAAGAAGACAAGCAATTTGATATAGATTATACTTATGTAGTCATGCAGAAAACATTTCCATGTAAGTCATTCTATGAAAGAAAACATAGACAAAAAACCCCTAGAAAAATAAAGAAAAAGTATATTTGATCTGCATGCAGACTCTACCACTTCTTTCTCTGGAGATGGACAGCACCTTTCATCATAAGTCCTGCAGAATCTGCTAGTGATACGTTGTCTTTCTGTTAATTGATTCACATATATGCTAATACTTATGAATAGTTTATCCTTATGTAGGCCTACTAATATTGCTTTGCTTTTTGTGTTTGTTTGCGTGCTATAGATATGCATATACTATCACGAGATGCACATGCAATATGTAATTTAGACATCTAGCCACTGAAACAGTAAGTTGAGCAACACTTTGCGCTGTGTTGTATCCACTGCATGTATTACTAATATACATTTGATGTAAATAGTATCATGGAATAATCACCTATGCTATTGCAATAATCATCCTAATTATTTTAAGTGCTGATATTTCTTTTGATGTTTGTGATGTATATTTTCATATGTTAAATATACTTTGGGATTCTGCAAGGGACTGCAAAATTTCTGGCCTGAGGGAGAAATGTAGCACTATTTCTAGAACCTAATAAAGATGATGATCTGAGAGGTAGACATGGTATAGGCTCTTTTGTTCAGAGTATCTTCTAGTTTTTACTTGCTTTGAAGAGTTCCTCCAATTAGAGACAGTTGAGATTTTGAACTTGAAGCTGCTAAAAAAAATAGTGGTGAAACTGGGACCATGGTGAAGCTAAGGGACCATGACAGGGCTCTACCAAGGTTCCTAGTATTTCAAGAGCAATTCAAGCCATGGCCTGAGAAGCCACTATTCTCCTGAATAGAGTGAGAAGACCCCCAAATTTGGGAGGCATTGCTTTGGAGAAAAGGGAAGGTCCAAAGGCTGCTAGTGCCCACTGGACAAGAAACAAAAGTTAACAGGTTTCCTTTTCTGATAACAGCTGAGTTCATTTCCCTCCCAGCATTGTCCTGGAAGAAGAGGCTCACTCCTCTCCTGACCTCCTTCCAGATTTCACTGGGAGAAGTGGGGTGGGAGAAAGTCCTTCCAGGCTGGAGACTGAGTAACTGGTATTTATAGCTGCTTTCTCTTTAAGTAGTAGTTTGGGTTTCTTGTTATGTGCTTGAAACTGAATTAAAACCAGATAGCTCTCAAATCTGTGCCAATTTTGCTTATTTGAATGCTTCTAGGGATATTTGAGAGAGGGGGGACAAATCCAGAAGGACATCTAAATGACTAATATTATGCAAATTTCATTTGGATATTTCCCATACACACTGAGGGGGGGGGTGAGGTTGAGCTACACTTAAAAAATATGGGAGTTTATTTGGTTAAATAATAGAGAGAGAGAGAGAGACAGAGAGAGAGAGAGAGACAGAGAGAGAGAGAGACAGAGAGAGAGAGACAGAGAGAGAGAGAAGGCAAATGTTGGGAATAAACTACTAGTAAATGTAAGACAGGATTGTCACAAAAGGTGAGTGAGTGAACCAAGGTGCATATCCATTTTCCCCCCTTTTCCCTAGAAGGCCCAAGTGGGATATGAAAAGAAAGCCATATCCAGGAGAATGAGTGCTAAGAAAGTTCTGTCGATGTGAATGGAGGTAGAGAGTGAGTTCCTCAGACACATGCAGACAGGGTCCCAGACTTAGGGGTTTAACTGACAATTCAGCCTTTCTTGGTGACCAGTGACCAGTGACCTGGTAATTATACCCATTTTACAGATGAAGAAACGATCTCAGAATTGTGAAGTGGTTTGCTTATAGTCACACAGCAACTTTCAAAGCCAGGATTTTAAGTCAAGTGACACTAAGGCCAATGCTCTTTCTAATACACCAACCCACTTCTTTATTCCTTACAAGGAAATCTGAGCATGCCCTGCTTTGAGGCAACCTCAAACCAAACCAAAACAACACAAAAACCCATCCAACTCAAAAGTTTATTTTGTAATAACAATCTTCACTTAACAAAAGCTATGGGGAAATCAGAGTCAGAGCTGCGAAGGAATTCTTAGAGGGAACAGAAGTTCTTGGTCTAAGTTCCTAGAAGGAAGAGGAGATCCTAACTACACTGAATACTTGGAACAAAGGAGAAGCAAAATGAAAGAGATACAAGGCTAAGGATCAGTCTACAACCTCATCTTTCATCAGTACTATATCCGGACACAGCCATGTTTTGATGCTCTCAGCAGAAACCATGGCCACCCAAGAGCAAAAGGAGTCATTTGTGGGATTTCCACAAGTTTGAACTCCATGTTTGTAAACCCAGAGATTGAATTCTGGTCTAAGTTACAATTATTTCTATTATAATAATACATTTTAATAGTAATTGCTATTTCCCATTCTTTATCTCAGTGGTAAACTAGTTGCTAGTACTCTCTCTCCTAATTATCTTGTATTTATTTATCTGTTCAATATTGCAGTCCTCCACTAGAATATAAGTTACTTGAGGACAGGGACTAATTTTTTTGTTTTTGTATTCCCAACACCTAGCACAATGCTTTACACATAGTAGGTGTTTAATGAATGTTTATTTAAACGAATTAAATAGGATTCCCCATTGGTTAACCCTACAGAGCTCTACACTGCATCCCAAATAAAAATTACAGCTTAATGTAGCCCCATCCTGGGGCTACTTCCCCAACTCCCACTTGCATTGGTGGTTCAGGTCTCCAGAAGGCAGTTGTTACTTCTACCCAAGTGTCTGGGGAAATACTGAGGGACTAGGGTGTCTAGTATTATCACTAACGATGATGAGTACCCCTACATGATATACTTTCTGTTATCAATCAGACTTAGCTTTTAGTAGAATATCAGCTAAGGAGGGATAGGAAGGAGGGTTATTATAGAAACATCAAACTAAGGACACACTCTTGCCTTTCAAACAAAAGGCTCTTGGGGAGATGGTTCAGACTTAGAAAATACATATAACCGAAGGGTAGACTCCATTTTCTTCTTTTGTGGAGTCCTCCTTAAGGTCCCCTTCAGTATATAGCTTTCTGCTGAGCCCCAAGAAACAGTACCCTTGTAGATTTCTGAAAGTGCCTTTCCTCAATGGGTCTAGTTTGTCCTTGGGGTGTCCCTCAGATCCTAATGCAGACGCTAATACCAATGCCAATGGGAAATTCAGAGTTTTTGACCTTTAGAGGTTCACAAGGTCAGTGGGATAAAAAGAGAAATAAGAGAAATTTTATCCTTGATCCTCCCGCCCCCCCCCGCCAGTATTTCTGCCTCAGGAGTTCTTCACAACAGGATTTGACCCCTTACTTGACTGGCTTGCTTCTGAAATGAATGCGAGATTCCAAGTGAGCTTCCTGTTTTTTCCATAGTTTCATATGGCACGACTAATCCTCTTCAACCAATCACAAGGTATTTCCTATGTAGATACCATTTAATTTCATCCAAAGACCCAAGCACTCCACTCTCCCAAAATAATTAAGTTCTTGTTTGCACCTAGTTTATACCTTTGATTGATGGATTCGATCTAACTATTTGGATTGTCTGTGATTACATTAATCATGGCGAAAGTAGAAACTTGGACCTATAAACAACATTTATATAGCACTCTACGGCTTACAAAATTGTGTGTGTGTGTGTGTGTGTGTATGTGTGTGTGTGTGTGTGTGTGTCTCCATTTGCAAAGAAAAAGACCCTAAGGTCCTCCCCACTTACTTCATGGTCTTACCAGCTATGAGTAAAGGAGCCATTTCCTTCCTCAGATGAGAATTCAGAAAAAGCCCACATAATACTGAATGAAGCCGTTTTAAAGACATTGACCATATTGCTAATGGAAAAAAGGCTTCTCCCAAACTCATAGGGTAGTCCAATGTAGAATGTCCATGCATTCTCTAATCCTCCAGTTGGGGCAACTAGGTGGCACAGTGGATAGAGTACTAGGCATGGAATTAGGAAGATTCATCTTCATAAGTTCAAATCTGGCCTCAGATACTTACTAACTGTGTGACCTTGTCCAAGCCACTTCACTCTATTTGCCTCAGTTTCTTCATCTGCAAAATGAGCTGGAGAAGGAAATTGCAAACCACTCCAGAATAACTGCCAAGAAAACCCCAAAGAGTTGAACACTACTAAAAAACAACTTAACAACAAATATATAACATTCCTGTACTGGTCAGGAATTTAGACTAAACGACTCCTTAAGTTCCTTGAAACTCATGAGATGTCATGATGGACTAACCTCCAGTCTCTCAGAAGCAGTTTCCTTGGTTCCTCATGTGAATGAGACCATCTTAGGTGGTGTGAGCATGCACCAAACCCCCTTGCCTCTGTATTTTACAGATAAGGAAACGGAGGGAGAGAGAATATAGCTGATTTACCCAGGGTCATACAGCCAGTAAATGTCAGAGACTGGATATGAACTCAAATCTATCTTGACTCCAAGGCTGGAATTCTACCCACTATGATAAGCTACCTTCCTATTTACAAAAGTTCGATTTATATGTAATTTTCAGGAGCTGAGATACTAGGCAAAGCAAGGCACCAACATGTCGAGCAGGGATGTGTAATTTTTTTAAACTCAAAGGTCTACTGAATGATTCATAGAAAAATATTAAAGGTCACACATGAATTATCAGCAATTTAGGAGAAATTAAAAGAGAAAAATAAAAATAAAATTTTGCCATATGGGACAAATCAAATGGACTAGACTCTTGATCTAATAACTCATCATGGAGGTGTCAAAAGCCGTGCCAGAGAAGCATAAGCTCTGGCAAGGTCTGCCAAATTGGAAAGAATGAGCAGAGTGACAAATTACATACATCTTGACTGAGGACCAGCCTAGCTAAATCTGGAGATGTTCATCAGAAGTTTAGATAACAGGAGAAGAGTTTTTTTTTTCTTTTTTAATCAAGATAACTCATGAAATGGACGAAACTGGACCACAGAGGGGCTGTGATCTTCATCAATGAAAGGAAAGCATCCCCATAGATGAAACCACAGATAGGGCAAAGTGTCAAGATAACACAAGTAACAAAATGTCTACTTCAGTTGCATGTTAGAGCTAGTTAGAGTGTGGGGAGATGTAATATGTAGTGGACAGAAAGGGAGCCTCAGAGTCAGAAAGATCTGGGTTCAAGTCAAGGGCACGCTTGTAAATGTTTTACAATCAGTTCTTAGAAGGAAAAAAATGAAACAATTTTAAGTTTGATCTGCATTATTAACATTTTCTCCATCACTTTCTTAAGTCTAGACAAACAACAAAACATTAAGCTAAGCCATGATTTGTAACCTTTTCTAATTTCCAAGATATAAATGTTCACTTTGAAAATTTAACAAGTGTGGGTTAGAGCTGGCTTCAGCACACCTCTCCTTCTGTGTGGTTCTGGGTAAGTCACTTAAAGTTCCCAATGCCTCAAGAAACTCGCAAAATCAATCAGCAATCTATAAATATTGATTAGGCAAATAAGCAAAGTTGGTCAGTCAACCAGCAAGGAGGTCAGATTTGAATTCAGGTCCTCCCGACTCCAGACCTGGCACTCTATTCACTGTGCCACCTTAGCTACTTCAGCAAATTTATAAGATTACTTATTAGGTTATAGATGGACTGTGATTTATACACGTGGAGGAAATTCTCATGGAGCTAAACTCACAGATTCTCAGAGTTGGATTTTATGTAATGTTCATATTTTGTTGTTGGTTTTTTTTCCTTGACTGTGTATTAATGGTTGCTAAATAGAGAACAAAAAAAAGTACAAGTAAATATTCAAAGACTGGTTCCCTGCCCAGTTTTATAAGGCTTATTCTGTATGAGCAGCCACAGTTCCACATGTTTGTGGTTAGAAGGAAGCAGAAGGCCTGCAGACAACTCATTCCTCTCTTTGAAGCAGAGCTTAAAATGTTATATTATTTCACAAATGAGGGAAAGAAAGACAATATCTATTCTATCCCTGGTCCCTGCAGCTCTACTCCACCCAGGCCTCTGCCACCATAAAGGCCCTGACCTCATTGAAGCACCCCCACCACCCTCTCTGCACTGTCTAGGCCTGTCTCTTTCTCTCTCTCTCTCTCTCTCTCTCTCTCTCTCTCTCTCTCTCTCTCTCTCTCTCTCTCTCTTTTGTCCCAGAGAGCATCAGATGGACCCACTGATCTTATGACTGTTTCCTTCATTTGAGTTATTTGAAGACTTATCATTAGTTTTGGATTTGAACATCACATATGAGGTTTTGTATTTTATCTTGGAGGCAATTGGGGACCACTGGAATTAGTTGAATGGTGGGGTAACATGCAGTTATGACATTTTGAGCTATTTCCTATGAAGAAAGAATGGCTTGCCCTATTTCCTATCCCCTAAGTCATAAGAAAATGGAAGATAAAGCATTTTCGACCAATTGAGGTTCTGGTTTACCTCTTACCTACCCCTAATATATTTCTGTCCATTTGAGTTATCTTTCTATTTTCTGACTTTTAGGATCTGTGTGTTACAGTCCTTTTAGGGTCAACGTGTTATAGTCTTGGCTTTTGATCTTACAATTTGGAGTCAAAGTTCCTTGCTTTAAAAATTAACTCTGCTACTTGCTGCCAGTGTGATCTCAGAAGAATACAACCACTCTAGGTTTTCATTTTCCTTATCTTTAAAATAAGGGGATTACCTATAAATACAAAACTATTTATAGCAGCATTTTTTTTGCAATGAAAAAAGCTGGAAATAAGGTATGTATCCATCAATTGGGGGATGGCTAAACAAACTGTAATGCATGAATATACTAGAAAATTACTGTATTGTTGGCACAGTGGATAGAGTGCCAGGCCTGGAGTCAGGAAGACTCATTTTTGAGTGTTCAAATCTGGCCTCAGACACTTACCAGCTGTATGACCCTGGGCAAGTCATTTAACCCTGTTTACCTTGGTTTCCTCATCTGTAAAATGTGCCAGAGAAGGAAATGGCAAACCACTCCGGTATCTTTGCCAAAAAAACCTCAAATGGGGTCCCAAAGAGTTGCATATGAATGAAAAAATGACTCAACAACAACAAAAAACAAGTTAATGAAGATTGTATGGAACATGTACAGAGATTCCCTGACTGCTTCTGGCTGACCCCATTGTAAGACTTAGCATCGTCTGGCTTGGACTTTTGGTATGTGTCACTGAGCCGGACAAGTTGTTGAATATTTAAAAAGAAATGACTCTAATTGATAGCGACGAAGCATACTATTCACCTCCAGAGAGAGAACCGGTGTTGTCCGAATAAAGACTGAAGCATGTTACTTTTTAACTTTCTTTTGCTTTTTTTCTTTTATTCGAGTCTTCTTATGCAAAATGACTAATATAGAAATGTTTTACATAACTGCACAATTATAACCTATATCTGATTACTTACCGTCTCAGCGAGAGAGGATAGAATTTGGAACTCAAAATTTTAAATAAAAATGTTGAAAAATGACAAAAAAGAAATTACTCCAGTCAGGCAGCAATCAATAAGCATTTATTAAATGCCTACTATGTGCTGAGAACTGTGTGAAGCATTGTGGGCAAAAGACACTCCCTTTTCTCAAGGAGCTCATAGTCTAATGGATCAGACAACACGTATATAACTATATACAAACTAGGTATATCCAGGATAAATGGGAGATAATCAGCAGAGGGAAGACACTAGAATTAAGAGGGATTAGGAAAATCTTCTTGGAGAAGGTATAATTTTAGCTGGGATTTGAAGGAGGCCAGGGAAACCAGGAGGCAGAGAAGAGGAAGGAGAGAGTTCCAGGCATGGGGGAGAGTCAGTGTAAATGAACTGGGGAGTGGGGAGGTAGCTTGTCTTGGTCAAGGAACAGCAAAGAATTCAATATCACAGAGTACATGGGGGTGAGTAAGGTGATTAGAAAGATGGTGGGGGGCAACTTGTGAGGGACTTTGAACATCATGTACAAGGTTTTATATTTTATCTTGGAGGTAACTGGGGACCAGTAGGATTAATTGAATGGTGGAGTAACATGTAGATATGACATTTTGAGCTATTTCATATGAAGAAAGAATGGTTTGCCCTATTCCCTATCCCATAAGTCATAAGAAAATGGAAGATAAAATATATGTTTTAGGCTAAGCAAGCTTGAGCCTGGGTTATAAATGCTTTCTTTTGCATTTGTTCTTCATTGATCTTGCGAAAATGACTGTCTCTCTCTAGATGGATGTGGCCAGGTTTGGACACAGTCCTGTGAGTTTGAGAGGTCTGAAAATCCTGGGTCCTTTTGGTTAGAGCTGAATGGTAGAAATCAGAAAAGTCCCCACTGACTACTCCAGTACTCCTCAAACAATACTGGACCACCAAGAAGAAGATTGGCCCAAGACTGGGCTGCTTAACCAGAATACCTATACTCTATTGGGAGTTATTTGGATAGTATAGAGCTAATGTGAAATGTGGATTGCCCACTCAGTTGCCCCTAAATTTGCTTTGTATTTTGATGAATTCAAGTATCAGCCTCTTGAGAGATTATAACAATAATTGTAAGTCAAGTTACTGAATTCTGTTTTAAGTCATTTGGTCAATGTGAACTATGGCTCCTGTGTGCCTTTTAGTATTTCTTTTGCATGCAGGAAATAAATAACCTATCTAATTCATATTTTACATTGAGTAACCTTTTTATTCCCTTCTTTGTGGAGACCTAGATATGAGCCCAAGACTAAATTTTAATTAACTTTTCCCTAGGGTGTTGGGGTGGAAATTTAATGAGCCAGAGAGTGAGGAATGCAACTTAGTTCCATTCTCATCAGAGACTAGGCCCCACCAAGACTGAATCTGGTCTGGATTGTCTGTTCAGAGCAGAAGGGATCCTTAGGGAAAAGGGAGTAGGTCCAGTGGACCAGCAGCAGTTCCTAAATGTTAGAGAAGAAATGATGATTATAAAATATAGCACCGACCACCATGACCCCTACTGCCTGAAGTTCAGGTATTTTACAGGTATGTTGTCGCTCCTCCAGGGTTCTCTGGTACCCTTAAAGAAGATTTGAGGGCTGTCTAGACTCTCTGTAAATAGCTCTAGCCTCCACTGATAATGTCCCCTCATGTGTAGGGGTAAGCTCTTTGTACCCCAGTTCCATTTGCTGCTAACAGTCCGATTAGTTTTTTCACAGAAATACTTACTTCAAATACACAAACTTACTGCCCCAATATATGGGTCTTAATCCCCCTCTCCTCTTCCACCACTTCAGTCTTGGGGGAAGGGAAGAGGATTAAGTTCAAAGCTTAGTTCCTATGGACTACAGTCTCAGTTCCAAGGCCAAAACCCACCATGGTCTCAATTCCCAGGCACCCTTCCTAGTAGAGAAACAAACACCACCCTCCAGGACCACCTTTGGGAGGTAGGGTGAAAGAGAGAGCAGTGGATGGAAATCCTTCTCTTCTCACAGATTCAGGTCAAGGTGTACATGTTGTGGGTGAACTATGCAGCAGAAAAGAGAGTGAATGGCTTAGTCTTACCAGATTTTATATACAGGCAGCCAAACAAAGGAGGCTACTCCACCTATGTGGCAGGAGAGGCAGACACCTCCATGTTAGTTGATCTGGACATGCCCAGTCTAGCCTGGGTTACAAAAGAATACAGAGAAACATGGGAAGAGCTAAATGAACTAATGCAAAGTATAGAAAGCACAACCAGGAAAACAATATATATATAATGACCACAGCCAAGTAAGTGGGACAACAACAGTAACGAAACAATCAAAACTGAATGATATGAAATTATAAAGGTCAAGCATGACCCCAAAGAAAAGATATGGCAATGTCCTTCTCTCCGTGAGTAAGCAGACCATTAGTAATGATCCTCCTACTGGACATAGGAGGTCAGAGGAAAATAAGTATGGGAGTTCTTTTTGCAGTAGAAAAAGAGAAGAAACAAAGTTGTTATCTGTTACTTGAGGATATGCTGAACAAATTTTGGTGTATAAATATAATGGAATATCATTGTTCCCTAAACGTAACAAATAAGAATTCAGAGAAACAAGGAAGGATGAGGAGGAGCTAACGAAGACTTCAGTAAACAGAATAAGCACAACAGTATGTGCCATGACCACAACAATGTAAATTAAAATAACCCTGAAATACACTCAAATGGATTAATTACAATGACTAATCGCTATCCCAGGGAACATACAATGAAACATACTTCTTCCCTCAAAGTATAGAGGTAGGTATGGAATGTTTCAAATTCTATCAGACATGGTCAACACTGTTGATCATTTTTGCTTAATTGTCTTCATTACAAAAGAAGGTCTAATGAGAAATATCTATAGCATAAACAATAATGGCAGCTCTAGATCATTCTGTAACATCCGCTCCCATCTAGTTGAGGTGGACAGTTTCTCCTAAGGGGCATTCCTGCATTGCATGCTCTAGGAGATGCAACTTCTGATCGGCTAAGAGAATGGTGAATGTAATAACTACATACCTGTGTAAGAGAGGTTTTTTTGGACATGTACTTCAGGGGAAGGTAGGGAAGGGAATAAGTATTTATTAAGTGACTATTATGTGGCAGGCGCTGTGCTAAACACTTTACAAATGTTATCTTGTTTGATCTCCAAGAAAGACTTTGAGAGAGATGAATCAAGGGAGGCCAAGAGCAGACTTTCCAATGGCTACTGGATCCCCAGAGCTTCAGACATGCAGAGGAGCTGGCCCCTTGACTTCCAGAGCCAACAGAACTAGAAATGTTGAGAGCAGACTCCTCAGGAAGATCATTCTTTCTCTCCCGGTTGGAGATGGAAGTTTATTTGCCTCCCTTCTGAAGAGCTTGTTTACTCTTTGATTCTTCTGAATATTTTAATCTGTAGAACTTTTATGATTTCTGTTTGCTGCTTTCTTGGATAAAGAGGTTTACAAAGTGTCCTTGATGGTCTTTTGTGTAACCAGTGTTGCTAGTGAAGCTAGTTAGCACAAGCAAAGGGCGACCCTCTCTTCTTAAGAATGACTTTCATCCTAAACCCAGATTCCTTCCCCTAGACTGGAAATATTTGAAGTGGGGGTGGGGCAAGTAGACATAGTTCTGGACTGATAGTCCTTTTAGAGACTGGACAAGAAATCACTCAGCTTTCAAGATCCTGGATTCTGCCTGCCACCACCCCCACCCCAGCTAAGAATGGTTTTTCCTCCACTCGGTTCAAAGGTAGGTCAGATCCCAGATCCAATCTATCCATGCCACCCTCAAGCTGCACTTTCAGATAGTTAGACAGCAAAGACACATGTATCTGTCTTACATTTCTAAATTAAAGAAGTAAATATTAAACAGACAAAAATAATCTCTAGGCTTCTGGTGGGTGATTGTCTGTTTTAATTCTGCCTTTCAATTTATTATTTTTCTGTCTAGCCAATGCCTGGTCTACTTCCTCTTAGAGATGACTGTTGCCATGGAGAGCAATGAGGCCAGCGGCAACAATGGGAGCCAACCAGCTGAGGGGAATGCAGAAAAAGCTGCAAGGTAAGGTTGGCTACACACGTGTCCACAGTGCAGCAATTTGAGAGAATTCTTTGTCAATATTGACCCTCTAGTGTGCATGTTAGCACTGAATTCCCGAATCTTGACCGAAATCTCTCGTCTCAATACCTCATTTGAACCTTTTTAAAACAAATTTTCATTTATTTATTTTAATATTTATTAAAAAAATTTTAAATAAAACAGCGTATATCCTTTGATCCAGCAACACCACTGCTAGGACTATATCCCAAAGAGATCATAAAAAGTAGGAAAGAATCCACATGCACAAAAAATATTTATATAAATATACAAATATTAAATATATAAATATTTATATTTGACATAAATGTTAAATATGCATAAATTTATAAATATTTATATGAACATCTTTTAGTGGTGGCAAAGAATTGGAAATTGAGAGGATGCTCATCAACTGAGGAATGGCTGAACAAGTAGTGGTATTTGAATGTCATGCAGTATGATTGTGCTATAAGAAATGATAAGCAGGAGGATTTCAAAAAAGCCTTGAAAGACTTACATGAAGTGATGCTAAGTGAAGTGAGCAGAACCAGGAGAACACTGTATATAGTAACAGCCACATTGTGTGATGATCAACTGTGACAGAGTTAGCTCTTCTCAGCAATACAATGATCTAAGACAATTCCAAAAGACTCATGTTGGAAAATGTTATCCACATCCAGAAAAAGAACTGTGGAGTCTGAATGCAGATCAAAGCATGCTTTTTTTGTTTTTTTTCTTTCTCATGGTGTTTCAACAATCCGGCTAGCAGCTGCTGTGGGGGTGTAAAACCAACAACAACCAGCTCATAGAATGCTGCGAGCCCAGGTTCTTGTGATCTGCTTTACTAAGGAAAGCAACGTTAAGTGGTTGACAAGCTTACTTTAATCCAGCATGCAAATATCATTCACTTAGTTCAGGGGAAAAAGCCAGCACCCTGAACTTCAGAGCAAATACAAATAAACAGACAGACCTTGTCTGATTCAAATCCCAATTCATAGTTACCAGAGTTTAACCAAATCTGGACATCTGGGTAAGCTGGAGGGCTCTTAAATACAGC
>CM053622.1:394860655-394889565 GCA_028646595.1 Phalanger gymnotis | reverse complement strand
ATAACTAATGTGTAAATATGCTTAATATGATTGTACATGTATAACCTATACCAGATTGCTTGCTGTCTTGGCGAGGCGGAAGGGGAAGAAAGGAGGGAGGGAGAAAAGATGTGGAAATCAAAATCTTATAAAAGTGAATGTTGAAAACTATCTTTACATGTAATTAGAAAAAATAAAATACTATTAAGTGGGGAAAAAAATTGAGTTTAAAATTCTTTCCCTCCCTTCAGTCCCTCACCCATTCATTGAGAAGGCAAACAATATATTCGTTATACATACAATTATATGATACAATTATACAATGTTGCTGTTATTGTGTACAATGTTCTCCTATATCTGCTTACTTCACTTTGCATCAGTTCATATGTCTTCTCAGAACTAAGATATAAGAACTTCTCAGAACTTCTTCTGAAATCATCCTGCTAGTCATTTCTTATAGCCCATTAGTGCTCCGTTACATTCATATATTATACCGCAACTTGTTCAGCTATTTCCCAATTGTTGGATATCACCTCAATTTCCAATTCTTTGCCCCTATAAAAAGAGCTGCTGCAAATCTGTTTGTACAAATGGGTCCTTTTCCTTTGCTCTCTTTGGAATACATACCCTAGTAGTGTTATTTCTGGGTCAAAGGGTTTTATAGCCCTTTGGGTATAGTTTCAAATTGTTCTGCAGAATGGTTGAATCAGTTCACAAACATAACCAACAATGAGTTAGTATTTGACTTTGTTAATATTAGTTTCAACGCTGCTTTCCATATTTGATCCTTAAATGCTACAATACTCAGTTAGTAACCCTGATGGTGGTCACCATGAATAGTGCATAGTCCATAGCCCACAATTTGGCTAAAGGGAGCAGAGGATGCCCATATTGGTCATCTTTTCCAAAATTTAATAACTGAATGATGAAAGTCTTTGCTTTTTTCCTGTTCTCTTTTTACAGGGGTTCGTAACCTAAGATCTGTGAACTTGTTTTTTAAAAAATATTTTGATAATTGCACTTCAGTATAACTGGCTTCCATTGTAATCCTATGTATTTTATGCTATGCATTTAAAAACATTATTTTGAGAAGGGGTCCATAAAATTTACCAGGATGACAAAAAAGGTTAAGAATTCCTGCTAGAATGTCAAGTTATACTCCCCTCCCCCCATGGAGCAATGTGCCCATAGTGTGGACTTTGCCACAAGTTTTTGAATCTTTGACCTTTAGTACATTATAACAAGGATAGAAGTGTAAATGGCCAAATGACATCTAGGGTGGAATTTGACCCTTGGGCTTGTTCTTGACATGATTCACAAGTTGCTTGCTCTTGACATGATTCACAAATCTCCCAGATTTATAATCTAGATGTAATTCTATTAGCTCTCCTCTATACCCCACAAATAGGACATGAGTTTTGACTTGGTCTTCTGCTATTAGGTATACATCAGTTCTGAGCCTCTCACCGTAGCTAGTCAGGCACAATCTATCTGATCTCCGAGGAGTGCATAAAGGGAATTATATCTGCTCTTAAAGTGGGGGTCACTACTACCAAGTTGAGATATTTAAAATATAGAGTTTTTCATTATTTACTTTTGTTCCCTTTCCTGGGTCTTCAAATGGGATGTTATTACCTGAGGTTATTGGAGATGGTCTTACTTAGTCCATTCATTCAACAAACATCTATTAAACACCTACTGGGTGCATAGCACTATGCTAATCATTGAGGAAAATGCAATGTTTAGATAAGATATAGTCCTTCCAATTAGAGAGTTTACATTCTAGTGGAAGATAGCTCTTCTGCATAACATTAATACAGCAGAATATTAATTTAGTTAATATTAACTAATATATAACATCAGTAAATAATATTACTTTCCTCTCCAAGCTGTACTCCTGACTCTCTGGACTTGCTCTATGATCCCATAGATATTTCATCACCCTGAAGGCTCACTCTATCCCTGGATTTCTCACACTGGAAATATCCTCCACCCCTGAAGCCTCTTCCTCTGACTGGCTGCTTCCTCCCAGAATTTCTTGAGAGGACTTCCAGGACAGCCACCTCTCCATCCCTCTCCAGGATACTCTCTGGATTTTCTCTACCATACCCCAGGGCCAGACAGCTTCATCTCTTTCCTCCTCTCCCTTCAGCTCCCTTTTACTGGGCTATCTTCTCTTATTAGAATGTAAATTCCTTGTGGGCAGAACTCTCGTTCTTTCTGCTGGCATTTGTATTTCCAGCACTTAGACAGTGCCTGGCACATACTAAATGCTTAAGGAATGTTCGTTGACTTGATTTAACTTGATAAGTGCATGAGAGAGATACCACCAAAGCACTATGTGGTGGGGAGGGTAGAGTCATCATTACAGAAGAGATCAGTTGTCCTTTAAAGGAAGGAAAATAATTTAACAGGCTAAGAGGAAAAGGGGAAGGCATGCTAAGCCTGTATAATACACAGAGTCAGAGAATACATTTAATGGACAGAAAGTAGTCAAGTTTAGAATAGCCTAATATTTCTTAAACTTTTTGTCTCAGGACTACTTTATACTCTTAAAAAGTTATGGAGGACTTCCCAAAGAACTTTTGTTTGTTGTGTTTTGTTTCTATCTATCAATATTAACCATATTAGGAATTAAAACTAATACGTTAAATATATTTATGAATTCATTGTAAAATCACAATAATAAACTCATTATGTGTTAACATTAATAACACTTTTATGAAAAAAAACCTATACTTTATCCAAAACAAAAGATCATATGAAAAGAATGGTACTGTTTTATATATTTTTGCAAATCTCTTTACTGTCTGGCTTAATACAGGGTGTCCCTAAAGTCTGGTCACATAGGAAAATTGACGCAATGTGGAGTTATTGCATCGAGTTCACGTGAATCTTGCACAGCACATCAACTTTTGCATCCAAATGATGGAAATGATATTGAAGTTGCTATTTGCTAATATTCCAATTAAATAAAATTGGTTGAAAATTTCATTCATTTCATTTCTTGAAAATATGCGTTTTTGCTCATGTGTCCAGACTTTAGGAACATCCTGAGAACATCTCTGGATTCTCGTAGTTGCTTCTGTTAATTTGATTGAGTATATGAACAAAATCCAGCCTCACACAATAGGTAAATAATGTGTTGGGATCATTGCAAACCTAGTTTTGAACTTGGGGACCCTTTGAAAGGGCGTCAGGGATTCTAGGGGAGGTGGGATCTGTGGCCCTTACTTTGAGAACCGCTATAAGAGAGTGCATAGAAAAGAACAATATGAGATAAGGTGAAGGTGAGAGAAGAAGGTTGGAATCACATTGTGAAGGGCACTGAGTGCCAGGAATAGAAATTGTCTTTGGTAGGCAGTAAGGAGCCACTGAATAATTTTGTGCTTAGCAGTGTCCTGGCAAGATCTGTACAAGAAGAGGACTATTTTATCAGCAATATGAAGGATGAATCAGCTCCCATATGGGAATGAATATCAGTTTATAACTGGCTTCTATGACTAAAAAAAAAGCACGAAACTTATCTATTCAATGGCAACAGCAACAAACATTTATTAAGTGCTTATGATATACAAGGTTTTGGGGGTTGTTGGGTTTTTTTTTGGTAAGTTCTGGAATTTTTAGGGCCTGGGCCACCTGGATCTTTAAGGTTTTGAGAGGAGCATGACAGCCATGCTGTACTAACTGGTCACAAGAGCTGGGCCCTCCCAAGTCCAGTCAGAGTTAATTGATGTCAGTTCAGCTTGTTCTCCTGCCTACATCCCTCCTTATCACAATGACCCTGAAGGCCCAGCCATTTTTATTGTTCAGAATATACTTTATATTCAGCTTATCCAGTTGTGCCTGCCCTACTGCTCTAAAATCGACTCTGTCTGGTGTACTAATGAAGGTTGCTGCCTTATCTGCTATTTCTCCCCTCCATCCAGGGACTCTTCCAAGATGGACTCCTCTCTGCCCATCAAACTTGCCCTCTAAAACTTTACTCACACTATTCCCCAGTCTGGGAATGCCCTCCCTCTGACCCTCTGCTTGTTGGATTCCTTCCCATCCTTTAAAGCCCAACTGAGATGTTCAGTCCCTGCTGCAGACACTGTATCTATCTACCCTTTGCCTCCAAGCTGGCCATGTAAGGAGAGGGCGTTAGTGTTGGTTGCACAGAAGCGGGGGTGTCGGTGTGGGTTAATCAAACTGTTAGCCAGAGATAGGGAAGCGGTGACGTTCAACCTTGGAACTGAGAACTTTTGGAAAGAGACATTGGGGATTGTTCTTGAGATCCCGACAAATGGAAGAAGAGTGGATAAAGACGTGTGTCCTTCCCACAGTGGTCTGCCATAGCTCCCACAACTGTGCTGGCAGGCTGTTGATGCAGACATTGAAACATGCGAGCTAAAGTGAAGTCCAGGAATCATCAAGTGTTGATTGGTTGAACTAATGAGGCAAAACATACAGTTATCCCTTCCTCATCATGACTTTCCCCTTTTCAGTTTCGATATATCACGGGTTGGCATAAGAAACTAAATGAGAATTTTGGGGGAATTTTGTGGAAGCTACAGACAACATGTGAAGAAAAAGTTTAGAAACTCGGAAATACATAAAACATATGTATTGTATGATATCAATGCAAATTTTATAAGGTACTATGAACAGCCCATAAAAGAAAAAGAAAAAATTCAGACTTCTTCTTTGTTACTAATAGAGGGCAGAAAAATTTTAGGTAGTTTTTCCATATTGTGGGGGCACCATGCTCCTCAACCCCACAATGTGAAAGGGATAACTAGACATTGAATTACTAACATTTTTCTTTCTCCTCTCCCTTTTTCTGTCCACTCTGGTTGTAGCCCTCATGTATCCAGAGATCCAGAACAACCCTTCCTCTATTCTAGCCCCTCCCCCATTGCTTACTGTTCTTTCCATTGCAATCAATTTATCCACTTTGATATAAATGAAAATGTGACAGCCATAAAATCCTAACTGGTATAATTGAATGATGGTGGCTGGGGCTGGGGGGAGCTTGGGAGGAAATTTTGCCTATAAACATTTGGGAGACACAATTGTTTTTAGAGTTAGCCAAGAGGAGGGGAGGAAGGTCCCTCAAAGACAGGCTATAACCAAAGTAATCGGTCCCCAAACTGAATATAGTGAATGTGAAAAAAGCCTCACTGGGGTGACAACTGGGAATTTGGGCACTGAAGCTGCTGAGGGTGGGCATCGCAGATGCTAGGACTTTCTGCTGTTAGCCTGAGGCATTGGTTGTGCAGCTGCCAAAGGCACTGAGGCTGGTCACTGGCTGAGGGTTTCAGGAGTTCAAGCCTGTATTTCATTTACACAGACTCTATTTAAACACAAGGTGTGGCTACAGTGCCAGACGTGGAGTCAGGATGACCTGAGTTCAAATCTAGCCTCAGATACTTAGTAGTTGTGTGACCCTGGGCAAGTGACTTTGCCTCAGTTTCCTCATTTGTAAAATGAGCTGGAGAAGGAAATGGCAAACCACTTCAATATCTCCACTGAGAAAATCCCAAATGGGCTCACGAAGAGTCAGACCCAACTGAAAAACAGCTGGACAAGAGCCCTCCACATGCTATATGCAAGCTATCTCTATACCAGGAAAAATCTAGGCATGGATTCCTGTTTTCTCCTCATCAAAATCTAGACTGACTCTAATAAGATGAAATTTAATAGAAACAATGCAAAGTCTTACACTTAGGTACAAAAAAATCATCTTTACAAATATAAAATGGGGAAGTAATGATAACTAGCAGTTCTTCTGGAAAGGATCTGAGGGTTTTATTGGACCACGGGTTCAAGAGAAGTAAGTGCTGTGATATGGCAAGCAACATCCTCCCCCGCCCAGAAAAAAACCCCAGTGCGAGCTTGGCTGAGCTGTATTAAAAGCTTCCCTGTATTGGGAGGTGATTGTTCGAGAGTACTCCGCCCTTGTCTGACCTCTTTTGGAGTATAGTGTTCGATTCTGGATACCACAGTTGGAGAGGGACATTGATAAGCTGGAGTGTCCAAAGGAGAGTGAAATATGAGGATCAGGTGAAGGAGCCTGGCTTGGTTATCCTTGAGAAGAGAAGCCTGCGGGAGGGGGTGGGGTGGGGTGGGGGGGAAGAGAACATGACAGCTAGCTTCCATTTTTTGATGAGTTTTCATGTACAGGAAAGGAAAAGGAACAGCAATGGAAACAACTACAATAATAATAGCCAATATTTATACAGTTCTTGTTATGTGCCAGCCACTGTACTGAGCACTTTGGCATTTCATTTAATCCTCACAACAACCTGGAGAGGGAGGTGCTATTGTTTATCTCACATTTTACAGATGAAGAAACTGAGGCTGAGGGAGGTCAGGTGACTTGTCCAGGGTCACACAACTAGTGTCTGAGGCTGGATTTGAACTCAGGTCTTCCTGACTCCAGTCTCAACACTCTATCAGGTGGCATCTATCAAGTGCCCAACGTGTTCCAGGTACTGGGATAAATGCTTTTTCTGACAAATTTTGTTTGGTCCCAGAGAAAAGAACAGAAAGAAGGGGTGGCTGTTTGTAATATCAATTAAGTTGGGTGTCTTGATTGAGTCTTACTAGGTGCTAGACCTCAGGCCCAAACCCCTACCTACTAGGTGCTAAGCCTGTGTGGGTGTGAAGACCTCAGGGTCCAAGGGGGGTTGCTAAGACCAGAGCCAACAGTAGGAGCCTGAGTTCTGGTTGCTCAGATGACGTTTGAGGACGGCTAAAGAGTGCATAAAAAGAGAGAGCAGAGCTATGTGCTTAGGGCTCTCACTCTTGGCGGTGTGCTAATGTGGAGACTCTGGGAAGCTGTAGTTAAGAGCCCCCCAGCTTGTAAACCTGGATGTTCAGACTTTGTTAAACTCTGGTAACTATGAATTGAGATTTGAATCAGACAACGTCTGTCTGTCGATGTTTGTACTTTGTTTGTATTTTGCTCTAAAGTTCAGAGTGCTGGCTTTTTCCCTTGAACTAGGTGAATGATATTTGTATGCTGAATTAAAGTAAGAGTGTTCACTCCTTAATGTTGCTCTCCTTAGTAAAGCAGATCAAAAGAACCTGGGCTTGCAGCATTCTTATTGTTGGGCTTGTGTTGGTTTTTCACCCTCACAGCAGCTGCTAGCCGAGTTGTTACAACACTGTTGCAAAAATACAAATTTAGGTTTGATGTCAAAGAAAATGTCCTACCAATCTGAGCTGCCCAAAGTTGGAATAGGTGGTCTAGACAGGGGCTGGAGTCTCCCCTTTTTTGGAAATCTTCAAGCAGAGGCAGAAGACCATTCATTTAGTGTGTTATAGAGGGTTAGATGTGATGGCTCCTGAAATAACTTTCAAATCCTGTGATTCTGTGAAAATTAGGGACAAATCAGTTTGGGACAAATGGCCTCAGGAACCAGTTGGACCAGGATTTTGCTGCTCTCTGCTGGATCCTATGAATAGTGGTGACCTCTATCATCCCCCAAACTGTCAATCAAGGAGAATTTTACGAGGTGCCTACTATGTGCCAAGCACTGGAGATACAAAGAAAGGCAAAAATACTCTCTGATCTCACATCCTAACAGTGGAAGCAGAGATGAAAATAACCAGTCGAAATAAATCCCATAGGTCTTGCTCTTCTCCAAAGGGCTCTGGGAATCATTTACTTTTGCCCCATTTTCACGCAGTCTCAGTAATGTCCATATCAGGGAAAAGCAATCAGGAAAATCACTATTCAACTGAACAAATATTTATTTGAAAATGTTTAAATGAAAGCGGCTTTAATGTGTAATTTTAAATCTAAGGAAAAATGAATCATTATTACAACTATACCAATAATTTCTGTTACAAGAGTCCTAGGATTTGAAAGATTTTTTTAAAAATGTATACCATCTTCCTTTCTGAATGTGTCTTTTCCTTCTCCCCTGCCCAGCAAACCATCCTTTGTAACAATGTTAAAAAAAACCCAAAGAGGTGGAAGAACAGTTCAGAAAAAACTAATCCAAGTCTGGCAGCATACGCAGGGTTCAACATCTATAGTCTCCCATGTCTACAAAAAAAGGGACAAAGGTTAATTTGTTCATCTCTTCTTTGGGGATACTTAAATTTCAGGTCTATGGCATATAATAGGTACTTAAAATGTTTCTTGATTGATCGACTGACAGATAAACTCAGTCATCATAATTACACAGCATATGATTTCATGGGGATTTTTTGGGGGGGTTCTTTTCATGGACATTTTTATAGTTGCATATATGTCAAAAATATCTATTAGGTATACGCTATGTCAGGGGTTGTGAACCTGTGGCCTCAAGGCCACATGTGGCCCTCTAGGTCCTCAAGTGCGGCCCTTTGACCGAATCCAAACTTCACAGAACAAATCCCCTTAGTGAAAGGATTTGTTCTGTAAAACTTGGACTCAGTCAAAAGGCCGCACCCAAGGACCTAGAAGGCCACATGTGGCCTTGAAGCCGCAGGTTCCCTACCCCTGCTCTATGTAAAAGACTCTTTATGTCTAGGGACATAAAGATGAAAAAAATTAGATAGCTCCTGTTCTCAAAATTGCACACTGTAATCTGTGCGTGTGTACGTATATATGCATAGGATACGAACACACAAAAGTGTGACACTTATGATCCTAAGAGGAATGTGATGAATCTAGAAGAGGCATCCAGAAAGAATCTCATAATTCAGTCGTCACGCTTACACACATTTCTATTGTCATGCTGTGAAGAAAAACTCAGGGGCAGCTAGATGGTGAAATGGATGGAACACAGGGCTTGGAGTCAAAGAGACCTCAGTTCAAGTCTGGCCTCAGACGCTTACTAGTTATGTGACCCTGAGCGAGTCCCTTAACCCTGTTTGCCTCAGTTTCCTCATCTATAAAATGAGCTGGAGAAGGAAATAGCGAATCATTCCTGGATCTCTGCTGAGAAAACCCCAAATGGGGTCACAAAGATTCAGAAATGACCGAGCAACGAGGAAGAAAAAACGTTCAAGTGATTTTAGTGTAAAGCAATGTTGTCAAACTTAAATAGAAATGGGGGCCGCTGAATCATGCATAAAGATTTCTGAAGGCTGCATATTGACTTAGAAAACCACACGTGTTTATTTATTTCTTTTTTATGAATACATGAACTCACTAAAATTGGATAGGAACTCCATTTTAATCTGGTTCAGGATTTACTTGGGAGCCTTGTGGCCCACGTGTGGCCCACAGGCCCCATTTTTGAGAGCTCTGCTTTAAAAGAACCATAATTTGGAGTCAGAGAATCTGGGTTTCAATCAAGCTCTGCCACTTGCTGCCTGGGTGACTTTGGCCAAGTCTATTCAGCAATCTGGGCTTCAGTTTTCTAATTCGTAAAAATGAGGGGGTTGGGCTGGATGACCTCTGAAATCTCTTACAGCTCTGAATTCTCTGGAGTCAAATTGAGACTTTGAAGAGCCCACTATTCACTGGAGCCAGCAGAAGACAAAAAACTCAGGTGTGCCTGTCTAGGCAATAGCTAATGATTTAACAAACATTTATGAAGTTTCTATTGCATTAAAGGAAGGACATGTAGATGGCGCAGTGGATGGAGTGTCTATCATGGAGTCAGGCAGACTCGTCTTCATAAGTCTAGTCTCAAACAAGTCCTTGCTGTGTCACCCTGGACAAGTCACTTAAACCTGTTTGCCTTAGTTTCCTCATCTGTAAAGGAGAAGGAAATGGCAAACCACTCCAGTATCTCTGCCAAAAAAACCCCAAATAGGGTCACGAAGAGTTGGACATGACTGAAAATGACTAAATAATAATAACATTATATGAAAGGCAGAAATGTTGCATAGAGAATACAAAAACAAAAGGAAAATAGTCCCAGTCCTTCAGGAACCTACATTCTTTGAGGTAGTGATAGAAAAGAGTGTAGAAAAGAAGATATACTATATTAATAGATCAAATCATATCTATGATAATGTGATGGGAGAAAGAGAGATAACAGGGGGATTTTTTTTTTAGTTCAGTAACTTTAGTTTTGAAAACGTATAACTGAGATGACTGTAGGGCTAATAAGTTTATAGCTGGGGACCTCCCTGAAGAGTCTGTCATGGGCTGCCTTGTCAAATGGAAGCAGATTGTTGAGCTTGTCTCAAACTTTTCCCTTGGATCACTGGTTCTTTTTATCTTTACCCCCTGACTTGTTTAAGGGGTCTTTGTCTTCCTTGGCCAATCTGAGGGTGTTTCTCTTCTCATTATTGTCTTTGGGTGGCATGGTGATGGTTCAGGAACTCCAGTTGCTACCACTCCCTGGCTAAGATGTTGGACGGAAAGCCAGAAAAGATTTTCCATAGATGACGGAACATGAGCTCATCTTCGAAGGAAGCTGTTGATTTTAAAATGAAGAGAGAACATTCTGGGCATGGGGACAACCTATGAAAAGGCATAGAGGTGAGAGATGGAATCCCAAGCAACTACCTGGTTCCTTTAAGGTTGGGTTGATTGCATATAATATAGCTATAATTTAGGTCTCAATAAAGGAGGGAGAAACACGAGTCCACACATCTGTGTTTTTCCAGAGTCTAATCATAATGGAAAAGTAATGTTTTATTTGGCCTCTTGGATTGGGTTAGAGCAAAGATCTGGGTTCAGAGATGTATAGGAAAATGGTACTTGGGAAGCTAGTACACATGTGAGATTTATTCGTTTTATTAATATTCAGCACAGCAAGCAGGCAAAAACATTTTTAAAAAACCATGCACATGCTACATGTCAACACACTAGGGTTGCTCATGTGAAGGAAGGAGTTGTGTACTGGGGCAAAGATCTCAGTGGGAGTAGATGCTTAGAGTAGGCTCTGAGCAGAGAAGTTTTGTATCTTAAAGATGCACTTGTTTGAGAATATGTGACAGATGACAGATATGGGAAGAAGCGTTCCTAATTAGACCCAGATGAGGTAGGGAAATTCTGCAGGTCACTTTATAATATTAGGTGGGGGAGTTTGCTAATCAGGACAGGAAATTGGGTGAGGGTTCAAGTTGGTAATTGGGGACTGCAGAAACGTGTGTTGGTGCACAGCTGCTGCAGTCAGAGGGACTCTCATCCAATCAGGAAACACAATCATTTACATGTTTGACACAGGGTCAGAACGAGGCAGAACAATGCAAAATCTGCCTGCCATTGCTCATATATTCATGGTCATTGGGACCACTTAGCCTAAGTGACTACATATTGGAGTCCTATTGCTTATACTCCAAATCAACCAATATATTTCAAAAATCAGTTATCACAAGAAGTTCAACCAGGTGCCAAAGAACTGGATATGAGAAGAATAAGCAAGAATATGAATAGAAAGTCTAGAAGCTTTGTATCAAAAGACAATGTATAATGAGTCAGAGAGGTGGGGTCACATTAGCCATACCAAGTGGGACAAATTGTGTGTGTGAGCCAGTCTCAGGATAATATGCTGACTTTTATTTTCAAGGCTGTTAATTTTAAAATAAGAGTTTGTAATATTCAGTTGATTAGATAGAGGAAGGCCTATGAAGAGTGCAAATAGAAGAAAAATTCCCAATAGATGGTGAAGTCTTTCGGAGACTCCTGTTTGCAGATGCCATCATGGTTATTGCATCAAACTGTAGAATCCTTTATAACCTCCTAAATAAGGGGTGGGAACCTGTGTCCTGAAGGCCACATGTGGCCCTCTAGGGCCTCAAGTGTAGGGAAGTGACTTAATATAAACTTCACACAAAAAATCCCCTTAATAAAAGGATTTGTTCTGTAACACGTGGACTCAGTCAAAAGGCTGCACCCAAGGACCTAGAAGTGGCCTCAAGGCCACAGGTTCCCCACCCCAGGACTTAAATATCTAGAACCATACGAAAAAGTTTGGTCTAATAGTTTCCACGGGAAAACCAAGCTAATGAAGAATGCCAGTTGTCCAGACTATGATATGAAGTTGACCGGACAGCCCATTGAACTGGCATATGCGTGTATATGAATATCTTAGACAGACATTACAGATAGACAATGGATTGGGCACAAGGAATATCATCAAATCAACGTATGATCAGAAAGGAAGCTGGCCTGTCACAGGAGAATGAGGAAAAACTGAAATATAGTCCAAATGAAACATCGATACTCAAGAATATCAGAAGACCTCAAAAATTCCATCCAATCCATTGGATGGAATCCATCATGGAGGCTGTATGAGAGACATGGGCAAAAATTATACAAGGTGAGAAGATGTGAATGTGGTGCGCACATACACAACACAATCAATGCACAGAAGGGTTGGGAACAAAATGCTCGTGAGATCCAAGATGGGAAAGTTTACTACTGGTTTGGGTAAATCATGAAAGACTTTCTAAAGAAGGTGGCATTTGAATTACAATTTGAAGAATGGATCAAAATGTTGTTGTTTTGAAGGGGCAGGGAGAGAAATACAGGAATACGAAACAGTAGGAGCAAATGGATGTGGAGAGAATGAGTAATCTAGTTTGGCAAGAGTACATAGAATATATAAGAGGATTAGTATGGGGAACTCATTGTGGGGGGCCCTTTAAGGATCTCACAGGGTTTGGGTGGTCATTAAGGAGTCAGTTAAAATAGTGATCAGACTGTGCCAGGAACAGATTTCTGCATAAGGTAAATAAGTCGGAAAGTGATATCAAAGATGGATTGGAATTGGAAAGAGAGTAGAAGCAGGAAGAATACTCAGGAGCTGATCCAGGAAATGGTAGGCAGGTCCGGGTCATGGGGTTGCAGTGGAGTAAGGGAAGAAGGAATGGAATTGGGAGATGATATGAAAGTGACAGAGAGATCTGGTAGCAGACTGGGTATGAGAAGTAAGGATGAGGGAGAAGGAGTCATCAGAGATAATGCCAAAGTTCTGAACACGCCAGCCATTGAGATTCAGTGCAGGAGGCAAAAAACTGGTCAAGCAAGTTGCCCAAGATCTTAGTGCCAGCTTGGGAGCAATTGTAATTTATTTCCCCGGGGGTGGGGATGGTGCTTCCTTCATGTCTCTTGGCCTTCTCTTTATCTACCAAATATCTCAGCGCTTCTTACTCAGTTGCCTGGTTGATTTTCCCTATGATTTAATATAAATGAAACTGAAGT
Source organism: Phalanger gymnotis (assembly GCA_028646595.1). Classification (NCBI taxonomy): domain Eukaryota; kingdom Metazoa; phylum Chordata; class Mammalia; order Diprotodontia; family Phalangeridae; genus Phalanger; species Phalanger gymnotis. The sequence goes on along the minus strand of CM053622.1, from coordinate 394,876,502 downwards.
AAAAACTCAGCTTTGCTCAGCTGGCTTAATCTAGGGCCAGGTCTGGGAAAAGTACATATATATGACTTTGTGATAAAATCAGAAATACATTAATTTAATGTCATCAACGAACTATCATCGAATTCCTCTACTATTACTGCAAGTCTTGACACGTTATTTTTATTCTTTAACACAATACAGAAAACACAGTCAAGACTACTAAATAGAAGTAGAGACCTCCCTTGTGTGTATCCAGTGTTTTGGGTGTTGACTTAATATCAAGTTTGCATAATAATAATAATTGACATCCGCATGTTACTTTAAGGTTTGTATGATACATATTGTCGTTGTTCAGTCATGCCTAAGTCTCTGTGACTCCCGTTTTTGGGGGTCTGCTTGGCAAAGATACTGAAGCAGTTTGCCATTGCCTTCTCCAGCTCATTTTACAGATGAGGAAACTGAGGCAAGCAAGGTTAAATGACTTGTAGAGGGCGACACAGCTGGGAAGTGTCTGAGGCCAGATTTGAACTCAGGTCCTTCTGACTCCAGGGCTGGTGCTCTACTCCTGACTCCAGGCTTGGCACTCTATCCACTGTTACCACCTAACTGCCTGCCATGATACAATCCTGAGAGATAGACGTCATTGTTATCCCTGTTTCAGGGATGAGGAAACAAATTCACAGAATCTTGTGAATGTTGAAGATAACCTTTGAATATGAGAAGTTGCTGTTGTTTGTTTTTGGAGGGGGGAAGCAGGGCAATTGGGGTTAAGTGACTTGCCCAAGGTCACACAGCTAGTAAATGTGTCAAGCGTCTGAGATGGGATTTGAACTCAGGTCCTTCTGACTCCCAGGCCAGTGCTCTATTCACTGCACCACCTAGCTTCCCCTCGAATTGGAGTCTTTCTAACTCCAAATCAAGCACTTTATCCAGTATTCCTTCATCAGGCTGGAAGAGACCTTAGGGAATCATCGAGTCCCATTTCCAACCTATTGTAGAAATCTCCTCTACCCTATTCTTGACAAGGTGGTCATCCAAATTCTACTTGAACCTTTCCAGGAACAAGAAGTTCCCTACCTTTCATGCTGTGGGAGAAATCTGGAAAAATCAGGCACATACTGGAAAGCTAATTAGGAAGCTGGAATCTCAGGATTGGCAGAAACCTTGTTCTCATCTGGATCAGGCTGAAATCATATATGAATAGCTTCTATAGCCATATACATCCAAGTGGTCATTACAATCTTCATTTGAGACTTCTAGTAAGAGGGATCGTTTACTGAGGCAGCCCAGTTCTCTTTGGGATCCCTCTAATTCAATGGTTCTCAAACTTTTGCTTATGGCTAGATTTCGAACTTTGGCTAGATTCTTGAACTGTATCTCTAGGATTCTGGCTTGATTTTAAGCTGGACATTTAACTAAGAAAACTTAGAAATGTAGTTAAAAGATATAAACTGAGCTAGAAAGTTACGAATATAACTTAAAAGCTGGTATGTTAACTAGAACGTGAAAGATTCAGCTACAAACTAGCGATCTAGCTTAAATATGGAAATACAGCCAAAATCTAGGAATCTAAGAATCTCAAAATATAACGAAGAGGTGGAAGTATAGCTACAAATATGAAATTCATCCAAAAGACAGAAATCTAGCTACAAACCTAGAAATTTCTTAGAAAGCTAAAGTTGGATAGACAAAGCATTTATGTAGTGCTTACTATGTTCTAGGCACCCTACTAAACACTATGAATATAAATACAAGCAAACAAAATTGGCTTGCCCTTAACTTACATTCTGATGGGTTAAAGGGGAACTGAGAAGAGAGAGAGGGGTGATGGCAAGAAGAGAATGTAAAGAAGCCATGGCATTGATCAGCTGGCTCAGGCTGGGGATGACCTTAATGCACTGTTGGTAGAGTTGTGAACTTATCCAACCATTCTGGATAACTGTCCGGGGCCGGACTCAGTGGGTATCCACCCGCACCGCCCTCTCTACTTACCCATCTCAGTAAGTCTTCGGTCGTCACCGGCCTCCGCAGTCCTACCACGGAGGAATAACCAGACAGAGCACCCGAGGTTCTTTCTAGAGGGGTTTATTCTTGCGTAGCTCTCTCTCTACCAGGGATCGCGAGCAATTATAACCCAGCTCAGCCAATCACAATCAGTATAGCAAACATTACCATAAAAGGGTGACCAATCACCGGCGGTTATAGCAAACGTTACCTTATAAGGATGTGTGCAGTCATGCTAAGCGGCAGTGCCTTCCCATCCCTCCCCGCCCCCAACAGATAACAATCTGGAACTGTGCCCAAAGGGCTATAAAGCTCTGTATACTCTTTGACCTAGCAATACCACTATTTGGTCTATAAGCCAAAGAGATTTTTAAGAAAGGAAAAGGGCTTATATGTACAAAAATATTTATAGCAGCCCTTTTGTGATAAGATCAGAAATACATTAATTTAATGTCATCAATGAACTATCATCAAATTCCTCTACTATTATTACTGCAAGTCTTGGCACATTATTTTTGTTATTTGAGGGGATGCTCATCAACTGGGGAATGGCTGAACAAGTTGTGGTATATGACTGTGATGGAATACTATTGTGTGGTGAGAAATGATGAGCAGGATGATTTCAGAAAAACCTGGGAAGACTCGCATGAACTGATGCAAGTGAAGTGAGCAGAACCAGGAGAACACTGTACACAGCAGCAACAACAGCATATGATGGTCAACTGTGAATGCTTTTGCTATTCTCAGGAATTCAAAGATTCAAGACAATTCTGAAGGATTTATGATGAGAAATGCTCTCCACCTCCAGAGAAAGAACTGATGGAGTCTGAATGCAGATCAAAGCATACTATTTTTTACTTTATTTTTTCATGCTTTTTGTCTATGTTTTCTTTTACAACGTGACTAATATGGAAATATGTTTTGCATGACTGCACATGTATAACCTTTATAAAATCGCTTGCCTTCTCAGTGAGGGGGGAAGAAAAGGAGAGAGGGAGAGAATTTGGAATGCAAAAATTTTATAAATTAATGTTAAACACTGTTTTTACATGTATTGGAAAAATATATTTAATTTAATTTTGAAAAGATAAGGGGAAAAAGCCCTGCTTTATCAGAGCTGTGGGACCCAGGGAGGGAGTCCAGGTTACTGGTGAGGAGGAGGGAGAGGTAGCGATTAGAAGTCAAGCTCCAATTGTCTTAGAGCAGAGGAAAGGGAGGAACTCTGCACTGATGGGAAGAGGTACTTATATTAGTAATATTATAGATCCCTGAAATATTTTTTGAGGCAATCAGGGTTAAGTGATTTGCCCAGGGTCACACAGCTAGTAAGCGTCTGAGGCTGCATTTGAATGCACATCCTCCTCCTTCCAGGGCCTGTGCTCTATCCGCTGAGCCATCTAGCTGCCCTTAGATCTTTGAAATGTTGAAGCATTTAAGGTTTACAAAGTACTTTCTTCACAGGAGCTCCACTGTGGGAACCCTTAATAATAAATCAACCATTAGATTGGGAACACAAGTATCACCCTAAGCATAATATGTGCATTTACTGACCAGTGATGGATGGACCTTAGCCAGTTCATAGGACATTGTACATGAAATCTGTTTATATAGATGGTTGGTTTTCAATCTAAAAATGGCCTTAGAGATCACATAGTACTAACTATTGGGTTTACAGGTGAAGAAACTGAGGCCCAGCAAGGGGAAATGTCCCACGTGATGATAAAGTCAAAAAGCTTCGGCCTCTGATTCCAAATTCTCAGCTGTTTCCCACTCTAAGCTATCTTTGTAGAACCCTAAAAGCTCTGGCAATTAGCTATGGAAGCCTTTTTTGCCAGTGAAGTTATGTCAGGAATTTTAATGAAGTCCAGTTTGCATTAAATCACATACTGATTCACTATAATATATTTAATAATGTTTCGCCAGTGAATGAATGACAAGCGAAGACAGTTTTAATAGTGCACAACGTAAATGTGGCTTCTGAGATGAACTCCGTAAAATATGTTTTTTTAAAAAATCCATACATTTTAAGCATGCACACACACACATACACATACATACATATGCCTGTTTATGTAACTGGTTAAAATAACCAGGTGCACAGCAATCTCATAAAAGATTGTTCACTTTGCAAAAGGATTCATTCCAGCATGTTCTTGAATGTCCATAGTTCTAGTATATTTGAAAACCTAATTAATAAAAGTAGGAGGCCCGCTATATAGAAAATAAACCTCATTTCAGTGGCCCTCAGCACAGCCAATAGGCTGTTGGTTAGGCATGAGAGCTTCCTTCAAAAATGATTCTTTCTGAGGATCTCACTTTAAGCAAGTCTCAAAGGGTGAGGAAAAGCCTTGGGCGGGAAGGGAAGACCATAAGCCTGGTGCTAAAGTCGTTGAAGAAAGCATTGAAAAAAGGAAGGGCAGAGAAAGAATGGGATTGGGGAGACAATGTTTGGTACAAGGATGAGACCAGGGGGAGAGAGCCAGCAGAGAAGAGAGGTTTTTGCTAAGGTTGATAATGGTTCTTAACCTCAGGAATCAGGGGAGCAGGAAGTGTGAGTTTGCTGGCCATAGGGAAGAAGGACTATAAGAAGGGATAATAAAGTGGTTGGAATCCTATCAGAGGAAGGCTGCATAGCCTTCTGATGGAATCCTCTAAGAGTCTTGTTCAATCCATTGGATGATTTTCTTTGAAATTTATGTTGCTATCTATGATTTCTATCAAATGGGAGAGCAAAATATTGACAAGCAAGTTATCGTAGGCATGGCTCTAAAGCCAGCCCCCTCTTAATTCAGGTTTGATGTTGGGACTAAATGAAGCACTCAGAAGTCACTGAACACGATACCCTGGCCCTTAGATTCTCTGGACAAGATCTCCCTTTTCTCCATCTGGGAATGTGTCTAGTCAGTCTGTGGTCTCAGGCACCCACTGAATCTGAGAGGCATTGACTACAAAAGGCCTTTTATACCCCAGATCAGGGAGCTGAAATCAATCAGGGTGTGTTGGGGGGTGGGGGGAGGAAGTTGTCAGGGAGGCTGCTGGTCCTATCACACAAGAGTTTCTGAGTTTAGATCCCTCATGGGAATTTTTTAAAAAAAGTTTTATTGATACTTAAAAAAAATTACTCATATCTGAAAATATCCTCCCTCTCCTCAGGATTGAACCCTCCCTTGTAACAAAGAAAAAAAACAGTTCAGAATTTACATATTGATCACAATAATGTGAAGAGAAACAACGAAAGACTTGAGAACTCTGATCAATGCAATGGCCAACCACAACTTCAGAGGACTGATGGTGAAGCACATTACCCATTTCTTAATAAAGAGGTAGTATACTACGGGTGTGGAATGAGGTATGTCTTTAGATGTGGTTCTGTTGATTTGTTTTGTTTGAGTGAACTTACTTGTCACAAAGGGCAGCCAGATGGCACAGTAGATAGAGCAGTGGTCCTGGAGTCAGGAGGACTTCTCTTCCTGAGTTCAAATCTACCCTCGGACACTTACTAGCTGTGTGACCTTGGGCAAGTCACGTTACCATGTTTGTCTCAGTTTCCTGAGTTGGAGAAGGAAATGGCAAACCACTCCAGTATCCTTGCCAAGAAAACTGCAAATGGTGTCACAAAGAGTTGGACGTGACTGAAAAACTATTGAACAACAATGAAATTTGTTATAAAGGAGAGCCCATAGATGAGGAGTCTTCGGGAATAGGCCGATATTTTATAAAAAGCAACCATATAAAAAACACTTAAGCAAAAACACCAGACATAAGCATTGCGTCTGTAAATGTATATAACATTTTACCCTGGCTATTCTCCCACCTCTTTGCCAAGAGGAGGAAGATAAGTTTCATTATCTGTTAAAATCCCACCTTTTCCCAAAAGTCTTCTCCCAATTCCTCTTAATTCCAGTGCCTTCTTTCTGTCAATTTTTCTTACCTATCCTGTATATAGCTTGCATTGTACATGTTTGTTTGTATGTTGTCTCCCCCATTTGATCGTAAGCTCCAGGTGGATGTAGTCTTTTGCCTGTTTTTGTATCCCCAGCACTTAGCACAGTGACTGGCACATAGTAGGCACCTAATGTTTATTGACCGATTGATTATTCTCTGTGACTCATTACTTTTTCCAGTGCTCAGAATTCTGTTTCCATTTAGAGACCGTTCCCCCTTCCCCTCCATTTCTATTGTTTTAGTCATTATGAATGCTGATCTTTTGGCTGTTTATTTCAGTCTTTATCAGTTCATAGAAATCTTCCCATGTTTCTCTGAATTCCTCATAGGAACTTAAGAAAAGTGGGGCCATGTTGATGGGGTGGTCTGGGGATCTGTGATCTAACCATATTAAGGATGAAAGACAATAGGACAGGCAGAGCAATTCAGGGCTGTCTTCCAAAGAAGAACCAACAATTTACCTCAGATCAGCCCATAGACTCCCCAATCATAGATGACTGCAATGGCGAGCAAAATGGGACTTTTCAGTGTTCTTTGTTTGAATGGGGCAGGTAAAGTGGGATCTTTTTTGTCTTGGAGTGTTTCTCAGCACCAAGACAATCATTGAATTGTATATGATGTGGTGCTGGTGGTTGGAGCTTTCCCATTCCCTAGATGGTGAGCCTCGAGCCCCCAGGGCCCTGAGACTAGTATATAAGATCTGAGGTTGGCGTTTGACTTTTGGGGGTACACTCTTTGAAAGACTATGGGTGACGAGACTCTGGGCAAGCCATTGAAATAGCCCCCCTGGCTTTGTAACCCAGACAGATAGATGTTTGTGCTTCTCTGATAACTGAATTGTGATTTGAATCAGACAAGGTCTGTCTGTTGATGTTTGTAATTTGTTTGTATTTATCCTGCGGTTCAGGAAGCTGATCTTCCCCCTTGAATTGTGAATGATATTTGTATGTTTAATTAAAGTGAGAGTGTAAACCTCTTAAAGTTGCTTTCCTTAGAAAAGCAGATCAAAGAACCTGTGCTAGCAGCCCTCCTGTGTGCTGGTGTTATTGGCCTTACACAGCCACAGTAGCTGCTAGCAGATTGTTGCTACAATGACATTCTCATCTTTCTCTCCTCACAGGTGGGTAGGCATTAGGCAATTCCCACCTGCCTTAAGAAATGAAACAATGATCATTCTGCTAATTCAACAAGACAAACTTCTAGCGTGTTATCAGAGTGTTATCACTCCTCAGGCATATTTACATAGGATATCTACTTTAGGCAGGCTCTCTAAACTTGCAGGTATTACCCATTTGCTGGAGGTCAGACAGTAAAAAAAAAAAAAAAACCTTTTAAGTACCTACTATGTGCCAGCCACTGTGCTCAGTTACTTATCTTCCTGAAGGTCAAAACTCCCAAATGGCTCTGACCTATAGAGGGAATGTATAAAGGAGAATGAGCTAAAATCAGATCAAGGATGTTGCCGTCTTTCTTTCCATAGGTTTTGATGACAATGGTTAGGGTAGTAATATTATGCATAATGCTTTAAACAAATGGAGTTTCAAAGCACTTTCACATACATAACCTCTTTGAACATCACTTGTGTGCTGAAGATATATTTAGTTTGAAAGCATCCTAGGGGTCTTTTCTCAAATTCTCGCTGGGGGACCCAGAATTTATAGGTGTGCCATTTTGTCTACCACTTAGGATAAATAACGACATAGAACCTCTTCAGCCAATCAATTGATCATTCAATTAGCCAATTAATAAGCATTAAGTTCTTACTATGTGCCTGGCACTGAACTGCATACTAGGGATAAAAAGCCAAAAATGAAAACCTGCCCTCGGGATACTTATATTCTATTAGGGGAAACGTGTACTCCTGTTGGTTGGTTGCTGTCCTTTGTCCTCAGAGGACCAAAATGACATCACTATGTTGGAGTCAAGGTACAGTGTGTCCTACTGGCTGATCAGACCAATACAAGTTTGGAAAGCTCTACCACACATTAGGCACATGTAAATACAAAATCAATATCCATGAGGATGGCTAAGTGGATAGTGGGATTGGAGTCAGGAAGACCCGAGTTTGAATCTACCCTGGGCAAGTTATACTCTGTGCTTCAGTCTCCTCCTCTGTAAAGTGTGGGGGCTCGAGTAGGTAGCGCAAGGTTCCTTTCAGCTCTTAAACCTATAATCCTTGGGATGTGCACCTTTAGACATTAGACTGCATAAACTCCCTAGGGAAGAGGATCACATTTAATCTAAAATTCCCTCCTTCCTAATACAGGGCTCTGCTTCATAAATGTTTATCATCACCGGCATGAAAGGGCCTCATCTAGCTTCCTCTCTTAGGAGTCGTGGCAGGAGTTTTGACTTCTATGGAGTTATTAAAGACATATTGTAAGTTTTGGGGGTTCCTATTTGGGTTTTTGAGGAGCATATACTAAGTCCATGGGGCCCTTTCTGTATCAGAAATGTTCAGGATCTCAGATACTGCCTTTTAGAAGTTACAGGAGTTAAGGGCAGCTGTTCTACTGGGAGGCATGAAGGAGCTCAGCTGGGGCAAGGTCTCAGTCAAAGACTTAAATTCTAGGTCATGTACATATTCTGATAAACCTATGGTTAGGTAAAAAGTGAATGGTGTGTGGGTCCAGAGGAATAGCCCACCTGTAGTAATATGCATAGAAATCCACACTGTGGTCATGCAACACATTTCATATATTACAAGAAAAATTCTTTCAAAAAACCACTTCAAATCAATAAATGAAAAACTTTTAATGGGTAAAAATAGCTCTGGATTACTTCAAATCCTTTTCAACTGATTGACTCAGATGATTGTTCCATTAAACTTTTTAAAGGAAGATGGGTAACAAAACAACCACGTTTACATTGAAATATGTACCTTATTAATCAGCGATCTTTCAAAAACACAAAACAACAGAAATTCTTTGGCTTCTCCAAAGAAAGTACGAGCAGTTACACATGAGAGGCAGTGTAGTTCAGAAGGAAAGCTGAGTTTCAATCCTGCCTCTCATGCTAGCTCTGCGACCAAAAGCAAATCCCTTAAGCTCTTGGAATTTTTCTTACCTCTAAAATTGAGTTAATATCTATAATAGCTAACATTTACATAATGCTTTATGGTTGGCAAAGCACCTTTATATATATATATATATATCATCTCATTTGATCCTTACAACAGCTTTGCAATGTGTGATTATTTTATTCTCATTTACAGATGAGGAAACTGAATCTGAGATGTTAAATGATTCACTCGAGGTCACGCGACAGTAACTGTCTGAGGCAGGATTTGAACCCACGTTTCCTGAGTGCAACATTCTATCTACCTAGTACCTACCTCATAGAGTTGGCTTAAATGAGATAATGTATGCATAAAGTGCTATCTTAAAGTGCTATAGAAATAAGTTATTATTAGTCATAAGGGTTGCGTGACCACCTTCCAATTGGACTTGGGTTCTGCTTGGTATCAGCCGATAATACTGCAGCCTGACCTTCGGCCAGCTTGCTGCATTGCAGGGTCTTTGTTTCTGAAGGCATGCGCAGACTTTTGATGGCAAACAGAGCTGAGTGTGGGGCTGTTCCTCCTTTACAGTTCCACGCTCAGGAGAAATCTCATACACATTTATTATGAGTTTCTTTAGTTTCTCATACCACTGTGGATTAAGCTTAATTTGAATTCTCAGCATTATTAGCGTTTTTCCCACTATGTTGTCTAAAGGTTGAGTATTGATTCTCAAAGGATACATTTTACTGGCTTAAAAGAAATTGTCAGTGTTACATAGCAGTAAGTCTTTAAATTAGTTGAGACTTATTTATGGGACTGAGTCCATATGGCGGGATATGGCACACATATCTTGTGTAAATATTTTGTGGATGCTTTTTAACAAACAAAACTCTTACTTCCCAAGGACAAGACTACCCCTTCTTTTTGTTGAAAAATTGGAGCGTCAAACTGCATTTTCTAGCCTAATACCAACAAAGGTATTAAATCTTCATAAACTCCATAGAATATTAATGAACTCCACTGTTACTTACTTAGAATGCTATCTTTGACACGTGAAGCTTGTATCCACAAATCATTCCCAGTTTCTCATTCCTGCCCAACTTTTGAGGTAATACATTCCAAGGCTCTTGACCAAACCCCCTATATTCCTAATAGGTGTGGGTAGAACTCAAATTTTGAATTACAGAATTGAATATGCAATTTTTCTTTTTATTTATTTTGTAGGTCCTTCCCCCCACCCCACCTCAGATTTTGCCTAACAAGTTCTGGCAAAAAGCTACCTATCTATATTATCTAGACTGGTTTTTGGGGTGCTAGTATTGATCTTTTTATATATTAAAAACCCTAAATCTGTCTCATAAGGAAACAGGAGGCATGCATTTTTATCCTAGTATCATTGAAGGCCACTTTTCTATTGGCATTACTGATGCACTTTAAGTCATTAATAGCTGAGATTTACAAAGAACTTTTAAGATTTATCAAAGCCCTTTACATTCACGGTCTCATCTGAATCATGGCAATGAGTGAATGAACCAATTGATGAAAGAAAAAGCATTTAAGTGCTAACTATAGGCCAAGCACTGTGCTATAATACTTATTGCTGTTACAAATAAAAAATAAAAGAGATAGTCCTTGCTCTCAAGGAGCTTCCACTCTAATTGGGTGGAGAACACATAAAAAAAAATGTTCAGCTACAGGGCACATGGAAAGGTTCAGAAGCCCTGAGGATGCGGCAATGCGATGGACACCAAGGTCGGGGAGTACTTAAACGATAGTATATTAAGAGTGCATTGGGGCAGCTGAGTGGCGCAGTAAGTAGAGCACAGTCCCTGGAGTCAGGAGGACTTGAGTTCAAATCTGGACTCAGACACTTGACACACTTACTAGCTATGTGACCCTGGGCAAGTCATTTAACCCCAATTGCCCTGCCTTCCCCCCTCAAAAAAGGGTGTGTATGTTTATGTGTATGTATGGGGGACAGGGTGCCTGCCCATTCCCACATTTCTCTTTTTCTGTTTTGTTTTTCTTTTTGAGAACAAATTAAGATAAGGGAACTTTGTCCTCTTGCAGGTCCTGGTAAGAATTTGTTGTGGTTAGGAAAATCAGGATCAAAGATATCAAATGTTTGCGGCATCTATCTGAGTTAGTTGCCCGGTGCTGAAATAAAACACTTTGGATTATCAGAATCCTTTAGAAGATTCATTAATAACAGCAGTGAAATAAGGTAATGTGGAACTTCAGAATGAGGAAGACCTAGGTTCAAGTCCTGCCTATGAAACATACTGACTGAGTGACCCTGGCAGTTACTCCCACTGCCTTAGGCAACTTCCTAAGGTTATAAGTTAAAGAGAAGGTGTTGACCTGCATTGGTTGAGGGGGTTTTGTCACACCAGTGAAATCACAGGCCCTATCCCCAACTACGGTATCAACTATACCTTGTACCCACTCTGGGCTAAGATGAAGTTTAGTGGAAACAGAGATGGATATGAAATCATGAGTATTGGGTTCAAGCCCCAGCTCTGATACTTATTAGTTGTGTGACTCAGGTGAACCTCTCTAAGACTCAGTTTCTTTAACTGTAAAATGAGGATAAAAAAATTATACGATGTACCTCTCAGGTTGCTAAGTGGAAAGCACTTTGTAAAACTAAAAACACTATAGAAATGAAGTGTGATTATAAGCTACATCTCTGATTCAATCCTCAAGGCATTCTGAAACTAGAACACTCAGTAATCAGGCCCATTTTACAGAGTGGAAATCAGATGCAGAAAAAGCTTAAGTGAGTAGTTAACAGTAGGGCAGTAAGTTCTCCTGACTTATCCCAGAACTTGTTACTAAACTTGTCTTGCTAGCCTGCGGTGCTAACATTCATGCACAGTTTGTTAGGGAGCAAGTTATAGAACACAGCCAGAGCCACCAGGGTTCACAGAGCAGGAACAATATTACCAAGTAATCTAGCATTCCTTCCTCTACCCCACTTTAAAATATTTGTGGAAGAAACAGGGAAAGAATTTGAGCGAATGTGGTTGATCTACAGATAAAGGCCCTAATACCTTCAGAAAAATTAGTTTCCACTATGTACTTCAACCATTTCACAGCTAAAGGAAACCTTTTAATCAGTTGAGAGATTGCAGAATATCAAAATGGCAGCCTCGTCACGTGGCATAATCATACGAAAGCATCTTTATTCATACTTCTCATTAAGAAACTGGCTAGCTTCCTTTTCAACACATATAAATGTCTACATCGTATAGCACATTCAGATCTTCAGATTATTTTCCTTAAATAATAATATTTTGGTTATAATTCTATCATATATATTTTTTAAAAATTTAACAATATTATTAACAGAGGCAGAATTCTCTAGTACAATTACAAGTAGGATGTGCTCAAATAAATTAACATCAACATTGTGTTTATACCATTCAGATGGTCTGATCCTCCCTTTTGAAATGAAATTGAGACCATTGTAGTAAGGGTGAAAGTGTACAGTCTTTCATATATACAGAAACCTGGATTTTATAACTCATTTGCAACTTGTATTAAATTGCCCTTGAAACACACACACGCGCACGCGCACACACACACACACACACACACACGGGCACATCCCTTGGGGTACTTGTGTTTCCCATGGTCAACGGGATAAAAAATGATTTTCAAAAAGGCCAGAGACTGAATATTTCCACCGTATCATCCCCACGCTAACAGCATAGCTTTTTCCATGTTTAACAGTTTGAAGTAGCAGCAAAACGTTGAGTAGCTTCAGTAGTCGACATTTTCCAGTACTGGATTCTGAACGCACAGTAAACGAGTCAGAGAGACAAGGTGACAGAGTATCAATTCACAAACTGCATCTAACGCTAATAAATAAATTTGAGAAACTGAGAATAGTAAACTTCCAGATCAAAGCTTAGAGTTTGTAAGCTAAATAAAAAAAGAAAAAATGTTATCTGGTTTACACACTTAAGTACAAACCAGAAGAGATGAAGAGGCAAGAAGGCGAGGGGGTGTTAGGACACAGTTCTCAAAAACATTAACATCTGAATGATTTAATGCCTGAAGGCATTAAAAACAAATAAACAACGTTAGGCTTGGCGTGCCTTGTTCTTTAGCTGAATGTATATTATGTAAGGCCTTGCATGTCTATTATATTTAGTGAATAAATATTCATTATTTACCAGTATCACTGGCATTTTTTCAAGGGTTTCTACTCCCTGAATTCAAAACCCATCTTCTTTTCTTTAACACCAATACTCTTCCCAGGGATGTTTTATGATGGCAAATCTTGGAACACCATGATATCAGGGGAATCAAAATGGTGGGCAACTCACAGGGCAATGGAAAAACATGGGGTGAGAGTAAGGAGGCTGCAGCATATCACGATGAGTGTATAAAAAGTGGTGTGAAATACAACACTGAGGGTATGTATGACAAGAAAAGGGTGCTGGCCCATCTATCATGTAAGAGGCTGAGAGACCACAGATGAGCTGGTGTTCTAAGTAAATAGTATAATGGTGTTCAGAAAATGTTAAAAAAAAAACAAACCCCAAACTAAACAAAAACCTAGAGGCTTTTAGTGCATTGGGTAGGATCCTCTAAAGAAGACATAAACACAGATAAAAAAGTGGACAGGTAAGAAAGCATGGAGAGAGTACCCAGAACAAGGAAATCACAGATCCATTGACATAATAGGCAGTTTTTAAAGATGGGCAAGAGAGTTAACCCTCTAATTGTTCCGCTCCTTCTAGGAGCCCTCAAATGCTCCCTAAAATGCTTAGCCTTTAGTATTTTTTTCTCAAAGACTTGATAAGCCTAAATAACCAATGTTAGTTTCTGAATGCTCAGCAAAATGATGGCTACCAGGGTTATTATGGTGGCCTACAGGTAAGTTAAGATGGAGGCCATGAGTTCTACTCGACTCTTTCTTTCCTTTTGATTATTTCTCCATTGGATAACAGAAGCAAGCAGAGTATCACTGAAGTTTCTGTCCACAAATATGTGCGGGAACGGTATTACAAACAACCGCATGCACGCGTATCTATGTGTTCCTATATACAAGATGCTTTTTTTTCCTAAGGAAATTTAAAGTGCAGAGTTCAAAGGTTCTCATTCTCTTCTCCTAGCCTCTGTGAATCCATCTTGCTGATTCCAGTCAGACGTGTAACACTCCTACGGCTGGTGCTCTTGGCAAATGGCGAACAGTCGTGTTAGCTGGAATCTAGTGGTTGAACCAGACCGTCTTTGTAGACCCGAAGAATAGCTTCACACACAAACTTGTATTGGCTCTGTGGAAGAGAGAGAAGAGTGAGGAAGCATCCGGAAAGTCGGGCATTTGCACAGACCTGACATGGTGATGATACATGTGCTGTAAAGGCTGCCACAGAAACTTTTTCTGCAGGAAAGGTCTTAGAATCAAAGAAAGGGGGCTGGCTCTAGAGTGAAGAGATCTGTTTGACTGGAGATCAGCAGGTTAACTGAGGCCCATTCTGAGAAGGAAGGGATAATTTGCCTTCCACAATGACTTGCTTTTGTAGGCCAACCCTTCTAAAAAAGCCAAGAAAGGCATGCACACCTGTGTGAATGTATCAATTAAAACTACTAATAAAATATTATTAGCTAAAATGACTATTATTAAAATTATGAAATGATGCCTGAAAATGGTCCCTCCCTCAAAACCACAAATCTTATGCCTTCATTTCCTTAAGAATTGTAGAAGACTACAATGTTAGAGATGGAAGCAGTCTTGGAAGGTTGGCTAGTGCAATCTTCTCACTTTACAGATGGAGAAACTGAGGACCAGTAGAATTATTACTATTACACAACCCATAATATAATGATAGTGCACTTTTATGTCATGCTTTAAAGTCTACAAATCTCTCTCCTCAAAACAATTATGTGAAGCAGCTGGTACAAATATTAATATTTCCATTTCATGTATGAGAAGCCAGAGGACTTAGAGAGCGGTTAAGTGGCTTACCCCGAGGTTGCAAAACTGGTTATTGATAGAGAAAAGATCTGATGCTGGAAGGTGCCTCAGATCCCCTCATTTTACAGATGAGGAAACTGAGGCCCCAGAGGTTTAACATGAGAAATTTTAAGCCATGCCCTCTTTGTACCTAGAACCTAGATCTTTGGACTCCCGATCTAAGTGGGCCAAACAACTACCATATATAAAGAACATAATAGGAAGGCTGGTTTCATGGAACAGCAGAATAGCAACCCAAAGATGGTCCCCAAAAGTAAAAATCAAAATAATCAAAGTACCATGACCATTACAGTTTTAACAAGAAAACATTTTGTGGTAAGATCTAGAGTTCTCATACCTATACTTCAGCAAGCATCATACTGGTCACACTCACAATACATTCCTTTCAGTGTTCTGTCTCTAGGAGGGACCAAAGGATCGTGAGAGACTGTGTTTCCCTTCCCTGACAACAAGCATTAGGGATTTGCCCTAAATACTTCTTTCTCTTCAACAATGACTTATGGCTCTATCCTCTATTAATTTTTCTAAACCAGGGATGGGGAAGCTGCGGCCTTGAGGCTACATGTGGCCCTCTAGGTCCTCAGGTGCGGCCCTTTAACTCCAAACTTCACAGAACAAATCCACGTGTGGCCTTCTAGCTCTTCAAGTGTGGCCCTTTGATTGCCTCTAAACTTCACAGAACAAACTTGTAGCCTCAAGGCTGCAGATTCCCCACCCCTGTTGTAAACCATTCTTTATTCTATTTTCAGCCAGTATCTCTACAGGAGGGTATGTTCTAAAAATTGTTTACTAATTATGTAAAGGGTTTCTTTTTAAAAGGAGAAAATTAAATTTAAAAAAGAAACTAGCTTCTCCATTAAGAGATCGAAGGGCTTGGAATACGATATTCCGGAGGTCGACGGAGCTAGGATTAAAACCAAGAATCACCT
>CM053622.1:394823085-394860155 GCA_028646595.1 Phalanger gymnotis | reverse complement strand
TGGTTACTCTTGTGAGGTGGGCTTTCTGGGCCTGGAGTCTTTTTGTCAAGATGTTAGAATGGGGAGGCTGGTTCACGGTTCTGCTGCGGTGGGGCCTAAATAAATTTCTTGTTGTTTTCTCCTTAGAGAATCTCTCATACCTTGCGATTTCGAACCATTCAAACATATACATGATTATATTTGAGATTATAAATTCGGCATTCCTACTACAATATTTTACTCATCTGATAAGAAATAAAAATCTATTTACTAGGTTGGGGAAAAGAGGGAAAGGAAAGAAGTTAATTTCTTAAACACAGAGACAAACCCAAAGCTATAACGAAAGACCTAAAGGTTTCGCCCTCCCCACTTTCACTAGTGGAGTGCCAAGGCTTACGGGAAGGAATAATGAATTGTGTTGTAAAGCACCAGTCATCACGAACGTGAAGGACTTATGAAGCAGAAGGAGCTAACAATAGAATGTAATCATAATCTGAACATGCAGCTAGAGGCTGAAGCATAAAATTAGAGATATTTCACAGGATTTAAAGCTGGGAGTGACCAGAGGCCATTTAGTCCAATCCCTACATTTTACATATGAAAAAAGTGATGCCCAATGTGGTCAAGTGACTTGCCCAACACAGCAAGCAGCAGAAACGGGATTTGAATTCAGGTCCTGACCCCAATACTTTTTCTATATACCATGTTATTCAACAAAGCTCAGATAAAACCTCAGAATAATAATATGTACTTCTCAGAACCCACACGCTCTGGAACTAAAAAAGGTGGAAGGAGTGAGCTGGTGTTCATTAAGATACAGAAATAAAGACACTTACCCGTCCTCGTTCTGTGAGTGTGGTCAGCATGATGATCAGTGACAACTTATGATCCCAGACTGCTTGCCAAAAATGCACACAGGTATGTGGAAGGGGTCCTTGTGTGGCAATATATAGGTTCACAATCTTTGTAGAAGGAATTTCCATCTAGTGAGAGATAAAGTTCATTAAAATTTGTTCTATCTACAAAATGGACATGAAATTAGACTTCAGACATTTCAGTCAGCTGACATCACGGACAATGTAATTTTTTTGTAAGATGATAATGGTAAAAATCAATGTTAGCTTTCAGAAAGATGAATCATTTTAAAAAAACCTAAACAATGAAAGTGATATTTCTTCAATTGTAATCTTCATTTCGCTAGCAAAACAATTTTCAGAAGGAAGCCGGATAACACTCAAATGACAACACACAAGGCAACATACTAGAAGCTATTTTAATGAGCTTTTTGGGCACAATTTGAGGGCATAGTACAGTAGGAAGAGCATTGAATTAAACAAACCAACCTAGGTTCAAATTGTCTATTTACTATATAATTTTGGTCAAGTCATTTACCTTTTTAGATCTGTTTCATCATCTCCAAAAATGGAACTAAGAATACTTAACACTAATGACCTCATAGAGCATCAAATAAGACAATGCATGCAAAGTACTTTGTAAGTTAGAGGGCTATAGAAATACAATCT
Organism: Phalanger gymnotis; assembly: GCA_028646595.1. NCBI lineage: Eukaryota > Metazoa > Chordata > Mammalia > Diprotodontia > Phalangeridae > Phalanger > Phalanger gymnotis. Next base: position 394,858,653 of record CM053622.1, on the reverse strand, counting down.
ATCATTATCATCATTAATTTTATTATTATTGTTATAGTAATAAGCTCTTAATTATGTGTGACCTCTTTGGGACATTGGCCTCCCTTCCCCAATACCTCTAGTAGGATTTTCCTGTTTTCACTTTACAAAGCATTTTGCATTTTATCTCTACTGAAAAGATAACTACACCCATTTGTAACAACAGAGCAATTTGCTTTTTGCTTAGCTATAATTCTTATCTAGATAATCTTGACCTTAGCTTGGTATTCATTCTAGTTGCCAGAGGTCACTCATCATATTGGCCTTCCAAATGTCATATTCCCAAACTTATTCTAACCATTCCTTCCCTTCTTGAATTATGTGTATTTTCTTTATGAGAACATTTGGAATCTGGTCAGACCACAATGTAGCTTGAAGTTGGCACCATGATGTTTTTGTTTTTGAAAGATAATGGTAATGGTGATTCTCAACAGGGGGAGGGAGGTGGAAGAAATATGCATTTATGTAATACTTACTCTATGCTGGGCACTGTGCTACGTGCTTTACAAATATCATCTCATTTGTTCCTGGCAACAACTCTTTGAGGTAGGTACAATTATTCCCGCTGTACAATTGAGGAAATTGAGGCAAATGGAGATTATGTGCCTTGCTAGTCACACAGCTAAGTAAGTGTTTGAGGCCAGATTTGAATTCAGGTCTTCCTGATTCCAATATATGGTATCTGGCTAGCACTTGGGCAGGTACACGAAAAGTAATTTCTATTTGAGGAGCCATGAAGCTCCTCAAATTTTCTCTCCTTGATCTATTTTCTAAGTTAGTTGTTTTAAATGAGATATTTTACATTTTCATCTATTTTTCAGTCTTTTGATTTGTCTCATGGAATCTTTAACTTGTGTTTGGTCTATTCCAATTTTCAGGAGGTTTTTAGTTGGGCAAGGCTTTGTACCGTTTGTACTAAAGCTATTAATTTGAGGGAGACCAGCCAAGATGTCAGAGGAGGAAATAACAGCCAAGTTCTCTCCCACAACTATTCCACAAAGATCTAGGAAAAAAAGCACCAGGCATAGTCTTGAATGGGAAATTCAAGAAAAAAAAAATCATGTGATTTATTTTTTCTAGCTCAGGTCAGCACAGGGAAGAAGATAGAGGTGTGTGGCACTGGGTATGTATGGGTTCTACCCAGGAACTGCCACATGAAACATTTCAGGGCAGGGACTACACAAGGGCCTGCCAATGGTAATTCATCAGGGCAAGAAGAGGTCCCAGATCCAGCACAGAGGAGCCCAATTCTGGAAACAGGTGCCACATGCTGACTTATTACTCAGCGCCAAGTCACAAATCCCATGCTGACTGCCAAGTGGTGGCAAATTACTGCAAGAAGCAGTTTCAAACCCTAGGTTTTGTGCTGAATGAGGAGTATGTAAAGCAAGTACTACTCAGATGTACAAAAATATTCATAGAAGCTCTTTTTGTGGTGGCAAAGAACTGGAAATTAAGGGGATTCCCATCAGTTGGGGAATGGCTGAAAAAACTGTGGTATATGAATGTAATGGAATACGATTGTGCTATAAGAAATGAGGAGCAGGCAGACTTCAGAAAAACCTGGAAAGACTTATGTGAACTGATGCTGAGTGAGGCAACCAGAACCAAGAACCAAGAGAATATTGTACACAGTAACAGCCACATTGTGAGATGACTAACTTTGATAGACTTATCTCTTCTTAGTAATGCAAGGATCTAAGACAACTCCAAAAGATTCATGATGGAAAATGCTGTCCACATGCAGAAAAAGAACAATGGAGTCTGAATGCAGATCAAAGCATATTATTTGCTCTCTCTCTTTTTTTTTGGTTTCTTCTTTCTCGTGGTTGCTCCCATTGGTTCTAATTTTTCTTTACAACATGACTAATGTGAAAGTATGTAGAGCCTATATATATCAAATTATCACATTTCCCTATGTATAAGACATACCCTTTTTTGAAAAATTTGGGGCCTAAAAACTGGGTGCGTCTTATACAGTGGTTGTAGATTTTTTTTTATTTGCATTTTCCACATTTTCATGCTTGTTGTCTTTGTGCTCATTGTTTCACATTTGTTACGGGTATATTAGGTTACGTTTTACCACATTCTGCCCAGAAATGGCTCAGAAAAGATTTTCGTACAGTGCTGAATTCAAGTTAAAAGTGATCCAGTTTGCAAAGGCGAATGGAAATTGTGCTGCTGAACGTAAGTTTGGTCTTCCTCCAACTGAGAAAACAATCCAAGAATGGCTACGGGAAGAAGAAACCCTACTGAAAACACCATGGCAGAAGAAGGCCATGAGAGGCAAGTCAGCAAAATGGCCTGATTTAGAGAGGGAATTGAAGATATGGATTGAAGAGCAAAAGACAATTAGAATTCCTGTGTCCACAAAGATGGTTCAGCACGAGGTAAGAAGAATTGCTGATGAAAAAGAAGTTACTGACTTCAAAGGAGCACGCAATTGGTACTTCAGGTTCATGAAATGGAATGGACTAAGCAGGCGTACATGCATCAGACTTGCCCAAAAGATGCCTGAAAGCTATAAGCTGATGAATAAAACTTGAGTTCAATAACTTTATGTAATACTTTTTTTTTTTCAAATTTCGGGCCCCAAAATTAAGGTGCGTCTTATACATGGGGAAATATGGTACATGCTGTCTTGGGGTGGGGGGAGGGGAGAGATGGGGAAAAAATTTGGAACTCTAAATCTTATGGAAGTGAACGTTGAAAAATAAACAATTTTTTTTTTTAAAAAAAAGCAAGTTAAGTCAAGAAGTAAGGCTAGAAGAATGAATAAACAAAAAAAATGATACTATCATAAGGAGCTATTATGAAGATAGAGATACTCAAGATTCCTAGGCAAAGAGACTGACTTCAAAACATCTATAAGGAAAGCCCCAAAGAAGAACATAGCTTGGGCACAAGTTCAACTAGAATTCCTAAAGGAGATAAAATGAGAGTTTTAAAAGAGGCAAAACTTATTTTATACATTATATGAGTGCTAGAGAAAACAACTAGTAAAGAAATGGAGTGCTGGGGGAAAAAGAAGAAAATAAATGAGAGCTTTAGAAGAAAGAATTAGAAAAAGAATTAACAGCTTGGCATATGAAAAACAAAATCTAACTGAAGCAATAGATAATGTTCCAGATCACTAATAATTAGAGAAGTGCAAGTCAAAGCAACTCTGAGGTTATAGCTCACACCCATCAGATTGGTAAAGGTAGAAAAAAAAATGAAAATGACAAATGTTGGAGGAGTTGTGGGAAAATAGACACAATTAATGCTCTTTTGGTAGGTGCAGACATTTTGGAAAACAATTTGGAACTATGCTCCCAAAGTTACTAAATTGTGGATGTCCTTTGATGTAACACCACTAAACCCGTATCCCCAAAGAGATCAAAGAAGGACTTACATATACAAAAATGCTTATAGTAGCTCTTTTTTGTAGTGACAAAGAACTGAAAACTAAAGGGGAACCTATTAATTGGAGAATGGCTGAACAACTATTCTATAAATGTAATGGAACACGATAGGATGGTTTCAGAGAAACCTAGGAAGACACGTATGAAATGAGAGAATGAAGCGAGCAGAACCAGGAGAACAATTTCTACAACAACATCACTATAAAGAAAAACAACTTTAAAAGACTTAATTACTCCATCAAAGCAATGACCAAGTATGATTCCAGAAGTCCAATGATGATGAATGGTACCCAAAACTCATCCAGAATGGATACAGGATGAGGAATACACTTTTACAAGGCCAATGTGGGGATATGTTTTTCTTGACTATGCATGTTTCTTATAAGAGTTTTATTATTATTTTTTCCCACTACAGTGGAGAGAGAAGGGACAGAAAATAAATGCTTGCTAATTAAACAAATAAAAATAAAATAATATTAGTGTCATGATTTCCCCACATCCTTTCCAACACTGATCATTTTCATTTCATGTCATATTAGTCAATCTGATAGGTGTGAGGTGATAACTAAGAGGATGTGGGAAAATTGGGGCACTAATGCTGTTGGTGTAGTTGTAAAGTGAACCAACCATTCTGGAGAGCAATTTGGAACTATGTCCACCCAAACTGTGCATATGCTTTGATCCAGCAATACTGCTACTAGGTCTGTATTCCAAAGAGATTTTTCAAAAAAGAGAAAACGATCCCATTTTTACAAAAATATTTATAGAAGCTCTTTTTGTGGTGGCAAAGAATTGGAAATTGGGAGGATGTCCATCAACTGGGGAATGGCTGAACAAGTTGTGGCAATATAAGTGTAATGGAATACTATTGGGCTATTAAGAAATGACAAGAAGGATAATTTCAGAAAAACCTGGAAAGACTTACATGAACTGATGCAGAGTGAAGTGAGCAGAACCAGGAGAATACCATACACAGCAATAGCAATACTGTAAGAGAATCAACTGTATCCTCATATAAATGTAATGGAACATTATGGGATGGTTTCAGGGAAATCTGGGAAGACATGTATGAAGTGAGGGAGTGAAGTGAGCAGAACCAGGTTCTGGTTCTTAGCTATTCTCAGCAATACAAAGATCCAAGACAATCCAAGGGACTCATGATGAAAAATGCTACCTACTTCCAGAGAAACAGGCTGAAGTCTGAACACAGATTGAAGCATATTACTTTTCACTTTATTGTGTGTGTGTCTATGTCTATGTTTTCTTTCACAATATGACTAATGTGGAAATGTTTTGCATGCTTGCACATGTATAACCTATATTACATTGCTTCCCATCTCAGGAGGGGGGTGGGATAAGGAAGGAGAGAATTTGGAAGTCAAAATTTTAAAAAATGAATATGAACAATTGTTTCTACATGCAATTGGGGAAAAATAAAATATTAAAAACAACAAAAAAAACTTAATGGACTTTAGAGCTCAACTAATTTAACTCTTGTTTTTTAGATGGAGAAACAAAAAAGTTTGAGAGATGTGATATGTCTTGCCCAAAGGCACATGTTTAAGTAGTGAAAGACCCAGTAGCAGAACTTAGATTAATGTGCATCAAACAAGATGTGGTGTTTTTTTCATGATTTTAAGATGAAATATATAATTACAATTGACACTATAAGAGAATACTTACAATAAATGCTGTTGTAAGTATTCTTTTTTAAAAAAAATATAGATTTGACTTACATTCACATAACTTGCATTAATATAATCTTCATTTCCCTGCAATAATACCCGAGTGGTGTCGTCTATAAAAAAGAGAAAAATTTTATTTTATTAGAAAAAAGTTCAATTTGTAACTATCTTTATCTTTTTCGCTCCAAGGGATTGTCAGTAGCATAAAGGCTATCCTTACAGTATAAAGATAGAAACAAACAGTACAAAGACTGTGGTATTTGCAGATACTCCCACAACAGTTGAGAGAAAACCAGAAATTCTGTTTCAAAAAAGGAGACAATTATCTAAGGCCTTGAGAAGTGAAGTAATTTGCCTAAGTCACATAGCAAATAGAACTAGAATGCAAGTTTTCTCATTTCTGGCTTTTTCCACGCTGACCCCTTCTGTACTTGGCACTTGGGTGACAACCCCTAGGCATCTTATAGAAAGGACTAGATACATAATGTGGGGTTGGATAAGATCAAATGATCTAGAGTTGTCAGAGACCAAAGAATTCATTCTAGGTCAGCCCCCTCATTTTATAGATGAGGGAATGGAGGCCCCAAGAGATGCAGTGACTGACTTGCTCAGGACCGCTGCTGCTGTTATTCAGTCATTTAGTTGTGTTGATTCTTTGTGACCTCATATGGGGTTTTCTTGGCAAAGACGCTGGAGTGGTTTGCCATTTCCTTCTCCAGTAGATGAAGGCAAATAAAGGCTAAATGACTCGCCCAGGATCACACAAGGTAGTAAGTGTCTGAGGCTGGATTTGAACCGATATCTATCTGACTCCAGGGCCAGCACTCTATCGAGTTGACCAGTGCTTTGTCTCCTGTCTGGGACTGTCTATAAGCAGAACTTCCTGAGAACCCTCTGCCTACCCCCTGCTTTCATTACTAGTTATCTCTTTCTATGCATATGACTTATCCCTTCTCTAAGCTCTCTTGTTTAGAGCCAGGGCCACATCTTTCATTTCTCAGAGATCCCTAAGGGTAGGGAAGGGAGAGCAAAGGCCTTTCCGCTGTAGGTAAGAGGGATGGGAAGAGAAAGGAAAACACGTTGCACTTTATTCTGCAGAGTGGACAGCTTCCGCCCAGTTTGTATCGAGAGGAAATGCTACTATATTATGGTCATTCTTTTGATGGATTTTTAAACCCCAAGTCCAGCAGGTCCAAATGCTTATTCATCACTTTCTGCATCCTCAATAACTTTGAGAGAAAAAGACTTTTGAAGTTCAGCAAAGCTCCGAATTCCATGATCATTTGTATGGTCTGGTAGGGGCCAAAATGCTTTTGGATCACACAATCAAATTATTCTTCTAAATCAGGGGTTTGCAATCTTTTTTTTTCTTTTTCTTTTGAGTATTAGACCCTTGGATCAATGTGGTGACTGTTAAACACAATAATGTTTTTAAATACATAAACTACATATCAACATATATAAAACCGTTATTAAAATAATTAAGATTATCTATGTTCTATTGAATTTTTATTCATTTTGTGAAATATTTTCCAATTACATTTTAATCTGGCTCAGGTAGCCCTCGGGAGTGGCCTATAGGGTCAATACCTCTATTGTGTATGTGTGTGTATGTACTTACACATCACATATGCATATGTATGTGTATACATACAATCTAAAATGTAGACTTACAAAGGAAACAATATATACAAATATATGATAGCGTTATCAAAATATTTAAATACATATTTAAATTAAGTATTATATATTAGTATATTACATAATAAATATTATATTAATGTATATTATGTTACTTATAATATTAATATATTATATAAATATCATATATCACATAAAATAATTAGATATTTAAATTTAAATAAACAACTTAATACCACAGATCCCAGTTAAGAATCTCTGTTCTACAGCCATTGCCCTGTTACTTTCTTGTACATGATAACAGTCATTTCAGTGTTCATTTTTAAAGAGTTCAAATGTAGCTGAAAGAATTGAGGGGTGAAAGGCAAGTTATGAGATCACAGACTTAGACCGAGAAGGGGCATTAGAGGCCACTGAGTTTGACTTTCTCATTTTGCAGATGAGAAAAATGAGGCACAGAGAGATTGACTTCTTTGTGAAGAGCCCAAGGTCACAGCGGGCAGCTAGGTGGTGCCATAGTGCAAAGAGCGCTCGGTCTGGAGTCAGGAAGATTCCTCTTCCTGAGTTCAAATCTGGCCGAGGCACTTACTAGCTATGTGACCCTGGGCAAGTCACTTCACCCTGTTGGCCTCAGTTTCTTCATGTGTAAAATTAACTAGAGAAAGAAATGGCAAACTACTCCAGTACCTTTGCCAAGAAGACCCCCCTGGGATTATGAAGAGCTGGACACGACTGAAACACAACCACCACAAGGTCAGACAACTACGTAGTGGAAGCAAGATTTGAATCCAGCTCTTCCTGACTCCAAGTCCAGAGCCTCCTCCGCTCTACCAAGGGGCTACGCTCAAGTGCCAGCCAAACCAGGTTAAAAGATAATTGGGAAATAATTAATAAACAATAGAATATAATGTCAATAAAGTATTTTTGACACTATAGCACTATATCACACTCACAAAACTCACATGCACTTATTCAGGAAAATTAATTTCTCTGTATCGCACTTAGTAATAACAGCTCATATTTACTTAGTGCTTTAAAGACAAACTCCTTCACATACATGCTTGATCCTCCCATACAGACACTTACAGTGGCTACCTCATAAGGTCATCTACCCATTTTGACATAGTTCAGACAGTTTGACATTGGAGAAAATTAAAGCTAAGAAGGGATAAATGAGTTGCCAACAATAGTGGGACACAATGTGGGAGGGGAGAGTAAAAGGAGAGGGCTGAAATGCTCAAACATTTTCCATTTGATACTCACAAGGCAGCACATCTTTGTAGCGATTTTTGTCCAAATTTTGAGACAGTTTTGCAAATGTGATGGGCAAACCTGGCTTCTTTCTATAGAGTTGCTACATGACATAAAAGTGAGAAATCACAAGATTATTCAACAAATATCTGCCAAAAGTTGTACAAAATTCAAGTACTTTATGGTAAGATTCCTTACCCCGAGGGATCAACGTTTTAGGTTCAAAAGCAATTACATGTTCAATTTTAAAGCTTATCATCAAAAAAGCACAATAAAACATTCCACTATTCTGGCTGACATTACTATTCAACAATTTCTCAATATGAAAATCTTTTAGAGAGAATTCAAAAGAATGGGTTTGAGTCATTGACAGAAAATAATCATTCCAAAATATAGCAAATCTGAGCTGCCTGACAGTTATTTGAGAAATGCTAGAGAAAAGAAGAAAAACAGAAAATTGGAAAAAACGATAATTATTCAGAGTAGAAAATGTTAAAGCATAGATAGGTCCAGAAATGAAGGAAAAAATATTTCAGTTTATCAAAGAAGTAAAAAAAAGAATCTATTTGCCAAGAGCATAAACACTTTTAATTCTTTCAGCATCTCAGCACTGTATGCCCAGGGACAAAATTTTTGTGCCAATATGCAATAAAGAATTCATAATTAAAAACCCTAACATGCTAATACTTTCATTGTTAATTGTCCAATGATCTCTGTGATTCATTAAAGAGAGCACGTATATATTAAAGGCAGGATCCAGTATTACCCATCCACATTCTTTGATCTTATTTGTATGTTTTTGGAGAAAATATGCAACTGTGCCAATGGGGTCCATTACTGATTTGTAACCAATATTACCCAGGCCCTGTTATTCTTTCCTGATTTGGCCTATGTGATACCCCATACAGGGATTGTTCCAGTTCCCAATGAGGCAGCATGGCATAAAGAACAGGGCATTAGACTTGGAGTCAGGAAGAAATGGGTTCAAGTCCTGTCTCAGACACTTACTAACTGTGTGATCCTGGGCAAGTCACTTGACCTCTCTGTGACTCAGTTTCCTCATCTGTAAAATGAAGAGGACAGACTTGCAATGCAAAGACCTAAAACAACTCCAAAAAACTCACGATAGAAAATGCCATCCACATCCAGAGAAAGAAATATGGAGTCTGAATGCAGATTGAAGCATACTATTTGCTCTCTTTTTTTGTTTTTTGTTTTCTTTTTCATGGTCCCTCCCATTCCTTCTAATACATGATTAATATGAAAATATGTTGAATAAGAATGTATATGTAGAGCCTATATAGGATTGCATGCCATCTTGGGGAGAGTAGGGGAGGGAGGTGGAGAAAATCTAAAACGTATGGAAGTGAACATTGAAAACTAAAAATAAATAAATTTTTTAAAAAAGAAGTGGATGGACTTTAGGGTATCTTTCAGCTGTAAGTCAAGATTCTCAAGCCTTCTACAAACCCCTCCTTCCCCAACCCTGCCTTTTTCAGAAGAGGAACTTGCCTCCCACTTTACTGAAAAAAAAAATAGAGGCCATCCACCATAAGGTGCTTCTTCTCCTTTACTCTGTACCTCATAGCCTCTGTCATCTCCATTCTTTCCTCCTTTGCTCCAGTCCGTTCCTTCTCCTTGCCAAAGCCAACCCCTCAACTTATGCCCTCGTCCTCTCATTCCCCTAGACTCCTTTTCAATTTCTGTCTCTTTCTCTGTCATAATAGAACATACCCAAGTTTCCCCATTAAAAACAAAACAAAATAAAACCTTTTATCTGGTCTGGCCATCTTACTGAAATACTGTCAAACATCTCTTTTCCCTTTCATAGGCAAACTCCCCAAAAGAGCTGTTATTGCTCCTGTTTCATTTCTGAAACCCTTGTCAGCTGACCTCCAAACTCACCATTCAAATGAAACTCTTTTCTCTAAGGCTAAAGTCTGTGGTCAAATTTGCAGCCTTTTCTCATTCCCGATTTTCCTTGACTTTTCTGCAGATAACGGTGACCATTCCCTTCTCCTGGATACTCTTTTATCCCTTGGGTTTTTAACACTGAGCTTTCTTGTTTCTCCTTATACTTTTGTCTGAGTGATCTCTGTCAATAACCTTTATTGGATCCTCCTTTTCTCCCTCTCTCCTCTCCCACTCCATTCCTCCTTCCCTCCGTTTCTCTGTCTGTCTCCAATTTTATCAGCTCTCATGGAATCAATTATCACAACTATATACTGAGCCCTAATCTCTCTCTCTCTTGATCTTCTGGTACATATCACTAACTGATTGCCAAACAATTCGACCCACATATGAGGAGTACTCTGGCATCTCAAATTCGACATGTTCAAAATGGAACTCATTACAGGATCACATCACAGAATTAGAATCGAAAGGTGTAGCCTTTCATTTTGCAAATGAGGCAAATAAGATATGCGATGGATAGAGCACTAGGCCTGGAGTCAGGAAGACCTAAGTTCAAATATGGCCTAAGACACTTCTAGCTGTGTGACCCTGGGCAAGTCACAACCTGTTTATCTGTTTTCTCATCAATAAAATGGGGATAATAATTGTGCCTCCTTCCCAGGATTATTGTGAGGATCAAATGAGGTAGTAACTCTAAAACCCTTAGCACAGTGCCTGGCACATAGTAAGTGTTACATAAACGTTAGCTTGTCATTATATTATTATTGTTAGAGATTAGGTGACAGATAATAAATAAGTGTCTAAGCTGATAATCAAATCCATGTCCTCTAAAATCCAAATTCATCATGCTTTCCATTGTGCTACACTGCTTCTTCTCTTCTCTCTTTAGCCCGCTGTTTCTGGAAACGTCTTTATTTTTTCTGAGGTCATCATCACTCTTCCCTCATCATCCAGATTTGCAAACTGAAGTCATTCTTCACTTCTTCCTCAACCTCGTTCTCCCACATCTAAACAGTTTTCAACTCTGGACAATTCTACCTGAATACTACCTCTTCCACCAATGCCCTTCCCTTAATCCACATGGGTCACAAACCTAGTTCAGCCCTTTGTTGTCCCTCGCTTGGACTATTGCAATGGCTTGCTAATTCATCTCCCCTCTTTTGTTCTTTTCTGTATCTCCAATTCATTCTTCACACAGCTACCAAATCAAAATCTGAAAACACAGGCCTGCCAGGACCATGTCCTTCCATTGCTGAAAAATCTCCAGTGGCTCCTTGTTACCTTTAGAAGAAACAACAAAATCCTTAGCCGTTTAAAGCCTTGCACAATCTTGTTGCCACCTACATTTCCAGGCATATTTCACATTAATCTCCTCCACACATTCTTTATTCCAGTCACACTGATCTAGGATTTGTTCCCAGAACTGGGTATTATCCTTCTTGCTTCTGTATCTCTACATGAAACTAAAAGTTTTCACTTCCATCTACGTCCAGTTTAGGGATGGCCTTTTACATGAACTCCTTCCTGTTTCCTCTGGTTTTAAGTACCCTATCAATATCCTCAAATTATTTTGTATTTGTTCATTTTGGGATATGCTGCATTCTCAAAGGAGAATGTAAACTCCTCGAAAATGGGGATTCTACAGTGCCTTTCACACAGTAAGCATTTAGTATTTGCTGAATTAAGTTGTAGGGGAAAAAACAGAACTGGAATTTACACTATAAAAACAATATGGGGATACTGATAATTAGGCAGTTAACCAAACATCTATCTTAATTATTTTATCACAGGGCAGAGAGACTCTTAACCTGGGATCAATGAACTTTTATTAAAATATTCTGAGAACTGTGTTTCAATATATTTCAAAAGCAGGTAAGTGGTTCAGTGAACGGTACACTGCCTGGAGTTAGGAAAACTCATCTTTATGAGCTCAAATCTGGCCTCAGACCTTACTAGCTGTGTTTCCCTGGGTAAGTCACTTAATCCTGTTTGCCTCAGTTTTCTCATCTATAAAATGAGCTGGAGAAGGACATGACAAACATTATCTTTGTCAAGAAAACCCCAAATGGGGTCACAAAGAGTCAAACATGACTGAAATGACTAAACAACACAACAATAATAACCTTTCCAGTCTTCTTACAACTTACTCTGTAACATGCTGATTCAATGACTTTGGTCTCCTGACTGTTCTACAAAGAAAACACTACATGTCTTGGTTCTGGGCATGTTCTCTGGCTGCCCCCAGGGAGGGGCATACTCTCCTTCCTCTGACTACCACCCTGATGTTCTTTAAGTCCCAACTAAAATCCACAGGAACCCTTCCCCTAACACCTCTCAATTCCAATGCCTTCCTTCTTGTAATTATTTCCTATTAATACTGTATATAGCTTCTTCTGTATATATCTATTTGCACATTGCCTTCCCCACTAGACTGTAAGCTCCTTGAGGGTAAGAACTGTCTTTTGCCTCTTTTTGAATCCCCAGCACTTAGCACAGTGCCTGGAACATAGCAGGCACTTAATATACGTTATTATTGAATTTATTATATTGGGATTATACATTATCATATATTATTTATTGAATATATTATATAAATATAATATAATATATAGATATATGTTGATATATCCATATATTGATATGTTATATATAGCATATATGTGAATACAATATTATATGGATATAATATTGAATATATTATTATTGAATTAAATTGCATTACATGAAGCCCTCCCTGCTTCCTCTTATTGTAAGTGCCCTCTCAATCTCCTCAAATTATTTTATATATTGGGGGGATATGTCGTATTCTCCCAGTAGAATGTAAACACTTTGAAAATGGAGATCCTACAGTGCCTTCTACAGAATAAGCACCTAATATTTGCTGGACTGACTTGTGATAAAGGACCAAGCAAAGGAAATAGAAAAGGGAAATGGGTGTGAAGATCCTACACTCAGGAAATGGCTTCCACAGATTGATTAAAAACTGATTGTTTTGAGGTAAGAGTGAATGTTTGTGATTCATACGACCTTTGGTATGTCTTAATAACTTATGAATCAGTCTCACAAATAACAAGACCACCCACTCCCAGGTGGGTTTTTTTTTTTTAAATCTGTCAACCACCTTCTCCTGCACTCCAAAGCTAACTTGACAGGGATGGAAGCCAGCATGAAAAGTGGAAGCCTTGTCTCGGGGTGCTTTACCATGGGGATGGTGGCAAGGTAGAAAGAACACTGAATTTGGTTGGAGTAGGAAGATGCTGATTCAATTTCCAGCTCTACCACCTTTTGTGATCTTAGGCAGATTACTTACTCTTTCTGAATTTCAGTTTCCTCCTCTGGAAAATAGGAGTCAAAAATCTTTGCACTGACTGCCTCACTGGGGATGAAAATGCTCTCTAGACTGCAAAATGCTACATAAACATGAGCTGATTAAATAGAGTATAAAAGCTGCTAAATTTTAAAATATATAAAATACCTGCTTAAAAAATTCAAACAGAATTCTGTCCCCAAGGAATTAATAAATTTTGTTCGAAATTCACTCTAAGAAATGATAATGTCCCTTGTCCTCCAGCAAATGCTAAAACTATTGAATTTGAGGGCAAGCTAGGTAGAATACTGGATAGAGTGCTGGCCAGGAGTCTGGAAGATTCCTTTTTCTGAACTGAATTCAGATCTGGCTTCAGGTACTCACCAGCTGTGTGACTCTGGGCAAGTCACTTAACCCTGTTTGCCTCATTTTTCTCATCTGTAAAATGAACTGGAGAAGGAAATGGCAAATCACTCCAGTATCTTTGCCAAGAAAACCCCAAATGGGGTCAAGAAGATTCAGATGCGACGGATATGATTGGAATTTGGAAGTCCTGTCTTGCAACTTTCCTCCTCCCTTCTCCTGTTGCCAGCTGGGGGTGACCAGCTGCTTCAACTCTGTGCTAGCGTTAAACTCCAGGAATCATCTAAAGTTCCACAATGACCATTTTTTTGCCAAGTTCGACAAAGACTGTTTTGATGTGAGTGATAGAGATAGAGCTGGACCTATGATTTATGGGTATTGGTAACTTCCAGGTGAGGAAACCCCCTCTATTCACATAAGCTGGCGCTTTCTCTCACAATTTATATAGAGTGGCCTGGGGCACTGAGCAATTAAGTAACTTGCTCAGGTGTGTGCAAGGCAGAACTTGAATGCAGCTCCTAGGCCAGATCTCTCCCTACTGCACCATCCAGACACTTATGTCAATGCAAAAGTTGTTTTAAAAAAGAATACTCGCGTTAGCTTAGGAAAAGAGTGGTAAACCTAGGCACAAACTATCAGTTTCTTATCTGTAAGATCAGGGATGTCAAATACATAGGCCCTGAAACACTCGCCTCTCCCCACAAACCAGATTAAACTGTAACTGGAAAATAGTTAAGAAAATAATAAACTGGTTGAGATTTATGGACACACATTCAGGGGAGAACAGGTAAGACAAAGTGAGACCTCTGATAATAAAAGAAAAATTGTTGGTCTTACGGTATATTTTATTGTCATATTCCAGTGAAGTTGGATTTAAAGCAGATTTCTTTATGTGAATTCTGTTTTCTCAACAATTCACTGAGCACTTTTAAATGCTTTCTGTGCCAACACATGGGTATCCAGAACACAAAATATTTAAAGAGTGGAAACCTGGTAATAAAATATCAACAGTAATAACAAATACACAAAAGACAGTATACTATTCTGTACTTAAAAGAAGTTATAAAATACAAAGTTATGGTAAGACCAACAAAAATCTCAACCAGTTTTTCTCCATTACGGTGCAGTGACAAAGGTGCTGGATATAGAGTGTTAGAGGCCCTGGCTATGAAACCAACCTCTGCTTCATTTGTAGTAATTCCAAAACCTATCATAAATGGAAAACAAGCCACTATTATGGCTATTATGGCTAAACATACAGGCAAAGATTATGTAAAATCTGCCTACTTCAAAGCTTTCCTCCAATGCTTCAAGAAAATCAACACAATTGACATGGGTATTGCTTCTACCTATATAGATCATCACGATCTCCCAAAAGGGAGGCAGTTTGATTCAGAGGAAAAGAACACTGGCTTTGGAATCAAAAGACCTGGGTTCAACTGCTGTCTCTGATCCTTAATCTCTATGTGACATTGGGCAATTCTTTTAAGCTTCCCAGGCTTTGGTTCCCTCCACTGTAAAATGAAGGGATTGGATTAGATAACCTTGGAGGTCCCTGGTGATTCTAGCTCTGTATCATCCCTCTCCTCTAATTTTTATCCATATTTTCACATAAATCCTTCAAAAGAGCCCTCTAGAAACCTTCCTGTTGTTCTCTGACTATCCTGAGACTACCAATAAACCAACTGGGCTACCTGTCGTCAATGACCAGTCCATCTCCTCTTCTGGTCGTCCATGTCCCTTTGTTGTTTTCTTTACCTCACTTCCTGTATTTGAGCTGCTGGAAACAATCTGTACCTCTTATATGCACAACATTTATCACCTCAATGCCCTTTGGGTTATTTTGAATTTCAGTTTTGAGACTCTGGTATTCACCTGGTTTGTAAAAATATATCATCCTTGGGAGAATGCGAGCCCTAACAAAACAGTCTCTTGTAATAGTGAGCAGTTTGGGATCATATGAAGCATTGAACCATTTCTCCAATGCACTCCTGCTCAAATGTACTCCTGGGATCAATTCTGGGCCTGGCTTACTATCCCTCTGCAGTTTCATGGTAAAACATGAACAGTAATATAGCCATTATACAAATATACATAATTATTATCTAAAACACACACTGATCAATTAATTCAACAAGCTGTCAATACATCTGCATGCCATAATCTAGATTTTATTAAATTACTTTATTTAAACGCATAAAAATCATTCTTATCTCACGGGCTGTAGAAGAACAAGAGGGAGATTGTATTTGACCTGTGGGCTATACAGTCTGCTGACCCTGACTAGACTATTCACACATTTTATCAAATGTTGTTTTTCCTGAGTGGATGGTAAGAGGTAGCAGGCCACTGGGGAGGAGTGGCTGAGCTTAGTGTCGAGAAGATCTGGGCTTAAATCCCATCTCTGACTCTTAACTAGCTGTGTGAACATGGACGGATGATTCCCTTGACTTCTTTAAGCTTCAGCTTCCTCATCTGTAAAATGAGAGGCTGTGTGGGAGAGTGAATAAAGGTTTGCCCTAGGACTGAGGAAGACCTAGGTTCATAAAGAACCGAACCACCTTATGTCAACATGTAAGAAGTGCCTGTCTCCATGACAAAGGGCTTTATAAATGATCCAGGTTGATTGGTATCAGGGCCACGGTGAATTGTTTTTTCAATTCCCTCAAAGACTTTAGCTACCAAAGAATGATCTACAAGGGGTAAGGCCAACGTAGAAAAGCACAAGATAAAACAACTGTCCCAGTTCCTTGTGGATTTCAGGAATCCCCAGCGATCTTCTGTGGCCGCAGGTGACTGCTTTGCCACAACACCTTTCACAACTGTCCTCCTTTCTATGACCCCTAAGATTCCCATTTCTTCTTGCTCCAGTCAAGCCACCCAAATTCCCTGCCAGCTGGGGGCACTCCCAGTGCCTTTGCTCCCCATTAGCCTTCAGAAGAGATTCAGATAAAGTTCTCTTTGAAAATTTGAGGAGGGAGAGACCACTCTCAGCTGTGGGTATCAGAGAAGCCTTAACGGAGGAAGAGGCGCCTGAGCCGAGTCTTGAAAGAAAAGGGAGAAATGAACAGAGCATATTCCAGGATGGGTGATGGCCTAAACAAACAAATGCCCCGAGGCAGGTGAGAGGATAGTGCGCTCTGGGAATAGCCAACAGTACAGTATAGCTGAACAAGGGCCGTGGGAATGGGAAAGGAGACAATGGTAAGCGAGGCCAGAAGGGTCAGCAGGGGCCAGATTGATGGAGGCTATCCCTAGCCTGCCAAAAACGTGTGTACTTGTAGCCACTGGATGCTTTTGAACAAAAGAAGGACATGTTCAAAACCCGAGCATTAGGAAGATTATCTGGGGCAGTTTTTGCCATCCCCTCTGTAAGTCAGCGTTGCTCTTGGCTGCCATGTCTTTCCACTTGGCAATGAGATTCTGTCTGGCTAAGGCAGTTTCTAGGCTCTTTAGGGTTCCTCATTCTGCATTAAACATTTCTAGGAAATAGTAATAAAGCCAACATCCTTATGTTCATTTATTTCCCACTGACAACCAACAGCTTGTTTAAACAGGTTGGCCAGGCTGCCACAACTCCATGAAGCACTGCTAACAGCTGTACTTTAGTCTCGGCTTTGTCATAACCAACTGAGTGACCTTGGGCAGGTCGATTATCTACGAGCCTCAGTTTTCTCAGCCCCTCCACATACTCTTCAATCCAGAGACACCAGCCTCCTTCCTGTTCCTCGCCCAGGACACTCCCTTTTGGGATTCTGATCATGTTCATCCCCCACAGCTGGAATTCTCCCCTTCCTGGATTCCTTCAAGTCTCAGCCCAAACCCTACCCTCCGCAATGAGCCTTTCCCAATCTCTTTTAGTGTGAAGTGCCTTCCCTCTATAATTATTTCCAATTTATTGAGTATGTATCTTGTTTCTACTTGGTTGTTTACATCTCATCTCCTCCATTACTGTGAGCTCTTTGGGGAGCAGGGACTACATGTACCTTTCCTCGAATCCCCAGGGCTTAGCGCTGTGCCTGGAATATTGTAGGTGCTTAATAAATGCTTTACCCAAACTTAATCCTTGACAGAGAAAGTGAGGGTTCTTTTTCCCCTTGTTTAGCTTTTCCATCACGTTGCAGACACCATATAGGTTATATTAAGTCCCCAAAATTGACTTAAATGTAAAATGGTGATAGTGCCTATAGTCCCTTCCCTCACAAGGGAATTGTGAAGCTCAAATAGTATAAAATAGGTTAAAAGTACTGCAAACTTTAAAATGCTATCTAAATACCAGTTCTTATTATAATACTTTTTTTGTACCTTCTTCTATTGTTCATTTTATGAGCCTGAAAGATTCTTAAGCTTCTATTTCAACACCTGAATTCTCTGAAAGTCTTTCCTCCCCAATTCCTGACACATTTTTTCTGACTACCTATTAGAAAACATGAAGAGAAAAAGGCGCTTAAATCAATTTCTTAAGGCCTGAAACCTAATCTATTTTAGGCTCAAGCTAATGTGACATCCTAAGAACAAACGGCCTTGGGCATAGAAATCATAGAACGTTAGAGCTGTAAAGACTCCCCCACTATACCCGTCTGCCCCCCAAGAAATGACTTGTTTGGTGTTCTATGCTCAGAGAGAAAATCCCCTCCTACTTATGACTGTTACTGTTGGTTCAGTAGTGAGCATGTGGTTCTGGTAGGCAAGGCAGAACCGACTGGTTTGAGGCTAATGATAAATTTTGTCAAATACAGCACTGGGTATCTCTTACCTCAAACTGAATAAGCACTGTCCCACTTTCTAGGCCTTCCTTTAGCTGTTCTATAGATTCTTCCAATGTGGTGTCATACTTTGAATTCATAGGGAGAATGGACTCTGGGTAAAGTTGACAGTTTATTTCATCTTCTGACTTGGTTTCAGCAAATGAATGGACAACTGCAAGATACAAAAATTGGAACATTTTGTTTCTATAGTAAAAAGTGACTCAATATTTTTCCAAAACAAGGTTACATGCAAACAGAACATAGATGGCTGTTTACAACTTTTCCCATATGTAGCTTATTAAATGATCACAGAACACAATCAAAGATGCTGTGGCATAACAGTAAGTGACTGTAGACATACTGCATCACGGGTGATGTCTTGACTTTTGAGCGAACTGAATTTAAGCGAGGCAGAGCTGGGCAAAGTCGTCAGAGCCTCATTCCCCTCTTCTTGAGTCATCAAAGTCCAGTGGCAAGACAAAAGTCAAGCAGACAGATGGGCTAATTGCACAAATGACAAACTAGTCTTTCTGCTTTGTCCTACGTGTTATGATTTTTAGTGGTGATCGATACTCAGGAGCTTTTACTGACGGTGGGAAACATGGGGACTCTTTCCTTAGTGTAGGCATCATCCAAGGCTCCGTCTTGGGCCCTTCTGCTTTTTTCTTTCTACACTATTACCTCTGCTGTCTTGGTACTAGATTCACTAGTTGGGTGACTGAGGGTAAATCACTTACCCTCTTAAAGCCTCAGTTTATGTTCATTAAAATGGGAGTGATAATGTGTGCTACTACCTACATTTCCCAGAGTTGTTGTGAGGAATGTGTAAGTTAATGGATGGGATATATTACAATAGATATAATTTCCACATCAATACCCCTAAACTTGACCTCTCCCCTAAACTAAATACTACATTGTCAACTACCCACATTACGAATGTGTGTTCCATTATTATCTCACACTGGAGAGATCTTAAAAAACAAACAAACAAAAAAAAAACCCCAAACCAAACCAAAAACCTCCCAACAAACTCTCAATATTTTCCCCTTAAACCAGTTCCTTATCCTTAGTTCTGTATGCCTATTAAAAGTCTCATGGCTCTTCTATTGGCCAAGCTTCCCTCGTTCTCTTTATCTCACCAGTCACCAAGTGCTATCATATCCTCAAAGAACAGATGATAAGATTTAGAGCTATAAGGGTCAACTAGTCCAACCCTTTCGCTTTACAGATAAGGGGAAAAAAATCCCAAATTGTGAAGCCACAGGCTGACAAGGAGCAAGTCTAGGATTTGAAAACCAAGTCATCTGGCTTTAGAGTCTGTGATTCCTACTTTTCCAGTCATCTCATACTCGACTCTCCACACACTCTTTATTGTTGCTGTTCAGTCTTTTCTGAGTCTTCGTGACCCCATTCGAGGTTTTCTTGGCAAAGATACTGGAGTGGTTTGCCATGCCCTTCTCTAGCTCATTTTGCCGATGAGGAAACTGAGGCACAGGGTGAAGCGACTTGCCCAGGGTCACACAGCCAGTAAGTGTCTGACGCTGGATCTGAACTTAGGAGGGTGAGTTTTCCTGACTCCATGCCCAGCGCTCTATCCACTGCGCCACCCAGCTGCCACCTTTCTACAACTACCATGTACTCGACAATCCAGCTATCTCAGCCTACTTGCAGATCCTCAAACGTGAAACTCCATCTTCCACCTTCGAACCGTCTGTCCTCCATACCTAGAATGCTTTCCCTCAACTCTGCCTCTTAATTTCTCTGGTTTTCTTTAATTCTCACTTTCTAGAAGAGGGTAATTTTCATCCCCTCCAGCTGCTAGGGCTTCCCTTCCTAAGATGACCCTCCCTCTACTCCCTCTACATATCTTCCATGTACTTATGTTATGTGCATGTTTGCTCCATTGGGGTGTGAGCTCTTTGAGGGAAGGCAGCAGGTTTTTGCTTTTCTCTCCATCTCCGGGGCTTAGCAAAATGACTGGCACACAGTAAGGGCCTAGTAAATGCTGGATGACTGACCAACTATACTTTCCACAGCACCATGATGCCTCTTTCTTCTTAAATGTTCTCACATCCATTTCTTCCTTTCGTGGGCCTAACTTACCTCAAACGATCTCACATTTAGACTCTGGAATCTCCTAAATCGGCCTCCCTGCCTTCTTTTCCTTTCCATTCTTTTTCTATAGTGTTGGCAGATTAAACTGCTCAAATCATAGCTTTATTCCCATCACTTCCAATATGAAAAACCATCATTGGCTTTCTAACATATACACAAGGGAGAAAAAAAATTCAAACCCTTGGCCGGGAATTCAGATTGCTCTACCAAATGAGAATGGCCTACCTTCACAATCTTTTCTCTGCCTGCTCTCTGACATGAACCTTCCATTCCTAGCTAAGGTGCCTTCCTCAAGGTTCCCCAAATAGGACCTGCATCTTTCTGTTGCTTTTCATAACTCTTTTCTCAGCTGGGCGGCTCAGTGTTACAGCCAGCAATCAGGAAGACTTGAATTTGAATCCTATTGGACACTTGCTAGGTGGGTGGCCTTGGGCAAATCGCTTAACCCGTTTGCCTCAGTTTCCTTATCTGTAAAATAGGGATAATGACGGCACCTTTATTGGGACAGTTACTGTGAGGATCAAATGAGATGATCATCGTAAAGCACTTAGCACACAGTAAGTGGTATATAAGCGTTAGTTATTATTACTACAACTACTGCTGTTGTTGCCACCACCACCACCACCACCACTACTATTACTACTACTAGCTGTGTGACCCTGGGCAAGTCCCTTAAACCTGGGTCTCCCTCAGTTTCCTCGTCTACAAAACGGGAGATAATGTTAGCACCTTCCTCCCAGATGTGAGGAGCAAATGGATTGATACAGACAAAGCTCTTTGCAAATCAAAAAAGAGAGCTGTGTCAATGCCATCGTCATCATTACTGTTAGGGTTCTTGCCATTCTTTCTCCTCTATCACTCTCTCTTTGCATTATTTGAACGTGACCTAACCCCCAAGGTCTGGCTGAAATACGACTTCCCTGAAGCCTTGCCTGATTGTATCTTTTCATATGTGTGTGCATGTGTGTGTATGTGTGTATGTATGTGTGTGTGTGCATGTGTGTGTGAGTGCATGTGCTACCTCTCCCAGGAAGCTGAGTCTACTTTAATCTTTTCAGTGTCTCTCATGGTTCTAGTAAGTGCCTGAGGAACAGCGGGCACATTTAAGTCATCTGTGTCTTTCCTGCTGTTTTACAGTGAATAACAATCACTTGTGAGTCAAGGTTGAAAACTGTCATTCATGTGAATATAGGCTGCCCCAGCTTTCCCTCTCACAATGTGCTCTTAGAAACCATGTCAGACAAAAGAACAACTTACGGCATGTTTTCCCACGAGAACAATATTGTAAGTGGGATTTAGAATCTGGATCAAGGTCTTTGCATCAAACCACAGATGTAACAAACAGTGGTGATATTTAAAAAACAGATATGTCTGTTATATAACTTGTTAATCATTCAAAATAATCCTCCAAGATGTGTGCAGATGGATTGTACAAATCAATTATACAAGGAGTCCTTGTACTCTTCAGGACAAAATGTGTGTGGGGCACATAATAATAAAGTATCACAAATTTTACCTAAAATATTTAATTAAGAATGATTTGGGGTGCTTTCTTAGAGTCAAGACAGGCTTTGTGTGGATGATTAAGGATCTTAAAACTGTTGTCCGAGGAAGTGTTAATTAATACACTGTTTTCCTTTTGATAGACTTTTTTTCCCCTGCCACAAATGGGTGTACTCAAAAGCACTGCACTCATCTTTTTTTTTTTTTTTTGCAAGGGGGAAGGCAGGGCAATTGGGGTTAGGTGACTTGCCCAAGGTCACACAGCTAGTAAATGTGTCAAGTGTCTGAGGCAGGATTTGAATTCAGGTCCTCTTGACTCCGGGGCAGGTGCTCTACTCACTGTGCCACCAACCTGCCCCTACTGCACTAATCTTTGAGACTTACGCAAAGTAGCAAGTGACCAGTGAACGTTGGTGGTTGTGGCAAACTTCTTGAGTTCATAAGTATTTACTAAACACCTACTATGGGCCAATAGGCACTGTGTTAAGCAATGGAGATACAAAGGAAGGCAAAAAACTGGGTCCAAACATAGAGGATAGCCAGTAAAAATACTTGGAGTACAGAGATGGAGTATCGTGTGCAAAGAATAAGGAAGCCAGTATCGATGGATAGATGATGGATACCAGCCTATATGAGGGAAGTTAAGAAATAAGAAGCCTGAAAGTGTAGGGAGGGGCCAGGTTATGAAGGGTTTTAAGGTATTAAGAGAACTGGTATTCGTAAAGGCAGAAATTAGGTCAAGCAAGGCAATACCCTTCATATCACATAGATTTCTTGATACCACTGCCAAGGCTGGATGGGACCACTACTCCACCCTTAGAGATTACTATTCTTTGCTAGGGTAAATTTTCTTTTTTTACCTATACTCACCCGTGTCTTGGCTATATCCACTACCTATAAGCCACTCATACTCTGTTTAGGCCTTCTTCTGACCTTTAACCTCTTTGGGTTCAAAACAAACCAAATGGTACGTAAAGCAAAGCAAAGAAACCCATATATGTACACCATCAAGAGAGAGTTTTATGCAGTAATAGAAAAAAAATGCAATAGAGATTAATAATAAATAAATGGATAATACTGAAATAAATGGATACATTTCATTTTCTTCCTCACAGCTTTCTCCCCGCCATCCAAAAAAAACCCCAAAACTATAGGGAAATGGCTTCCATTTTGGAACGGATGTCAATCTTAAATTTCCTCATAGTCAGTAAATGAGTACCAGCCTTCTTGTGATAGTAGGCTACTGTTTATAAGATGTTAAAATACCGTGGAATTAAGACTAAATTTGTACATGTACTGCATATACATGTAAATTTGTACATTAATACTAAATTTGTACATGTAATATAACTCCTTTTAAGGGACAACACATTCTCATTTATTAAATTAACTCTTCTTTTTATGCTTAGTTACCTTTCCTCCTGATCAATAGTGCCAGTTCTCTCGTGTGCGACTCCCGGCTGGCTTTGATAAACATCACTACTTGATCGTGGGTGTGCTCTGAGATGTCTCTGCCATTTATAAGGACTATTTGATCCCCTTCATTCAGCTTAGGAATGCATTTATCAGCCTGTTTCAAGATCAAAACAAAATTTATTAGGTTACTATAGCTACCTTCCTGGTTAGTGAAGAAATACCATTCTTTCCTGTGCTAAAGTCTTAGGATTATGATCAAGAATTCATTATTCTCTTCAACTAATATCCTGTTGCATCTTTTGGAAAGGACGCTGACTCTGGAGACAGAGGCCCAGGGTTCAAATCTCTCCTTTAATACTTCCAACATTTCAGAGCTGTGACCTTGGGCAAGTCACTTCACCACCTTGTGCCTCAGTTTCTCCTTCTTTAAAATGAGATGGGAATAGTTGGTTTCAGTGGTCCCTCCCAGCTCTAGATCTGTGATTCCATGTATCAAAAGCTATGTTGAGAAAACTAAAATCTGAGGTTGCTTTCAAGTAGCTTCAAACAGAATTCAGCTGAACAACGTGTGTAAAGTAAGACTAACAACTACACAGCAGCTCTATTTTCTTAAGGCAGTCCATTTCCATTAATTACCGTAATTACTAGCAAGTGTTGCTACTATTTCTACCTACTTTTTTTTCCTCCAGAAAACCTTTTGTCCATCCTCCCTTCATAATGGCAACAGCAAACACTTTATTTAATCCATCTGCTAATAGCATCAAGTAAGATGATGTAGTAGCAATTAGATTTGAAGAGCTTTCCCACCCATTAATAGGTCACGTGACCTGCTTACATCACAGGAAGCCTAAGTCACATGTGGTGGGAGGAGCTTCCTGACAGGAAAAGGAAGTTATGTCACAGGAAATGGAAAAGGAAAGGGAGAGGGGGAGGGGGGAGGGAGAGGGAGATTATGGCTGCTAATGGCCACCATCATGATAGTTAGGAGACCTCAGGAGGGGGTCGGAGAGGTTTTGGGATGGTGAGGCTCCATGTTGTGATATCATGTATTGAATGTTTTACTGCTCTGATAGACTGAATAAATGGCTTGTGGGATATGGTTCTCTGGTGTCTGAATAAACGGTTCACCTCTTCTGCCTTCTATGTGAAGAGTCTCGTATACTTTGTGATACAGAACCACAAAGGCATTTTGACAATTTTCATCTACGTTGTTATTATTGCCTTACTCACACAGATGAGCTATAGATGAGACTAAAATTTAAAAGGACTCTGATAAGTTAGAGATAGAAGACATGATATCATACTGTTTGTTAACTGTTCAGTAAGAAAAAAAAAAGCAAAATGACTACTTTTTGGACAAAGATCCCGTAAATTCTACATCTAACGACATGAATGTTGTCCTTTAAAGCAATAACTTGGGGAGGCCATACATTTATACTAACTATAGCATTACTGCACCAAACCCATTTGTCTCTTCTGAAATTCCCCTCAGCTAGTTTCCAAGTTGAAGAAGAAAATCAATATTGCTTCTTTACCTTTTTTTTTTAAATAAAAAATAGCAATGTTTGGGATAAGCAATCACCTCACGTGTTAGACTCTAAGTGCCTTATGGCTGCTCCCCCGAAATCAAACCCATTCTCAGGAGATGACCTTTAAGGAACAATGCATGTATTTCAAAGAATGTGATGCCAAGTTTGATGGAGATTTGAAAAAAATGGTTTATTCTAGTAAGTGTCAATGAGGTTAATATTGGAAATTAGTGATGGTTGCTTTGCATCAGAGATTTTTCCGCATTCAGGAAAAGGGAAACTTCATGTTTTGGGCAGTGGCTATAGCACTGGAATTGTGTGTCCTCTCCAAAGAATTTAAAGAGATCAACATCCATTTGGTTGTGTAAGTTGTGGTAGACTTTAAAAAACCCCAACAATATATACCTCTATTGAGTTTCTTTAACATCATACCTCATTTGTAGAAATCCTAGGACCTTAGAACTGGCATTGGAGATAACTCAGCTGAACTAATCACTTAATAGATAATAAGACAACTCACACTTAGAGAATTTAAGTGTCTAGCCCAGGGGTCTGATGAACTATGGCCCCAGCTTGAAATGTGGCCTGAAGACTGTTTTTGTACAGTCAGTAGAGGTCAGAATTTTTTTTCATTTTTAAATACAACAAAACTTTATTTAAAAATGTAAAAATCATTCTTAGCTTGGGCAGTACAAGAACAGGTGACTGGCTGGATTTGTCTCTAAGGCCATAGTTTGCCAAGCCCTAGTCTAGCCCAAGTTAGTTACAGAGGTTAGACCTAAAGTTCATGGTTTTTAATTCTGTGCTTTTCCTAAACGCATATCCCAACTAGACTTCAAGCCATTTATTACCAGGAATTATATTTTAAACTTCTTTAAAAAACAAAATCAAAAACAACCAAATCTCTCATTGCACCCAGAATAGTAATAGGTATACGATGTGTACTCATAAATATTTGAGTAAATAATGATGATTAATAGAGACAAATATAGGATGCTTCATATTTGGAATAAAAAAATCCTGTAAGTATGGCAGAAAAAGATCCTGAGGTATTTAGTGAAACATAGGCAAAATGGTTCAAAATATGTGTTTTGGAGTTTTAAAACTATAGCTGAAGAGATCTAAGAAATTATGCAGATCAACTCAAGCATCTTGGCCAAATTTACATCCAGAGACAGGATTAGAGCCCAGGTCTCTGGACTTCCAGTCTAATTATCTTCCCACTACACTATGCTGTCAAGTAAACACAATGCTAGCATACATGAATAGCAAAAAGGGACATCAGAAGAAAAGAGATCTTCCTTATGATCCAATTAGTAATTTTCTAGTTTTATTGTAGTCTTTGCTATCTCAGCAACCATGAAGATGAGGAGTTTAATGAGAATACTGAGGATTTTAATCCAAATGATTAAAGAGAAATTAAAGAGTTAAGTAGTTATTCAAAAATGAAGGGCTTTGTATAAATAATGACAATACCCTTTGGATTTCTATTAAGGTTGAAACATGGAGGATTTTGGACTTCCCCTAGGAATTATTGGATAGATCTGTGATTTCATTAGCATTGGCAACTTCCAGGTGAGGAAACTTCCTTCACCAATGCAGGTCAGAATCTTCTCTGCAATTTATAATCATAAGAGTTACCTAGAGAAGTGGTATCAAACTCAAATAAAAACAGGGGCCACATAAGGATCCCAGTGGGTCACATATTAACTGAGGAAATCACATATTAATTTGCACTTCATTTTATTTTTATTTATTTTGTTAAATATTTATCAATTACATTTTAGTCTGGTTTGGGCCACCTACAGAAGCGTTATGGGCCACATGTGGCCGATGGATCTTGTGTCTGGCGGCTCTGATTTAAGGCAATGTGACTAGCTCACAACCACAAAGCTAGCTTAAGTTGGAGGTGGCACATGAACCCAAGTCTCATTGACTTGGAGGATGGCTCTCTATCTACCTTCTCATGGACTTGTCAAAAAAGCAGCAAAAGTCTTAGGTTTTCCTTAACATCTACCCTACCAAATGGCAATGAGAACCAGATTTTTGCCTAAATTAAGAAGTCTCACGGTTTAGTTTACACTGAGGCCTGTTTGTCTTTAAATGTACATCTGTGGAACATGTCAAAATTCTCCTGCTGCGGCCCCAAATCTCTACGTAAGTAAAGTCTTTTTTTAACTCCCCTCCTCCTTTCCTACTGGTACTTCCTTCCTCCATTCTGGTTAATCTAGTTAACTGCCTCTTTGCTATTTAATCTCTTATAAATCTTCTCCCGCAAAGCTCAAGCTGCTTGGAACAAATAACATTTTGCCTCACCCACCTCGTTCTGCCACCCACCACCAATCACTCTTTTTCCTCAGGGATGTACCCGGTGAGAACGGTGAGGATTAGACAAACCCTGGAACACAAAGATGAGTAATACACGGTGCCCCCAAAGTCTCAGTGCTGCTGGAGGCATAACTGTACCAAGGCTTTTGTGTTGTTTGGAGAGATTTGACATCTATATTGAAATGCTGCTGCTGATACGCAAAGTAGAGTGGCATTAGGGGAAAGGACAACAAGACAGGGATAATTTTACTTTCGAGAATGGAGTAACTGACTTCCTTCAGGTCATAAGGTTTATTAGTAATGACCTCTTCCAATAATCTTAGTAGTTCACTGAAGAGGCTACCCAAGTAGAAAAGTGGGCAAGCAATGCCAGACTCTTTACCTTCATTTTATTCCTTACAGGAATAAGATTCCTATAAGGAATGAAATAATATTCCTAAGGAAGTGATTCCTTAGGAATAATATTCTAAAGCACAGTATTAAAACATAAATTTATGACAGATTTTAAACGTGAATCTGGGAAGTAACATTCAAAATGTTGACTCACCGGTGACTCTGGGCTGATCCTTGACACCACAAGAGGCATCTTCTGATCAACACCACCCTAGATAATTTTGTTAAATTAAAAAAAGTATTTCACATTAATGAAAACAAGTATAGTAAAAAAAAAAATCCTAAGTGCTATGGTCTAACTTTACTTCAATATAGTAGAGAAATCAAGATTCTTCCTGAAAAGAGGTGGCAAGATTCTGATTCTTCTTCTTCTTCTAAACACACACACACACACACACACACACACACACACACACACACACACACACACACACACACACACACACACACTTAGGGGAAAGGGTAGAGACTAGGAACCCTCTAATTCCCCAATATTTTCTCCACCTTGACACATTCCACTAAGTAGAGGTTAATATGAATATTAACAGCACCCCCCTTATAGGAGTTGTAAATTGGTCTAATGATTTTGGAAAACAATTTGGAACTATGTCCAAAAGGTTATAAAACTGTGCATTCTCTTTGACCCAGCAATACCACTACTAGGACTGTATCCTAAAGAGATCAAAGAAAAAGGAAAAGGACCGATACATATTTATAGCAGCTCTTTTTGTGGTGGCAAAGAACTGGAAACTGGGGGGCGGGGGGAGACCCATCAATTGGGGAATGGCTGGACAAGTGGTATATGAGATTGTGATGGAATATTATTGTGCTATAAGAAATGACAAGCAGGATGATTTCAGAAAAACCTGGGAAGATTTATGTGAACTGATGCAAAGTGAAGTGAGAAGAACCAGAAGATCATAGTACATAGTAACAGCAATATTCTAATGATGATCAACTGTGAAAGACTTAGCTACTCTGATCAATACAACGACCCAAGACAATTTCAAGACACACGGTACTGTGAGAATTTCTTCTGAGTATCAGATGACCACATGGCGGCTGAGGTACCTTACAAGAGGAGTGTCAAACTCAGCCTATGACACTCCCCTTAGTGACCAAAACAAATTAAAGTACAATTAGTGAATATTTAACAAAATATTGAACAAAAAATGATCCAAGACAATTACAAAGGATTCATGATGAAGAATGCAATCTACCTCCAGAGAGAAAATGGATGAACTCTGAGTGTAGACTGAAGTGGAATTTTTTTGCTTTCTGGGATGTCATACATGGTTAGAAGCAAGTAAGCTTTTTGGTGGTAGTGCAACCAGACTTATAAAGTAGGCTGGAACCAGATTGTGAAGAGTTTTAAATGAAAATTTAATTTATATCTTACATGAATTACTTTAAAAATTCTGACTAGTTGAAAAAAAGTCGAATAATTCTGAAGGCACTTACTTCTGGTACCTTCCCTCCACTGTTTATCACCAATTTATCCTGCATATAAAGTATTTGCATGTTATCTCTCCATTACTTTGGGAGATCTTTGAAAACGCGAACTGTCTTTTGTCTTTTTTTGTAGCGCCTGGTACAGGGCAGGCACTTAGCAAATGTTTATTGACCAACTGATTTTTAGGAGGCTTTAGACAGCTGAAGGGCAACATGAGGACCTTGATAAATAGGGGGAAGAGATTTCCAGGGGAAAGAGAAAGGTTCAGAAAAGGAGTTAGGAGTGGGATGAAGACAAATTTCTCAAGTGCTACAAGTTTCTCTAGGGGCCAGATGATTGACAAAGTAGGCTGGCTAACCTATTAGAATGGTCATTCTCAAATATAATCTCTATTTGTTTTGAAAGGATTTGATTCTTCCAATTAATTTTATACAGAA
Source organism: Phalanger gymnotis (assembly GCA_028646595.1). Classification (NCBI taxonomy): domain Eukaryota; kingdom Metazoa; phylum Chordata; class Mammalia; order Diprotodontia; family Phalangeridae; genus Phalanger; species Phalanger gymnotis. The sequence continues at coordinate 394,829,148 of CM053622.1, read as the reverse complement.
TTATGCAACAGGTTTCCCTCTCCTCCGGAAAAAACAACGATTTTGCCTGTTGTGGCAAAAAGGAGAAATAGATTGTCTGTTCTCAGGTCACTCCTATCCCCCTGAAAGTGAGCCAGCAAAAGAACCAATGAATTTTTTAGAATTATAATCCTTCTTTCATTTTTTTTTGCTCATTTAACATAATCTCTTTAGTTAATAGTAAATTTGGTGATAACCATCATAAAAATATTTCAGATAATCTAGCAGTATATTTCACAATGGCTCTCAAACTCTTATGCAATTCTCAAAGGTTCTAACGAAAGGTTAGTTTGGGAGAGATGACAGAAGTGTGCCAGGGAATGGTGTCCATCTCATTACAGAAAAGACTTTGCAAATGAGATTTATTTCTCCTCAGTCCATGAAATGGTAGAATATTTACTTCCTTGGCTATCCATTGTGTCTTTTATGTCTTAGAATCAAACAACACTTAAACTGGAAAAAAGCTTTAGTTATCATTTAGTTTCTAACCCCCTTCAGGTTGAACAGTGACTGGGACCAGAATCCAACTTATTTCTAACCCAGCAATAAGATTCTCTCTCTCCTAGTCTTAGCTGATCTCTGACAGATCAGAATTAATGCTTTCTGGCTGACAGAAATACCTCAGACCATATTCCAGAGGTTGACACTGAAAGGTCTGCTTCTTCTTTAGAAAATAAGCACCGGAGAATCATAGAATTTTAGAGCTAGGAGGGACCTTTGAGATCACCTGATTCAACTCCCTCATTTTACATTTGGGGAAACTAAGGCAAACAGAGGTTAAGTGACTTGTCCAGGGCTACAGAGCTAGTCAATGTCTGAAGCTGGATCTAAACTCAAGCCATCCTGTCTCCAAGGTGAGCATTCTATCCTTTGCACCACCTAGTTGCCTCTGTGTGTATGCAACATAGACATAACACTCTCAGGGGTTGAATCAATCAATCAACAAATATTTATCTATTAAGGACCTGCTCTGTACCAGGTACTGTGTTAGGCACATGTACATGTACATGATAGATGTACCAAGAATGAAGCAAACTCTACTTGCAATGAACTTACATTTTAATAGAACTGATTCCTTACCTTTATCCAGAACACACAATTCTTATAAATTTTTAAAAAATCCTATTTAATATTTTATTTTTTCCCAATTGCATGTAAAAACAATTTTAACATTCTTCCCCTCCCCGCCAAATTTTGAGTTCCAAATTCTCTACCTCCCTCTCCTCCCCCTGTCATTGAAAAGGTAAGCAATTTGACATAGGTTAAACATGTGTAGTCATGCAAAACACATTTCCATGTAAGTCATTCTGTCAAAGAAAACACAGACAAAAAAAAAACCAAGAAAAATAAAGAAAAAGTAGTTATGATCTGCATTCAGGCTCCACCAGTTCTTTCTCTGGAGGTAGACAGCGCTTTCATCATAAGTCCTTCAGAACTGTCTTGGATCATGGTATTACTGACAATAGCTACGTCATTCATAGTAGATCATCCTTCAATATCGCTGTTACTGTGTACAATGTTCTCTTGGTTCTGCTCATTTCACTTTGCATCAGTTCAGGTAAGTCTTTCCATGTTTTTCTGAGAGCATCCCACTTATTTCTTAAAGCACAACAGTATTCCATCACAATCATATACAACAACTTGCAGAACACACATTTCTAATGGGAAGTAATAGTTTTAATTCCATTGAAAGGCTTGAAATGTTGTTGTGAAATTACATTTACATGAGTTTATGAATGCTACTCTACCTTAAGATTAAATCCAAATTTTCCATCTTCATCTGGAGTAATACACACCAGGAGTAGATAACCATCACCATCTTCATTCTGAAATAAATTTGAAGATTGTAACAGTAACGTATACATCTATTGTGAACTTTTCCATGCGCAAGAATCCTAAAGGCAGGACAAGTATGATCTTCCCTGTTTTACAGGTGAGGAAACTGAAGCTCAGAGAAATTCAGAGACAAGCTCAAAGTCACATAATTAATAGTTGTTGGAACTGGAGTTCAACAGTAATAGCCAAGTTAGCATTTATATAGCGCTTTAAGATTTGGAAAGTGCTTTACAAATACTATTTCATTAACAACCCTGGGTGCTATCGTTATCCCCATTTTACAGACGAAGAAATGGAGGTTAAGTGACCTTGCCCAAGGTCATACAGATAATATGTGTCTGAGGGCACATCTGAACTCAAGTCTTCCTGATGCCAGGGTACTATCCATTGTGCTACCTAGCTGCTGCAAACTCTGTTTCCATTATACCATGGTGCCAATCAAGATGATCACTTATAGGGTTGTTTCCCTGTCTAATCATTACAATGTATAACTTAGAGAAAGTACTTTGTGCTAGTATAATGGATATTTTTCTGATAAAAGGTTTGAACTCTAAGCTACACACTTGATATATGTCTTCCCCTGCCCCCACCATACAGTGTTCGAGCTAGCTGAACTCACCTTATCACAGTAGTACTGATTAGAATCTTCTGTGAAGCTGCCTTTACTAACACTGGTATAGGTGTCTGAAAGCTGATGATCTACCCCATCCAGGGAGCAGCAGCCTGGGGCATTTACACCCTGAGACAAGGTGCTGGATGATGTCTGGGTCTGAGAGTTTGGGCTGTCTTCCAATTCGTTCCTTTATTAAGAAACATTTTAATAAATCAATTAGTATTCGCAAGAACACGCATGACATGTATTCTGAATTGCATTTATTTAGCACTGATTCCCCAAGCAAGTGGGTTTGGGGGTCATAATTCCTATGCAGAGATTTACCTGGTGCACGGAAAACCCTCATGTTATCCTTAAAAGCCGGCAATGGGAACCCACGTACATTTGAGGAACTCAAATGCCATTACTGCTTTGTTCCCTGACCCCGCGTAAGAGTAGAACTAAGCTCACTATTTTCATAAGAATTTGTGGGGAGCTGCTGCTGATGTGACAGTCTTTGCTCCCCACCCCCTACTTTCAGAAGTGCCCTGCTCTAGCCTCTAGAAAAACAGTGCGCTCAGCTGGCAGTCGTTTTTAAATTACCTTAACCAAGCGAGTTTGGGCATGTCTAACCACATAGGGGCTCCTCATGCCTCTAGCCCTCTGAAAATGACTTGTCTCTCTTCCCTCCAGTCCTCCCTTCTGGAAGACACTGCGATTACTACTCTTAGTTGTGCAATGGAAAACCCCGTCGGGTTTTGTGTAGTCTGCACAGGTTATCGCTGAACAGTTGGCTAAGAAGATGGTTTTGGAGAAAGGGATCTGATCTTCTTAATAGGAATGATAGGCTCTTAGCTAGGGAAAGAATGCATCTAGTAAGACTGCAAAGAATACATTTAGATGGAGAATTTTAGAGGAACAAGAAGGCTTTAAATTGACAGTGGAAGCAGGGCAGAAAAGTGCCTAGATGATATTTATATATTACTTTATATATAAAGTATTTATTTATATATTTATAAAGTATTCATATCTTTATTATTTATTTATATATATAAAATGATATATCTTATATATTAGAGTTCATGTATTTTATTAATTATATATTTATATATTACTTTAGAGTTTGAAAGTGCTGAGCACACATTGTCTCAGTCAATCTTTTACAACCACCCTGTGACATAAGTACTACAGGTATTGTGATTCCTTTTTTACATATAAAGAAACTGAGGCTCAGAAAGGTTAGGTCACTTGTCTATGGTCACAAAGCCTGAAAATATCAGAGACAGGATTTCATCTTAGGTAGATCTCTCCTGATTTTAAGTTCAGCATTTTTTCTACAACACCATAGTGTACTCTCAGAAAACCGTTAGATCAGGCACTATGAAGGGATGAAACAACAAAAAGAACATCGATTCTTATATGACTTAAGATGACTTAAACAGTAGTTCATAGCATGAAATAACTAGAAGAAATCAGGGTGATACCTGTAACCACCAATATCTATTATGCTAATGCACAGGGTATGCATAATAAAGCAAACTTGACATTTCTAAGAAGCAGCAGTAAACATGAAGCATCGCCACAACTTAATGTGACAAGCTACAATATGGAGATGAAAGACAGTCTGAACCATGTTCAAAAGAAACAAGTTTGACAGGAGGATGGCAAACTAGAAATGTACCTACATGACAATCCATGAACCTAATGGGGGAAAGGTGATGGAAAAAATGTTTGGGTGAAGATAAGAAGAAGAAGGAACAGAAGTGATATTGTTGTAGGAATGTACTACAAGATGTCCAGCCTGAGGGAATGGATGATAAGTTCTTGATTTAGATCACAAAACTGTCAGGAAGACAAGGGAAGGCTGTAATTGTGACGGGAGAGTTGGCTGTGTGGTGGAACTCCCAGCAAAACTTATCATTCTTTCGCTTGTCTTGCTGATAAATTGATAAATGTATTTTTCAGAAGGTAAAGGTACTGCCTTGTATCTGATCCTACATTGGATCAGATTTGGACCAAAAAAGGCTGGCAAGTTACAAGAGCCTTGGAGAAAGCAACGATGCCATTGCAGCATTGGAAATAACCAAGGAGAGACATCTACGCAATACTTGAGGAAAGATTTCGAAAAGTTAAAAGAAAAGGAGGTATGATCCCATTGATTTTCCTATAGGGAATGGATAATATTCAAGAACGAAATCCTAATGTTCCAACCATGAATGATTCCAATGAATTAGAAAAGGAAGAAAAAAGGAAGTCTCTAACGAGCTCAGATATAAGAGGGCATGGATGATTTAAAATGGAAGTAGGGGCATAGAACCAAAGATAAATATGAGACATCAGCAAGGTTAAAGCCTAGAACAAGCTGAGGCTTGATGCAAATTCAAAGGACAACACAAAGGGGTGCAAAAAAAAAGGACCATGCTGCTGCTTGGAGCAGATGGGATGATGTAAACAAATGACAAAGAGAAAACGATTTAATCCCAATAGTTAACTATTCATATAACTAACTAATATAACTAGTCATATAACAAATTATTGAACTGCTACTTTTTTTCTGTTTTTTTTCCCTCCCAAGGATAATGATCTTAATCTTGAAAAGGATAGGAAAACATAGTTAAGCAGGAATTGAAATACAAGAAAAATAAAAAGATAGTAGGTGTAGAGGGAGCACTCAGCTGCAATAAATGACTTTGCCCCTTGTCCCAGAAGGATTAAATCCCTATGGATCAAAACAACTTGCAGAAGTAATTGCTGAACTTCTCATGGTGATCTCTGAGGAACTGGGGAGAATGAGAGAGATGCCAACAAGGTGGGAAGTGGTCAAATGTTTTCCTGATTTCCAAAAAGGGGGAATAAGGAGTATTCTGCAAACTACAGATGATTGGGCTTAGCATCTATGACAAAAATCAAGGTTGGTAACTACATATCATGTAGTTTGTGGACATCAAGAATAAACACAGGTTCACTAAAACCAATAAGAATCCCTCTACAGAATGACAGTCAATGGACAAAGTGGGCGAGGGAGCGGGGGAGACTGTTGTAGGCTGCATTTAAAGATGCATACTTCGGATGGCGGCTGGGAAGCAGTGACTGGCGTGAGCTCCCCACCAAGTCCCTCCAAAAACCTATAAAAAAAATGGCTCTGAACCAATTCTAGAGCTGCAGAACCCACAAAGTGGCAGAGGGAAGCAGGGCTCCAGCCTAGGACAGCCTGGATGGTCTCTGGGTAAGGTCTGTCCTGCACGGAGCTCCCAGCTCCCAGCTGAGGGGAGCGGAGCTGAGCCAAGCAGAGACCAGCGCGCGCGGCATGGGCCGACCAGACCGCGGACCAACGAGACCAGGAGCCAAGCGGAGAGTGCCCTAGCATCCTGAATTACTGAGCTGTGGCATCTACCAGACCTCTCAACCCACAAAGAGCAAAGATAATAGAGAAGGTTAGTGGGAAAAGCTGCGGGACCGAGTTTGCGGTTAGGCCACCGCCCCTGGGGCAGCAGAGGTGGGGCAGCTTTAGAACTACTGCTGCAGTTGCTTCTGGCCCCAGGCCCACCTGGTGGGAGGAATTAAGTGGTGGATCAGAGCAGGAGTGAACAGCCTGCTGAAGATTTAAGCCCAGTCCA
>CM053622.1:394790793-394822585 GCA_028646595.1 Phalanger gymnotis | reverse complement strand
GAGGGCAGACTGGGGAACAGGGCAACCAGAGTGTACACCATCTTGGAGTAGGGTGGGGGAGGAAATGGGGAGAAAATTTGTAATTCAAACGCCTGTGAAAATCAATGCTGAAAACCAAACATATTAAAAATAAATTAAAAAAAAAAGATGCATACTTCAAGGGTCTGGGACATCATCAGTGTGGGTCTAAGTACTCATCCAACTCCACAGCTTCTAAGAGTTGCTTTGTCCTAGCTTGTCCCCTAGTCTTCTCAGCTTGGTAGGAACTGTCAGAGCTTGCATTTTATTCTATTGGAACAATCTTTGAGGACTCAAGGTCACTTCCACACCATGAAGAGTCACTGGAGTAAGACTACTCAGGGAATAGAAATACACCATCCATAAAGGAAAGTGACAGTCTCCTTGTACTAGGAGACCGCATTTGGAATATTTTGTTTCATTCTGTGTCCCATGTTTAGGAGGGACACTGATAGCCAGTAACTTTCCAAAGAAAGGGAACCAGAATGGTGAGAAGACGAGAAAGCACGTCATGGAGATCTGGGAAAGAAATTAAGGATGTTTAGAGGATGTTCTCTCCTAGAGGAGAGAAGACTGGGTGAGCTAGGTGACTTAGAGTTAGTATAGGGAAGCTATCTTCAAATATCTGCAGGGCCATAACATGAGAGAGACATTAACTGCTTATTTTGCTTGGTTCCAGAGACAAAACAAGTATAAAGGGTGAAATGCTTCAAGGAAGCAATGTGGGAAATAAATTTCCTAGTGATAAGATCTATCTGAAAATGGAAGGATCTTCCCTGGGAGGGGAGTTCAGAGTCACTCGGGGTGTACAAACAGGAGACCATGAAATCACTTGATGTACATGTTTGAGCAGATCTAAATATTGCATAAGGAGTTAGAACTTAAGAATTTCTCAAGTCCTTTTCACTGTTGAGACCGACTAATTGATTTCAGCAGAAGAAAGCTGTCGCTTTCTTTTGCTCACTTTAATTTCAAGTTCTTAGTGGCATGTGATTTTCACCAGATCATTACTTATCTTTGTCCTCAAGAAGTCACTTGAAGTACAAAATTAATATTACATAGCATTTTGAAGTTTACATATTCACTTTCACCTAGCAACTTTTTAATCTCAAAGCCCTACATGAAGCAATATGGCGGCACTATTAAAAGATACAAGAGAAGAATACATCACTTGGTATTTCCAAAGTTCCTGTTCAGAGGGAGATTTCCCAAATGTAGATGGACTCTTTATAAGGCACCTAATCCAACGTACTACATATCTTTATTTTACTGTTGTTCGGTCATTTTTCAGTTATGCCCAACTCTTTGTGACCCTATTTGGGTTCTTCTTGGCAAAGATACTGGAGTGGTTTGCCATTTCCTCCTCCAGTTCATATTACAGATAAGGAAACTGAGGTAAACAGGGTTAAGCCACTTGCCTGGTGTCTGAGGTCAGATTTGAACTTAGGAAGATGAGTCTTCCTGACTCCAGGTCTGGTACTCTATGCCACCTAGTTGCCCATCTTCATTTAAGTATCAAGCACCTGCCATTTCATTTCAAGAATAAAAAAGCTTGCAATAAAGGTCTGGGAAAGTAATAATTCTCCTGTACTCAGATCATCAATCCAGAGCTGGAGGGGACCTCGGACATCCACCTAGTTCAACCCTCTCATCTCACAAATGATGTCAATAAAGCTCAAGGTCACATAAGAAAGCATCAGCAGTAGAATCTGAATCCAGATCCTCTGACTGCTGAGTCAATGGGCTTTCCCCTTTGCTTATCTTTCCATGTCTGGAGCGCTGAGTTCCCTTCTTAACATGATATTTTAAGAGGATATCAATAAGCTAGAGAACTTAACTCAATGGAAAGTGACTGCAAAAAGGACAGAACTAGAAACTTTAAATATCGAGGCATGGTTGAAGGAATTGAAATGGTCAGCCTGGAGGAGAGAATATCTGAGAGAAGTATTGTGAATAATAAAAATAGAAGTAACTCATATTGCTACAGAACTTAAGAGTTCACAAAAAGCTTTGGTGCAATTAAATTTATTCTGTGTAATTCCAAAGTATAGAATTAGGTCCACTGGATTAAAGTTACAGGAAAGCAGATTTGCCTCAAGAAATCTGCACAACGAAGTAGTTTCTTATATAGAAGATCCCAAGAACAGCCTAAAGACCCCTCAAGGGTTTTTCAGGGGGCCCACAAGGTCAAAGCAATTTTCATAATACTAAGATGCTTTAATTTTTAATATGGTAAATATTGATAGATATAACTCATTTAAACAAAAGTTCTTGGGGGGGGTCCTCATTAATTTTAAAGAATGTTAAAGGGCCCTGAGAACAAAAAAATCTGAGAAAAAGTTGTACCAAACAGAGCTTTCCAACAACAGAATGCTTGACATAATGCAGTGAGAAGGGCCTGGACACCTCCAGATTATCATTTTTTAACTCTTAAAATTATCCTCTTCTATGTTCTACAATATTTTCTTTTTCCCAATTACATGTAAAGATATTTTTAACATTCATTTTTTAAAAATTTGAGTTCCAAATTCTCTCTCTTTCTCCCCCCAACCCTCCCCCACCATGGGAAGCAGTTTGATATAAGTTATACATGTGCAATGATGCAAAACATATTTCTATATTAGTCTTTTAGCAAAAGAAGACATAGGCATACATGCAAAATCCCATGAAAAAATATAGTGAAAAATAGTATGCTTCAATCTGCATTCAGATTCCATCAGTTCTTTCTCTGCAGGTGGGTGGCATTTTTCATCATGACTCCTTTGGGATTGTCTTAGATCATTATATTGCTGAGAATAGCTAAGTCGTTCACAGTTGACCATCGGACAATATTGTTGTTACTGTGTACAATATTTTCCTGGTTCTGCTCATACCAACTCTGCATCAGGTTGTCTGAGTCTTTCCAGGTTTTTCTGAAATCATTCTGCTCATCATTTCTTACAGCACAATAGTATTCCATCAATCATATACCACAACTTGTTTGGCCATTCCCTAATTGATGGGCATCCCTGAGATTTCCAGTTCTTTGCCACCACAAAAAGAGATGTTATTAATATTTTAGTACAAAGAGGTCCTTTTCCCATTTTTTTTATTTCTTTGGAATATAGACCTAGTAACAGTATTGCTAGGTCAAAGGGTATACACAATTTTATAGCCCTTTGGGCATAGTTCCAAATTATTCTCCAGAACGGATGGATCAGTTCACAACCCTACCAACAGTCCATTAGTGTCTGGGTTGGGGATATCTTAGAAAGGACTGCTGTATTAGGTGGAAGGCTTGACCATGTCATCTGTAAGGTCCCTTCCAACTCTAAGATCCCATTATTTCTAGTGTTAATATTTTTTAAGCCACCTATATGAAATATTGCTTTTATAATCCTAGGTTTCACTTGAACTCTCTACAATTTGGATTATTTTACTACTCTGACTGCTAACCTTTAATTTCACCAGGAGAAAAAAATAAAGAACACTCACGTGGATGAGTGACAGGTTAGGATTTTCCCAGAGAGAGGGCAGCTGCTACAACTCACTATTCTCAGCGTTCTAGGAGTAAACCTTATAAGGGACTAGCTGTGTTGTAGTTCATAAGCCCCCGACTGGAATATTTCCCATGAACACATCAGTTGCTAACACTTAATTATCTTAATCAAAACACTTACTGAAAATGTAGAACAAATACATAATATTTACATATGATCCCACCCATAAACTTCAACTACACGCTCCCACCCATGCACTCAATGTCCACGGGGAAAGCAGGCACACATTTAAAGTCCCAGGACATTAAGGTATGAAGAAAATACGTGTGGCCAAAGCAACTCATAATTCTGGAACTATAAACTGACAGGTATGGCTTCTGTGTCCATCAGATGCTTCCACTGTTAAGCTGAGATGAGCCACACTTCTGGACTGACACCTTGCTGGGCATAAGCTCAGCTGGATGAGCCAATCTGTTGGACTGTTTCTCTGGTACTCCATTTCTATGCTATTCCTATGCTCAGCTGGGCTTGTTCTACAATAGCAACTTTATTATCCACCAGGTACAGCTTAAGGCTTGGCTGATGCCTTCATCTAAAGTAATTATTATTAATTATTATATTAGGTTTGATGAGGGTCTATCCAGACTTTACTCCTTTGGCAGCATTCTTTTCTTCACCTGTCAGTAGCTCTTCACTTTTCCTCTCCTCCTCTCTCCTCTCTTGAACAGAGTATGTTAAGAGAGCAAAATATATCCTTTCCGCTCCTCATTCTTCTGCTCGGCAGCAGGTGGCAGTAGAGAGAGAACTCCAGTCTCTGGCCAACCAAATCTTCCTGGCGACAATTAACAGTGGAGAGTTAGGATGTCTCTGATCCTGCTCTGAAGTGTGTCCTTTTACCTTTTTATCTTCTCAGCTCATCAGCAGCTAGGTTTTCTCTGAGAGAGACCTCACCTTATCTTATGGTAAGTGACCAAATTCTCATCTTCTGTCACTAATTCATAATCAGGTAAAATACAATTGTCCTATAACTATAAAAGAATTGCAATATCCACATTTCCTCAATTATTACTAACTTCAAAGCTCTCCTATATTTGATTTATAAACAAATCTTTAAAGCATAAAAACACAAAAGTGGATTTTGTCCTGTATTTACTCCACAGTTGTATAGGCAGTCATAAGTAAATAAAAAAATGCTGCCTGGGAACACCGAGTTGGCTCGTCCAATACTTTCTTAGAACAATGAAGCAGAATGTTGCCCCAGACCAGTGAACTGTTAAGAGTTGCTCCCCTTTTACTTTCATTTAAACAGCTCTCCAAAACTGACCTGTTCTAAATCAAACACACAATATGGGATTTTATATTCACTATAACCTCTCTGAGAGGTTGCTGTAGAAAATCATCTGCAAAAGCTTTCCCGCTACCTCATATTTTGATCAAGGATACCCTTTACAAGGACCATTAGGATAAAGATTTTGCTTCAGTAAGAAAGCACTACATTGGTTAGACATTGATGATATCTTCTAAGTTTCTCTTTCTATATTTTATATATGTATATGTATATATTTGCAAAATCAGTATCTCTAAGATTTTTTATTCTTTTGAAATATTGTCCTCTAAGTTATTTTGAAAATTGGCCCCTTAGTGCCTTTACAATTATGCCACATGCAACACTGATTTCTTCTGTATGTAATTAGTCAGATCCAGGCCCTCTTCCCAACTTCAACTTAAGTGACATCATCACATGTGATGAATACAGCAACCTATTACTCAGTCGGTAGGATCCAAATGTGGTGTCTGTCCAACATCCACACTATCATTACTGATGTGAACCTAACACTACAAAGATAACTTGTTTACTATACCAGGAATTCCAAAAATATCATTGACTAATAAATCAATCACAACGTGGCATAGTGGATAGAGTCAGAGTTAGGAAGACCTAGGCTTAAGTCCCATCTCTGACAGACACTGGCTGTGTGATCCTGAGTGAATCATTTAACCTCTCACTGGCCAACCAAACCATTTTCCAAGATTCTTAACTTAGAGAACAGGCCCTGTGATTTCATTTATATTTCTCTGATACTCTATTTCTATGCTCAGCTGGGCTTGTTCCACAACAGCAACTTTAGTATCCATCAGGTACAGCTTAAGGCTTAGCTGATGCCTTCCATCTAAAGTAGTGGCATGCTATTTACTCTTATGCTAAGTTTGACAAAGCCCTGTCCATACCCTACTCTTCTGTCAGCATTCTTCTTTTCTTCACCTCTCAGTAGCTCTTCTCCATTCCTCTGTTTCCCTCTTTTCAACAGAGGGAGTTCCCTCTCTTTGGGAGAAGGTCTTGACAGCACCAAGGAGACAGATGAAATTACAAGGGCTGGTTTAAAAAAGAAGTGTGAAAACTGGAGAAAGAATATTATATAATCAATTTTTAATAATCATGTGAGTACTCTCCCTCTCACATGATCTTGTACATATCTGTATTTATTCACTTTATATTTACTCTATATTTTACTTATACATGTACTTGCTGTGTCCCCTGTTAGAAGATAAGCTCCTTGTTTCATCTGTTATATTTCTGTCTCCAGGTCCTAGCTTCATATTTGGCACATAGTAGGCACTTAAATATTGCTGACTGACTGATGCTAATGGAGGTAATTCAAGTAATCCAAAATGGTAGAAAATAATAAAAAAAAATCACCGAATTTGGCTTAGTTTGGGTTAATATTATTTTAAACTTATATTTGAACATAAAGTATATCCAATACTCTGAAAATTCCCAATGCTTTAAACAAAGTAATAAATCAAAATGATAAGTTTGGGTTAGCTGATCCCTAAGATATTACCCAGCTCTAACATTTATTGATTCTGAGAATCTAAGTCACATCATGAGAACTCGAACTAGGGAGAAACTGCCTAGTTTCTCAAACTCACATATCCCCTCATTTTATAGCTCTGCCTCCATTTCCTCTGAGGCATAATGGAAATCAGTGGAATCAGCGTGGCGTAATGGAAAAATTACTGAACTCGAAGTCAGGAAGATATGGATTTAAATCCTACCTCTAACGTTTACTGCCCTGACAAGTCATTTACCTCTCTGTGCCTTGTCTTTCTTATCTGTTAAAATGGGGCTGACAATTTCTATAGGACCTTCCTCCCAGGGTTATTATGAGGCTCAAGTGAGACAATTAAGCTAAAGAAAAAAAAAGACAATATATCTATTTGCTTTGCAAATTTTAAATAGCTATATGAATGTTAGTTGTCACTACCTAAGATTGATGCAAAACAAAAAAATAAGTCTAGCCATATCTTCTCTCTACATGTGTATCCCTTGCTTAATGTTTGCTTCAAAGGAGGTAAATATGTTCCCCATTAGAAAGATGATAAGTTTAAGGTGTAGATTGATTTACATATATATACATATGTGTATATATATATATATATAAACACACACATACATACATATACACACAGACACATGTATTTTTGAGGGAATTCATTTTGCATATTTGTTATAGGAAATTTGTTTTTCTTTTTGCTTTTTCAAAGGGTAAAAGGTGAGGAGAGAAAATAGATTTTATTAATTATTTCTTCTAAATACAGAGGTGGGGGTGCTACAGATGTGAAATGTTGCAAGTGTTTTCGGATGAGATCACAGTATTATTAGCTTTACTAAACTATTTTTTTGCAAGAGACTTCTCACGAAGGAGTAATTTGTAAATATTTGTATTGTAATAACAAAACATACTGATAAAACTTCAAAAACAAAACAAAAAAAGAGGTAAACTAAGCTTTTAATTCTTTCTAAACACCAAGAGACTACAGTTAAGAATAATAAATGATCATCATTTTAACAAAAAGGTTATTTAAAGTAAAAGAAAGTGACATCACCAGAAACTACCAAAGGCATTAAATAGTGCGTAAGAGATATCACAAGGAAAATTGGAATCTACATTTTTGTGTGTGACTGATATACATAGAAGGCAAGATTTGTTGATCTTAAGAAACTGAAGGCAAGATTTGTAGCTCATAAGAAATAAGGTGGCTAAATGAATGTGCATGCCCCTGAAGAACAGTAATACAAATTTAACAAGCATTCATTTAAGGATCTGTCATTTTCCTGGTACTCAAAGAAAGCACTAGACATATAAAAGCAAAACAGGCATTCCTCAAAGGAAATTACATTCTACTGGTTTAGCATTTTATGCTTAACATCTAGAATGGATGAAGCTTTAAAAAATTTTTTGCAGGCTAAATGAATTTGCTTAATTGTTTACTGCTTTGTTTTAGAATGCAGGAACTAGGTTATTACACTCTGCATTATCCTGTTGTATCGTTAAAACCATCAGGAAGGGTAGGCAATTGATTTGTAGAATGGGAAGGGAGCAGCAGCTATTACCACTAACATTGATAAAGGAACCCATCTTTCTGAGGCTTCCCGTCACCACTGTATAAAAGCTGAGCTAGCTTTTAAACTAGCTATTTCTAAACTGAGCTATTTCTAAACTGGCCCCATACTGCAGAGCTGGCTGCTCTGTCAAAGAAAGAGGAGGAGATTCAGGGGAGACCTTTGCAGTGCAAAACAAGGTTGCCAAGGGAGTTTTGGTTCCAGAGTTAGCTTTTCCTGTGTGTCTGTGTTCCTTTGTCTTCTGTGCATCCCTGGGAAGCCTACTGGGGATTGGGTTAGACACAAGCTGTTGGAGGTCTTTACACACTGATTACATCAATAGAAGAAGACAATGATGATCCTGTGTCATAAGAACAGAGACAGATACATCACTGAAAACCCTTTCTGATAAACGTTAAAAGGATAAGAAAAGGTGGTTTTCAAAAGAAGAAATCCAAGCTATCAACAATTATATGGGAAAAAATGTTCCAAGTCAAATAAATACAAATTAAAGCAATTCTGAGGTCTCACCTCAAAACTGTCAGAGAGGGCAAGTTGACAAAAAATGAAAATGACAAATGTTGGAGGGCTTGTGGGAAAACAAGGCATACTAATGCACTGATGATGGAAGTTTGAATTGGTCCATTTAGCTGGAAAGCAATCAGGAACTATGTCCAAAAAGTCACTAAACTGTACATACCCTCTGACCCAACAACACCAATACTATGTCTATGTCCCAAAGAGACCAAAAGGAACCTTAAGTAAAATGTAGATACATAGATTTATAGCCGCTCTTTTTTGTAGTAGCAAAAACCTAGTAACTAAGAGGATATCTATCTATTGGGGAATGGGTAAAAAAAATTACGGCACATGAATGTAACAGAATAATTTTGTGAAAAGAAAGAATGGACACTTTCAGAGAACATGGGAAGACATATAAACTAATGCAGCAAGTATAACCAGAATGATTTATGCAATAACAACACGACTAGGAAAAATAACTTCGGAAGAATTAAGAACTGATTAGTGCAATAACAAACAATTCCAGAGAACTAATGAAGCATGCTGTCCACCTCCTGTCAAAGAGATCGGGCACTCAGGGTGGAGAATGAGACGTTCATTTTTGGACAGGGCCAATACAAGGCTCTTAATGTAAATCTGTTGGGAGGATTTTCTTTTTTCTTTCTTTTTTTTGTGTGTGTATTTATTTGGAATGTGGAGAAATAGGATGGAGGAAAAAAATGCTTGAAAAAATAATTTAAAAAAACTGAAACAAAACAAAAAAGCCTTTTCTGAGACCCTCCTTACCCTTTTAGGTGTGTTTGTGAGAGGGGTCACAGGAACCTATCACTCAGAGGTCGTGGTACTTTGATAGTGCTTTGTATATGGGATCACTATATAACTGGTGTTCAATTATAAACTTTTTTCTAAGGACTTTTAAGGATTTCCCCAATCTTATCACCTTTTGGCCTCTAAGTCTAGCAAATCATTGTATATGCTAAGAGATAAATGAATGAACATAAGTTCTCTTACTGTCTCTGTGGACTTCGGTTTTGCGAAAATTCTGAATCACTGTCTTTTGAGGATGGAGAAACCTTGTAGGTATAAAATACATCTTCTGTTTCTGTAAGGTATGTTGTTTCACTTGCAAGGTTATCCGCAGATGAATGCCGTGGTTTTCTAATTTCATGGCGTAACCTAGGACTTCGCCTAAAGGAAAAGAGGTGAGTTAGTTAAATTCAATTTGAAGTTTTATTGAATATAAATAATGCTATTTTATAAACTAACTTATTAGGATTAGAGACTCACCATGCCATTAGGTAGAAACACCATTACATTAGGCAAAACAATGATATATGAAGCAGCTGATTCCACAAGAATAATGTTAAGGAGGGAAGAAAAGCAGAAAGAGGGAAGAGAAGTGGAGACATAGGAGGGGCAAAGAAAGGAGAAAACAGAGGAAGAAAGAAAGGGAGAAGAAGAGAGAGAAGTCACAGTGACAGAGCTGGAAGGAACCCTAGACATCCTCATTTTATATATAAGGATACTGAGGCCCAAAGTGTCACAGTATTAAGTGGCAGAATTGAAATTTGAACCCAGATATTCTGATTCCACATTACATTCAGTGATCTTTCCACAATATCACATTGTAGAAAGAGACAAATAGAGGAGAAGAAGAGGAAGAGAAGCATTAAGGAGAAGATAAAAAAAAAGGCAGAGGGGAAGAGGAAGAAGAAAAGAAGGGGCAGAGAAGGGATGGAGAGGAAAGATGGGTGAAAATGATATCCTTGTGATCTTTTGAGTAATGTTTCTGTATCTTTGGGATGATGTATTTATTGCCTTTTGGTGTGACATGAGAGTTAGTGGTTAAGCAGATAGACTACGCTGGAATGTCAAAGTTCTGACATCAATCAGAAAGTTTCCGGAATAGCTTGAAATGAGCCTGAGATAGCAACCTTGACTAATAAGCTTCATCTAGAATGCATCCAGCTAGGCCAATTCAAAATTAGGATGGATAGCCTGGGGGAAAAAAGTCTATTACCTTAGATGACATTTTTTTTCCCTTAGGGCTTGGGAAATTGCTAACTAGGCATGACACTGAGACGCTTGCCAGCTACACCCAGCTGGTGTTGAAAATAACATTTTAGATACATTGTTGATTACCTGACAGCACTGTAGCATGCTCCAGGAGGAAGGATATCACATTATTATGTTTATTGATGGACTAAATCCCAGACAACCCATGGAACAGAAAACCAAAGAAGCATATTATAATTATGTCTGTTTTTATCACAAATATGCAAATGCTTCCAAGAGCTCGTCAATGTGTATGTACACTCCCTTCGGGGAAGCAAATCAAAGACCATCTATGCTTGCCCATGGTTTGCAAGTTTTATCTATGACCTCTCAATAGTTCACTTTAGGGGATCCATCCAAAGGCTAGAAGCTTTCTTTTATTTCTCCTGACAACATGTAGATAAGAGAGGAGCACACAGGCTATCTGCTGGCTATCTTTATTCTCGCTACATAACCAGAACATATTCTTTATTAATCATCTATTTTTTAAATGTCACTCTTTATTCTAATTCTTTGTAACTCCTTGTTATATGTTGCACTAGAACCACCATGTGCCTCTGTTGACTTCTTGGTGAAATCAATTTTAATATCCTTGATGCATGCATAGAATATTTTCAGAAAAATTTTATATAGGTAGTAAAGTAGGCATACAGATTGGTAATAGTTGATGTGGTCTTGGTTGCTTCTTTTTGGTATTAATAAGTTCCAAAAAAAAAGTATAGGGCTTAGAACCTGCCACCATAGTGGAAGAGATAGTTGGTGAGGCTAAGAGGAAAAAGGAGAAGAAATCCTTGAGAAACTTCAACAAAACTCTGTAGAGTTTTAGTTCTTAGAGACTGGTGAATTTCAGCTTGTGAATCCTGTCTGTTGCTATGGTCCCATCCTGTTCAGGATTAAAAGGAATATTATACTCACACAAGTATAAGAATTAAATACTTTTCTATATGTGAACCACAAAGAAAAAAATTCCAATAAAATCTCTAGGAACAAATAAAGTCCAAGATTTTTTTTCTATGCCTTTGAGATTTTCCCCTCCTTCAGATATCTTATGAATCAATCCCTTTAGACCCTCAAAACCCACTTCCAGCATGGATCTCCTCTATGTACAGTTGGTATAATCTAGCTGCTTTTCCATCTTTTGTCTCTGAAGTGCCATTCATATCTCCTCTGTTGGCCCACCTGGGATTGACATGTCAGAGACCAAATTTGGTGGCTCTTTTGCTTTTCATTATTAAAATCTTTGCAGATCTTTCCCAGATTTCTTTATACTGATATCCTTGGGATGATTTTGCTTAGTTGGGTCTCTTGCCAAGCTTTTTAAAAACTGGTTCTACTTTCCACTATTTCTCTCTGTTTCATGAGGCAATATCATTCACAGTCTTCCATCATCCTTCTCCAGAAAATCTTATAAACAAGCTTATAATCTAAACCAGTGTTAGACTTGGTTACCATCTCTCTCTGGAATATAAAGTCAAACATTAACTGATTAAGGCATTTTGAGGTATCTTTTGGTCTCTTTGTAACGGCAACTGATTTCTATCAGTTAAATTTTTTTTATGAAATTATTGTAGACTGTATGTTCTTCCTTCCACCCACATCCTATTTTTCACCATCGGTAACTTGCTTAAATAGGTCAGAATGGTACAATGTTAATAAAATGCTCCATGTTTTTCTCATTTTTATTCTTTCAGCTCTATACTAATTTTGATCTTTGCTCTAATAAGGTGATGGCTTGACTATAAACAGCTTATTCAGTAATGACCATCACATAAGTAATAGTCATTTCCTGTCTGTTAAAATATAATCAACTTCATTTTTGTGATGTTGTTCAGTGCTTGTCATATCCTGTGCCCACCTAGTCTTTTCTCATAGAAAGTGTTCATGATACACAAAGTATACAGTCTCTAAGTCTTTAGCCTCGCATTCCTTTCTCCTGATCCAGATTTTCCAAGATTTCTTGACATCTTCACTCATTTTCATTTTCCTTTAAAATCACTGAGCATCAAAGAAAAGTTGATGTAATTTGGAGGGTCTTACTAATTTCTTCATTCACCTTCTCTACCTCTCCATCCTCTGTGGCAGATGCTGGCCTAGGATCTGCTGTTATTTTCATGGTGATCCTTTTAGAAACATTTTACAGTGCTGCAAAATGAGTAAATCAAACATCTCATGATATAATAGTTCCTATTCCCTTTAGGTAGATGATTAAAACGCTACTCTGACAATTCCAGTGGCTCTTCAAGGAGAACCTGTGGGCCTTCTTTCTATACAGCTGCAACTTCCTTCTTCTGGTTTGCTTTATAACAAGAAGGTTAAGATTAACACTCATTAAGTTCCTCCAGTAAAATGTCTGCTCGTGGGCCACTGGACAACGATCTACTATCTAGAGGACAAATAGCTAAAGTCAGAGATGGGTCTAAAAAGAATGATTTTCAGCACCCTGTGCTCCCTTCTCTGCCATGACCACAGAAGTGGAAGGTGAATACACAGGACTAAGACTGTTTGGTATTTTTCTTTCTTTTATGGACTGCCATGGCCAAATAATTCATCACCAAATGGTCGGCCTAGTAGCCTCTGTAATTAATTTGGTCTTTAGAAAAGCAGAATCAGTCTGTTTGCAGGGCCATACTTAAAAGCTGTTCTGGCATGGTAAACCAGCTAGAGCTTGTGGTCTGTTAACATAGCCTTCCAGACCTCGATATATCACCTTTAAGCCACAATGAGCTATCAGAATCACACTTTCTGGAAAAATATCTGCACACTTAATAAAAAGTTTAAATAGAGAGGCAGTGTAGAATGGTGGCCAGAGTCTGGAAGACATGGCCCAAGCCTTCTTCCCTCACATATAGCAGTTGTGAGAACAAAGACAAATTATTTAATTTCTTAGTGCAACGAAGCAACTCTCAGACTAGAAAATACATGGCCTATCTGCATTGGTGGAGAAAGTGTCCATACTAGAAGTATCCTCCATTGACGAAACCATTAAAAAAAAAAAAAGCTTTATTGAGGTTACTCAATGGCATTCCTATGAGTAGAGTGCATGAACTATATGCTTCATGTCTTTTGCAAAGCCTACTTTGGTTGCTTAGAGCCATTTAAAATTCTTGGCTCTGTTCTGAATAGCTGATTTGCCCTGTACATGACCTCTAGATGAGAATTATTAATGCACTTTCTAATTTTACCATTTCTAAGCTTCAAGGTGTAAACTTCCAACTAGTTATTAGATATCTGGCTTTGGTGAACAAGTCTGCTTTATTCCATCACTTCATGGCTTCCTAGACTGTCAATCACAACTCCTCTAAAGGAGGATTATTAAGATTATTTCTTGGCTGAAATAATCCTTTTCAGTTTAGCTTTATATCAAACTTTATGCTCCTCTCTCCCTTAATTTCCACCCACCCTGTCAACCTAACCACCACTATGTATTTTCTTGATTATTTTGGTCACCTTTCTCTGAGTCATATTGGTTTTTGTTGTTGTTGTTGTTTTAATCTTTTATTTTATTTCCTCCAAAAATTTTAATTACAGAATGCAATCATCTGAGAAGAACTAAAATTAGGAACAACCTGAAGGGTGATGGAAAGGTTTTGGTGGGTATAAGCAGGCTTGTAGCATGTTACCCATGATGACTTACGTGCAAGAAGTAAAGGAAAAGATATGAATGATGGGAAAAGGAGGTGGGCTGGTCATATAGCAAGAACAATGAATGGCCTGAGTGACACATTGGTACCCTTAGGGTATTATTACTCACAGTTATATAGCGCTTTAAGGTTTTCTCACAACAACCCTGTGTAGTAGGGAAAACAAAAACAGAAGAAGAGGAAGGCCTCTAGTAACTGGAGATCTCTTCTACTGATGATTTATGGGAAAATGTGGATGAGAAGTACACAAGATGAGAAGGGATAAAGGTATTGTAGTCCATGTATTTCAGGTATAGATGGATCATGGGTGACATTTTTTTTTTTACAACAGGATAATATTTTTCATTTCATTTCCCTCTTTTACAGTGCCCCACCCTTCTGCTGTTCAGCAACATTTAGGCTTGAGGTCTACAGAAAATTATCTACAAAAGTTCACAGATACTTTTCCTGGGCTCTAAAGGACAGCTCCAAGCTCATCATTCTAGGAATATTCAGATATCTCCCTAAATCCATGGCCACCACTGAAAGACATATATTTTACATGAGTATTATGTAGCTAGTTATTTTAAATATTTAAGACATAACTACTTTATGCGTTAAATAAAAAGAAAACAAAATCTGATTGCTAGGAGTATTAAAGTTTAGTCCTTTTTTTAGATGAGCTTGCATTATGAGGAGATGAATGTTCACTTATGGATGGCGAAGTAAGAGAAATGACTTACCAGTTGGGAGTGATTGGAGGAGATCGAGAAGGAAGACTTTTGGTTTCTAAATGCTCTACTGATAAAGATCTCCTCTTGGTTGGGTTCCATACCATCCCACCTATCACCTTCCTGCAGTACTGGTTGTTTAAAGACCTAAAAAACAGATGTATTTTGATTTTTGTATGAAGATATAAAATGTAAATTAGAAGTATCTATGAAAGAACATATGCTATCAATGGATGGTTACCTCTTCGCCACCACTTAAAAAGGGCAGATTTTCTCGCAAAAACTACATCTCTGGGTACTGATTTTTCTATACGCCATTTCTCCAGCAATTCCACACAGGTGATTCAAATTTTTCAACCAGGCTTTATTATAGTATAAAGGAATGCAAGATTATGATCGAACAGTTAAAGATCCCACGTTCAGTCTTAGCTTTAGTCTGGACGCCACTTTAGCCTCAAGGGAAAGGTAGGCATCCAATAGTGTTTTCATGAATTCTTTATTTTCATTTGCCTTTTTTAAAGTTCTGACAAAATTATAGTTCTTTGTACTAGGTAAGTCTGAGTTTACACTTTAGGATCAAGCCAAGTTGCCATTGTGAATCCCCTCAAATTATTGGAGGAAAAATGCCCCCCAAACAAGGTCTCTTTCTGTGTAAAACCCTAGTTTATCTTTTTGGTGTTTCTGGTTCTACTCTTTCCCCCTTACTTCCCAATTCCCTATCTAGCCACATTCTTCAACAACTGGCCACAATTCCAATACATTCTGACCTAAAAAAAAACAAACAAAAAAACCCACAAAAGATGTATTCTCTGTCCAGTCCTTGCTCTTTCTTGAGACCTGCTCAAGATATTGTTCAAATAATTCCTTGTACTCCATTAGCATTTCCTGTTTCTTCTCCATTGCTCTCCTTGGCCTCCATCAGCAATTCTAGGAGGCCTAATAGGCTCTGGCTCCACCACTGTGAATCAGTAGGTTCTCAATTCTCTCTATTTTGTTCTTTCTCTTCACATCTACAAAAGATTTCTAAAAGCCTGCTGCCTTTTTTGGACTTTCCCAAGTGGTCTCATTAGTTCACCTTATACTGTTTCTCCCTCTCAAACCAGCTCCGTGTCTGGTCTTGTCATGGGCTGAAAATGACCAGGCACCAGAATCACAGTGTGTCCTATGAGGGGCATTCGGTCTGGGAGAGGGAGCGGGGGAGAGGAGAGGGAGTTGTAAAGCAAATGTATCTAACAAATCGGAACCAGATTAAAATATAATTGGGAAATATTTAACAAAATAAATAAAAATACAATAAAGCATAGAAAAAATATTTATAACATAAACATAGATAACATATGTTAAAAGTAAGTCAATATATAGTCTGCAGGGATCCTCATGCATGGTTTAGTGGCCCCTGTTTCTGTTTGAGTTTGACACCACTGGAAAAACAAAAGGTATCCGTGGTTTTCTAAGATCATTGAGAGCTCATCATTTTTAATAGCACAAGAGTATTCCATCACAATCATATACCACAACTTGTTCAGCCACTCCCAAATTGATGGGCATCCCCACAATTTCCAGTTCTTTGCTACCACAGAGAGCTCCTATAAACATTTTAGAACATATGTCCTTTTCCTTTTTCCCTAATGATCTTTGGAAACAGACCTAGTAGTGGTATTCCTGGATCAAAGTGTATAGATAGTTTAATAACTCTTTGGGGATAATTATCCAGATTGCTCTCTGAAATGGCTGGATCAAATCACAATTCCAGGGTGGGGAAAGAGGGAAAGGAGGAAAAAAAGAAATTTTTATGATAATTTTGTTGTATATTTGAAAGGAATAGCAAGTTGTACATAGCAGATTTGCAGTTTCATATGCAATCATCTTTTTATTGTACTATATTGTGCAATATTGTACTATATTGACAACAGATCATAGGCTATATGTACATCAATATTAAGTAAAAATACCGTATGAAAAAGAACTTTTTCTGTGTTGTCTGCTAGCCTTCCTGTATTGTCTGTGTCTTCCACAAAACTTCCCCAAAATTCCCATTAAAGTGAGGGAGAGAGTCTCAATGTGGAAGGGATAATGGTATAACTATTAGCTAAAAAAAAAATCACCTGGCAGGATTAAGTGATTAACACTAGGGAAGGGAACAAGCATTTATTAAGTACACCTGCTATGTGCCTAGCACTGTGCTAAGTGCTTTGTAACTATTCCAGATGGTAAAAGTACAGACCCCAATACAACTCTTGAAGACTGGGTAAACCACTAAAACATCACTCCTCTCCAACCTAGACTCTGGATCTCTTCTACCACCCCCATGTTCTTCATCCTGAAGCCTCATTTCAGCCCTGGAATGTCTCTGTCTGCCTGTCTGTCTCTCTCTCTCTCTTTCCCTCCCTCCCTCCCTCTCTCTCTCCCAGCCCCATATCCCTCCACTGGATAGCTATTCCCCAAAATCTCCATTTAAGGAGAACCCCCAGATCAGCTTTGTTTCATTCCTCCCCAGGCTGTACTCAGAATGTCTTCTGCCATGGCTCCTTCTCTCCCACTGGGCAGCTGGGTACTTCTTCCTCCATCCTCCCTGCTTGCCCTTCCTTCTTGTGTGTAGTCTTCCCCCATTAGAATTTAAGCTCCTTGAGGGCAGAGGCTGTCTTTATTTCTACCTGTATTTTGAGCTTAGCACAATACTTGGCACAGAGTTAGTACTTCTGCTGTTCAGTTGTTTCAGTCCTGCTTGATTTTTCATGATCCCATATGGAGTTTTCATGGCAAAAGATACTGGAGTAGTTTGCCATTTCCTTCTCCAGATCTTTTTTTTAAAGATGAGGAACTGAGGCAAACAGGGTTAAGTGACTTGCCCAGGGTCACAGAGCTAGTAAGTGTCTGAGACTGTATTGGAACTCAGGAAAATGAGTCTTCATGATTTCAGGCCCGGCACTCTATCCATTGTGTGCCACCCAGCTAGTACTTAAAAAAGGTTTGTTAATTAATATTACTACCTCAAACAGTACAATAGAAAACACCAGCTTTCTGGCTGGTCTCAAGCAGTGAGAACAATGCAGGAGGATATTGATGAAAGTGGTTCATTTTTATGATGCTTGTCAAAGTCCTACTCCAGCAGATACAGGTGAATTCAGTGTCCCTCGTTTCAAGCACTAAGAAGTGGAAGGACGGGATTTCAGTCAAGGCTTCGTTAGCCATGAGGCCTAGCTCAAAAATCAGTCAGTCAACAAATATTTGTCAATTGCTTACCATATGCCAGGGACTGTGCTAGGGGCTCAAGTCACTGAAATAATCTGAGCCTCGGTTTCTTCATCTGTAAGATGAGGTTAATAACAAACCACCTACTTCACAAAGTGTAAATAAAACAATACTTTGTGAATTATAAAATGTCATATAATGATAAGAACTAGTTTTTGTATAGCGCTTTAAGGTTTGTGAAACACTTTTACAAATATTCCCTCATTTTGTCCTTACAACAACCTTGGGAGGTAAGTATTATTATTATTATTAATTACTATCCCCACTTTATAGATGAGAATACTGAGGTAGACAGAGGTTAAGTGACTTGCCCAGAATTACTGAACTAGTAAATGTCTGAGGCCATATTTGGACTCAGGATTCCTTTACTCCACTCCCAGCACTCTATTCACGGCACCACTGAGCCAACTCTAAATAGTTACGGTCCGCACAATGCTATACGTATGTTATCTCATTCAGTTCTTACAATTACCCTGTGAGATAGGTGCTTTTATGAACGTTACTCTTAACAAAGAGAAGCAGGGCAGGTGAACTGTCCTCACATATTGTTAATGCTACACCTCCCATAAAATAAAACCTTTGATGATTTGAAAGTTTCATCGTCTTGGTACTTTTCTACATGCCATGCGTTTCCCTATAACTGATAAGCTTACAAGTAAAAGACTGGACAAAGACATCTTTGGTTCTACCATCATTTTTTACTTTCCATTAAGGCTGATTTCTAAATGAGAGGTGAACCTTAGGATAGAAAAGTTATTATATTGCTAGGAAATTGTAGTGCTCAATCTGAGGAAGTAAGGTTAGCAGCTGCTGATACTTATCACCATCTCCAGATGGGCCTACCTGGGTACCTCACTGACTTCACTGATAATCACAGAATATAAATTCAAAATATAAAAATCGGAATATAAAATGCTACTACAAAAGACACTTAATTAGAAAAGTGATCATCAACACAGCCACTATGCAGTAATTTCAGTCTCATGATAACACTAAAGATAGGCTTTTTAATATTATTTGGTTATGGAATTTGTTAAGAAAAGTTATAGAAAATTAGAACCTTATGTCATGCATGCAGAAATTTCTTCTGACAATGACTTTGTAGGCATTAAAGTGAGGCACTTCTCCAAATATCTTAGCATAAACTCTTTGATGTTTATGCTCTACACTTTTACAACTTTAGTAAAAAAAATTTAATGTGAACAAGCCGAAGCTATTACAAGAGGTAGCAAGCATCCTGGAAGGAGAGCTAGAAGTGACTGTCAGGAGGTCTCAGTTATATTAGTGTTACTTCTGCCACTGACTGATTAGGTGACCTTGGACAAATCAATCACGTCACCTCTCTGAGAATTTTTTCTCCATCTGCAAAAAAGAGGGAGTTGGGGCATCATGTTTCCAAAGGATGCTTAGCTGAAACTGTTCTATGATTAAAGAGGTAGATATGAAACAATGAGTTAGTGACGCGGAAATAATGCTGAGAAGTCAAATGGCACAATACTAATATAAACAAGATTTTCTGGAGGAAATGAAAATTGCTTGGGAAAAGGATATATTGGCCCTTGGATTTAGTAAGCAATTTCATGAGACAAGAATGGTATCAGGGTCTAAAGGTCACTCAGATACACATCCTTCATTTCACTTTTTTCAAAACAAGGCAAATAACTAAAAAGGCATGTTGCCATCAGGGATTTCCCTTTCACTTTGCCCCCCCCGCCCCCCAAAAAGCCCCACTCCACAATTTCCAGATTATCTCCTAGGGTCTTAGCCCAGCGTCCTACACTATTTATCATCTGCAACTATGGCTACAGACACAGCTAACCAGTAAATGACGCTTAAAAAGGCAACCCTCAATCACTTCCAGAGAAAAGGGAACTCAGAAATCAAAGGGGAAGCAATTGAAGCCACAAGTTATTCAGCAAAATCTATGCCTGCCATGCAATCACAGGCAATGAAATGAATATGAAAAGAGAAGGAGTGTGTATGAATAGGGGCACAGTGGTGAACATTCAGACAAAACCTCCCGGGTCACTCCTCTACCATCAGAGCTATCTAAATTAATCCACAAATGGCACATCAGGGCCAGAAGCAATCTGCTGATGTTCCTGCTTGTCTTGCTGTGAACTGAGGGCAAGTTTTTGTACTATGATTGTTGTGTGAATCGCAGGCATGAGGCTGCAGCGGTGTTGGAGAGAGGGAGTGGGGGAAAGGGGGGGGGAGAGAGGGAGAAAGAGAGAGAGAGAGAGAGAGAGAGAGTGTGTGTGTGTGTGTGTGTGTGTGTGTGTGTGTGTCCTAGTTACCATATTCCATAGGGTTTGGGCTCAGGAAGACTAGACTCTCCTTGTGATTTCCCAGTTTCCCAGGAGAGCAGAGATTGCTGTATGAGGGAGTCTGCTGATCTGTGTTCATCTGTGGTTTATAAAAGCAAGGAAAAAGGGACCCGGTCGGGTGAGGAAGCCTGGAAGTATCTCAGCTGCCCAAGTGATGATTGCTGCTCTACTTGAGATCTGTTTCCAAACTGACAGCTCCTCTAATTGCCTGAGACTGGAATTTTGAGCTTGTTTTTGGCAAGTACAAGAGAGCCCTGTCTGTCTGAATGTGAGCTGGCCCTTAAAATGACCAGAAAAGCAGAAGTGAGTAGTAGGAAAAAAAAATTAGGTCCCACTGAGTTAGGAAACCTACGTTTTGTGGTACAGTGGAATGAGGTTTGCTTTGATGTTTGAGGACCTGGGTTCAAATTCCACCACTGTCACCTACTCCTTGTGCCACACTGAGCAAATCCCTTACCCTGTCTGAGGCCCACTTTCCTCAACGGTAAAATGGAATGGGAATGGACTGGATGGTCTCTAAGGAGCTGTCTGCTCCTAATCTATTAACCCATGACTACATTTACCTCTATTATATTTGGCAGTTTTGTGCCTTCAGTTTGGCATGGAAGCAGTGGTTTCCCTCTGAGGGGCTTCTCTCAGTATAATGAGTCAGCAGTTCTCAACTATCCAAGTTTCCCCAATGAAACCAGCACAGTTAACCCCATACCATGCACTTACAGAACTCAAATAGAAAATAAGCCACCATTCATGTAGCACTTTCAGGACTGCAAAGCACCCTTCCAAACATCTCCTTGGGTCCCCATGACCACTCTGTGAGGGTATGAATGTTCCCATTCTCTGTACCTCTGCCACAGGAAAGGACAAATTCCTCACACATTCAGAGAAAAAAGGTTACTACAATGACTGCAGGCATCCCCAACCTTTTGTGAGAAGGAAACACATTCCATTTCCCCAAATCCTTGAGATCACTTGAGATTCCCCAAATCCTTGTGATTCCTACTGGTAAAACTCTTGGATGGAGAGGGAAGGGTCATCACTTCCCTGACTAGATGAAAATCTTGGCAAACTGGCAAGTGGGCTTGCTGGGGAAGTGAGCATGCTGGCAGCAACAGGCTAAGAGCTTTCCAAAATCAGAGTTTCAGATCCTGCAGCTGGAGAGTCCCAAGCTACAGATCCTTACTGAGAACTAGTGGCAGGCCTTTGCCACAGAGACTTCCATTTATCTAGTGATGGAAATGACATATTTCAAATGCAGCCTTCTTTTCATAACTTTAAAAAAATCAATAGTGTACTCACTTTTTGGGATTTTTAGAACCTAATGTCCAGTACTGGGTTAGGATATTTCTTTCACGAGATATTGTTTTCTTTGCCTGAAAAAATGTATGGTGGTCCACGCAGGATTTCCATAAGTTTTTGCAAGATCTATAATTTATCATATTGAAGGCAATGACGTGCTCTCTGGCTTCATTCTGAGGGGGAAAACAATCTTGATTTAGTCTGTGCAAAAAAACATAATAATATTGGTAAAACATTTCAATTACTATTGTAATTACTCCCAAATGGTTAAGAACTGATAACCCTTCAGAACTGTACCAATAAATAAAACAGACACCTCTAATTTCTCGGAGGGAAGGCCAGGATAAAACAAAAGCACCATTTTCACACTTTTAAGTTATGACAATAGATCCTCCATGACAAGCAAAGGTGATGAACCTTCATTCTTTTCTGGGCCACACTCTTGCCTCTTCTGTTTTGGACTTCCTGTACCCTGCCAAAGAAACTTCTTCAACCTAGAAACTTACCCCACCCTGGACCACTGACAATGGAAGTGCCTTTGCCCCTACAGGCTCTCTCTCTGATTGGCTGGTTCCTCTCAGAACCTCCATTTTAAGTGGGAGGCCCAGACCAGTTAGGTCTTGATTGCTCTCCCGGCTGCAGTCCTGACTCATTTCCACAGGACTTTGTCTACCCTGCCCCCAGCTAAGCCATCTTCATTCTCCCACCCCCTATAGAGCTTCCTTTTATGTGTTTTCTCCCATTAGAATGTAAGCGCCTTGAGGGCTGGGACTATCTTTCTCTCTGTTTTTATATTTTCAACACTTGCCACAGTGCCTGGCACAACTCTGCTACATGGGCTTCATGTATATGAGGTCTATAAGTGGAAACTCAACTACTTTCTATGCAAGCAACCCAACTTCAGATTCCCAAATGATTAGATGATTGCAGGAAAAAAAAGCTTTGCTTAAGACTAATAGACCCTACAGCTAGGGGATCCACTCACAGAAAGTGAATGATAAATAATTTCTGTACTGTGGGAGTTCCATGTGGACTGGCATGTTTGTATGTGTGTATAGAATAAAGGAAACAAATGGTATGTGTGTAATAAATAAAATAAATATTTGTACATAGAGAAACCCCCATACGTGTTTTCTATGCATATAAATGTTAATTTTTTTTAATCAAAATAACAAAAGGAATATCATCTTTCCTTTATTTTGCTCATGTCTGAACCCATTCTGTGGCTTATTTATTGAAGCAGGAAGCTCTAAGGAATGTTAGTAGAACCGAAAACAATGATGTAATGTGGAAGAGAAATGCTGATTGGCAGAAAAAGAATGGCGATCATAGGATAATAGGAGGGATGGAGAAGGGTGGGTAAAAGGACAGGATTGTAGTGTTAGTTTGTCAGTCAGTCCGCCAGTACTTATTAGGTATGTATTATGTGCCAGGCACTGTGTTAAACACTGGGGATATGAAAAACAAGTCTCTGCTCTCAAGGGAGAGACAGTATGAGAACAACTATATACAGACAAGATGCTGTTGTTCAGTTGTTTTCAGTTGTCTGGCTCTTCATGACCCCTTTTGGGGTTTTCTTGGCAAAGATATTGGAGTGATTTGCCATTTCCTTCTCCAGCTCATTTTACAGATTAGGAAACTGAGGCAAACTGGGTTAAGTGACTTGCCCTGGGTCACATGAGTAGTGTCTGGGGCTGGATTTGAACTCAGCTCTTCCTAACTCTAGGCCCAGAACTCTATTCACTGAACCACCAGGCTGTCCTACAAACAAGATAAATTGGGGAAGATGCTATTAAATAGGGCTGGGAAAGGTTTCATGCAGAAGGTGAGACTTAAGTTGAGACAAGAAGGAAGCTAAGAGACAGAGATGAGGAGAGAGAGAGAGAAGGAGGGAAGAAGGAAAGGAGGGAGGGAGGGAGGGAGAGAGGGCCAGGCATGGTGGTAGCCATTAACCCACGGATACTCAGGATGACAGGAGGTCAAAGCCATAAGGAAGTCTGGAGATCATTCAGACTAGGTCTCTCATCTGAAAGTCCAAAGTGAGGCCCTGAAAGAAGCAGCGACTTTAGAGGTCTTGTCTAGGCGGCCACTAACTTAACAGTGCCTGAATAACTAACTAACATTGAAAGAACAAGTAAAGACATCTAATAAGCAAAATAAACCCAGATCTACTCACGTGCTTTTGGTGTTGCTGTATAAAAAACTTTTTTCTTTTGAAGGAGATTTTTAGGATGTTCATCCTATAAAGAACAGACAGTATCACTTTTCAATGTTAGTAAAATCACAAACCTCATGACATGAGCATTTTGCAAAATAAAACGCTCTTGGTTTCTCAGACAGATTTCAATTGAGCCACGGCAGAGGCAGTAACATCTTAGCAAACATAGCGAAAAGGCTGAATAAAGGGAGACAGTAGAACTGGCCCACTAAGTTTTAACGAAAAATAAACATCAAATTACCAGGAGTGAGCATTTTTCTCCATGAAATCCCCATCTTTTGATAACTCACATTTATTAAGGGCTGGAAAGTTTAGTCACAGAAATCTTAGGAGGTGAACATAAGTATCAATCTACCCACATTTCAAATAAGGAAAACAAGCTCAGAGAAAGGATAAGTGATTTGCCCAGGAGATAAAAAATACTAAGTATGAGAGGTAGGATTCAAATTCAGAGAACCTAACTCTATGACCACAGCTCTTTCCATTATACTGCCCCGCGGCACAATGGATAGAGAGCTGGACCTGGAGTCAAAAGACCTGAATTTAAATCCAGCCTTAGACACTTACTAGCTGTGTGACCCTGGGCAAGTCACTTAACCTGTTTGCATCGGTTTCCTCAACTGAAAAGTGGGGATAATAACAGCACCTACGTCCCAGGATTGGTGTAAGGATCAAATGAGATAATATTGGTACAAGAGTTTTGCAAACTTTAAAATGTCTTATAAATGCTAGCTACTATTACAACCGAAATTCTTCAATTCAACAAATATTTATTAATCACCTACCATGTGAACTATACAATGGGAAACCAAAAAGAGAAATCAAATAGATCATGACCTCCAGAACCTTATATTTTGCCGGTGGGTTACAAACATGTTACAAATGTGTACAAGTGTGTACAACAGAATAAAGAGAAAACACTGACATTCTGGGAGATTTGGAACGCTTCACAAAGGAAGCAGTGCCTGAGTTGGGTCTTATATGCAGATAAACATTCTGAGAGGCAGAAAGGAGAAGGCTGTACATGTCAGGCATAGGAGACACCAATCACAAAGGTATGGATTAGGAATGCTAAATTCAAAGAACAGCTAAGTAGCCTACTTTGTCTGTGACAGAAAGTGCATGAAGGTGAGTAATGTGAAATAAAATCTAGGAAGGTACATTGGTGTTAAGTAGGAAAGGGCTTTAAATGACAGGCAGAGGCATTTCTATTTTATCATGAGGCAATAAAGAGCTATGTAAGACTTATGAGCAAGGGGAAGATGCAGCACAAACTGTGCTTTAAAAAAATTACTTTTGGCAGTTATGTAGAAGATAGACTAGAGAAGACCAAGTAAAAGGCTATTATAAAAGGTACACTAATGCACTGTTGGCGGAGTAGTGAACTGGTCCAGCCATTCTGAAGAACAATTTGGAACTATGCCCAAAGGGCCATAAAACTGCATACTCTCTGACCCAGCAATATTAATCACTGCTAGGTGTATCCCAAAGAGATCGAAGAAAAAGGAAACGGACGTATATGTACGGAAATATTTATAGCAGCTCTTTATGTGGTGACAAAGAATTGGAAATTGAGGGGATGTCCATCCATTGGGGAATGGCTAGACAAGTTGTGGTATGTGATTGTGATGGAGTACTATTGTGCTAGAAAAAATAAAAACAGGATGGAAGACATATATGAACTAATGCAAAATTAAGGGAGAAGAATGGGGAAATCACTGTGCACAGAATCATCAATGTTTTAATGATGATCAATTGGGAAAGCCTCGGCTACTCTGATCAATACAAGGATCCAAAACAATTCCAAAGGACCATGATGAAAAAATGCCATCCACCTCCAGAGGAGAACTGAGGACTTGAAGTGCAAAATGAAATACAATTTTTCACTCATTTTATTTTAATTTTTGCTAACTTTTTTTGCCATATGGCTAATACTGAAATGTTTTGCATGATTTCTTATGTATAACTGATATCATATTGCTTGCCTTCTCAGTAGTCAGAGGAGGGGGTGAAAGGGAGGAAGAGAATTTGGAACTCAAAATTTAAAAAGAATGTCAAAAATAAATAATATTTTTATAAGTTTTTTTTAAAGGCTATTTTAATAATCTGAGCGAGAGGTAATGAGGGTTTGAATTAGGATGGTGGCAATTAAAGTACAAATAAAGTGACAGGTGTGGGGGGTGTTACAGAGACAGAAATGACAAGACTTAACAACTGATCTGCGGGTGACGGACAGCAAAGAGGTCAGGATGGTGCCGAGGCTGAAGACTTAGGTGACAGGAAAGTTGGTGATGCCTTTGAAGGGAATAGGGAAGTTTGTAGGAGGATCCAGATTAGAAGAGAGGATACTAAATTTCATTTTGAAAGCGCTGAGTTCAGAATACTGACAGGTCATCCAGGTGAAATCCAGGAGGCAACTGACAGTGCAGGATTGGAGTTAACCCATTTTCTTTTGGACGGCACCATCTGGATATATCCCTTAGGCATCTCTAACTCAAGATGTCAAAAACATTGTCTTTTCCAGTCAACCCAGCCCTCCTTCAAACTTTACTATTGCTCATGATGGCACTACAATGCTTCCTGGCACTGAGGCTTGGCTGGTGTCATCTTTGACATTCTGCTCTCCTTCAATTAACCCCATCCCCCTACCCATCCAATTTG
Organism: Phalanger gymnotis; assembly: GCA_028646595.1. Taxonomy (NCBI): domain Eukaryota; kingdom Metazoa; phylum Chordata; class Mammalia; order Diprotodontia; family Phalangeridae; genus Phalanger; species Phalanger gymnotis. Next base: position 394,796,022 of record CM053622.1, on the reverse strand, counting down.
TTGACACAGCTCATCAATTTCACATCCACACTTGTTCCTTTTTCTCCAGTTACTGGGCTCTCATTGCCTCTCACTTGGACCATATCCACTCCTAACTGGACTCCTGGCATTTACTTTCCCCACTTTACTCCATATGCCAAAATAATCTAAGTCTGATAGTATTATTCCTTTGCTAAAGAGCCTTTTGTAGATCTCTATGGCCTCAAAGATAAAATATACATCTCTTAGCTTGACATTTAAAACCATTCACAATCTGTCTGCAGGCTTACCTACCTCTCCCTCCCTGCCCTCTATGTTCTGGACAGACTATCCTATTTACTATTCTCCAAACTCTGGTCTTCGTGCCTTTGCCCTAATGACGGAATGCACTTTCTTTTCACTTCTGCTGCTTAGAATTCCTGGTTTCCTTCAACGCTCAGTTCCTCCTACAGGAAGCATTCCTTGATCCCCTCCAGCTGTCTCTAGTGCTTTCTCTTTTCTCAAATAAACATCTACTTTCTTCTTGGTGTATGTGTTGCTTCCCTCTAATAAAAAGGAAATTCCTTGAAAATAGAGACTATTTTTTGTGTGTTTCCTGGGCACCTAGCAATCAATGCCTTGTGAAAATGAAATGCTTAACAGAGGCTTGTTGAATTAGACAGGAAAATCCTTAAGAATGTGTTTTAGCTTACCACGCCAAATATAAGTGATTAATAAAAACTTCTGGTTATTTGATCTGTTGAAAGTTTGACTTGATAATAAAGTTGTAACTTATAGTAAGATACTTTATTTTTTTAGGAAGTACAATTATAATTAAGAGATAGCAATGTTTTTGTCCAGCACACATTTTGAAGCATAATTCAGAGAATGACTAAAAAAGAATTCATCTTACCAAGGATAGAAACTTGTGCAAATATGTTTGCGGTAGACAGCAATGCCGGCTGCAGCAACTCCAATTGTCAGATCTAAATTATGCAGATCCTGCAAAAGGAATATATTATATTAGCAAAAAACAGTCCTAGTCAAGCTTAGGAATGCCTTTAATTTGAATCATTCCACAAACTTACAAATAGTGACCAACACATTAACACTGGAGAAAAAGTCATAACTGAAAAACAGTAAGACTTAAAGGAAAAGTCAAAATACCCCTAGTTCTACACTGTCTCCTTTAAATTCTCCTGACACATTCCAGAGCTGAGAGGAATCAGAGGCTCCATCCTTTCTGAATGTTCCCAGATAGAAACCCAATAGGTTTCAGATAATTTAGTGCAATAGAGACCTAATAATTTAATCATCTTTAAGACAGGGACTCTTTATATCATCTTCGACTACACTGCCTTGCTTAAAAAACGTCTGCTAATCTTGTAGTCCAACTCTATCAAATGACTTATGGGGAAACTGAATCCCAAATTGGTGAACTATTCTCCCTGAGGTCACATACTTAGTAATAGCAGAGACTGGATTGTAACCCAGGTTCTTCTGGTCTCAAATCCCGCATACCAAATTGTAATGATGAATCCTACAATGTTAGTTTTCTTAATATTAATATTTTTAAATTTCATATTTAATCTTTTAGAAATCATACAATTACATATTCCATTATACTTTCATCACAAATTAAATTAGGTACTATTAAAAAAGTTTATTAAACACCTATGTACAAAACCATGTCAGGTAATGAAGATACAGAGAAAAAAATAGTTTCTGCCATTAAAGTTTGCTTTCCATGGGAGAAAGGAAGAGATACGACATGCAACAGACCTGTAAAGGCAAAGCATACAGAAAGCAATATGAAATAATGCTAGGATGGTGGGAACGCAATCAACTTAGCTGATAAGAAAAAGCCTCATGTAGTAGGTGACGTGTGAGTTGTGTTTTAAAGGACGTTATGGATAATAAGAAAGGAGTGCCATAGTGTAGTCCACCTGTGCAAAGGGTTGGAAGCAAGAGATAGAATGTGATGGAAGAGTGAATGGGTTAGTCTGACCAGAACAGAGAGGTTTAGTTTTGTTTTCTTTTGATGGAGAAGAAAAAAAATAGGAGAGCTGGAAGAGAAAGCAAGCCAGAGAATGACAAGCAAAAGCAGGGAAAGGAAGAGATGAAGACTGAGCTGCCATGCAGACTTTCGTGGAGCCACAGCACCATCTGGTGACCTTTAAGGGTATTGCAACTAAGGACATTTAAATGAAAGACCCCTAGGTTTGAAGTCTATGGGATCATTATGCTCAAGAATCCGTTTTGAAGGGAACTGTGCGTTTTTGTGTACTTTCATAGGTAATAACAGTAGGTCAGGAAAATAAAAAAATAGAAATAGGAAAATAGAAAAACCAGAAAATAGGAAAAAATGCAATAGTCCTTAACCCTCAAAGAGCTTATACTCCATGAGTGGAGCAAGTACATATAAATATGTACAGAATGAATACATAAAGAATAAATACAAGGTGGTGCAGTAGATAAGAATTCCAGGCCTAGAGTCAGGGAGACTCATCTTCCTGAGTTCAAATGTGGCCTCAGATACTTACTAGCTGTGTGACCTTGGCCCAGTCACTTAATCCTTTTTGCCTCTGTTTCTTCATCTGTAAAATGAACTGGAGAAGGAAATGGCAAACTACTACAGTATCTCTGCTCAGAAAACCCCAAATGGGGCCATGGAGAGTCAGACACAACTGAAATCACTAAACCAACCACAAATTAAACATAAAATGGCTAAGTTAGGATGGCACTAGAATTTGAAGGCTTCATGTAAGAAGTGGTCCTTGGGCTGCATTTTGAAGGAAGAGAGGGATTTTATGAGATGGAAGGAAGGAAATAGTCTATTTCAGGGGGTGAAGGAAAAGGGATGGCCAGCATAAGGATGGAAGAGATGGAAGAGGACATGCCATGTGTGAAGAACAGGAGAGGGAGCGATGTCCAACAAGACCGGAAAGATAGGCCAAGGTCACGTTGTAAAGGACTTTAAAACCAAACAGAAGGATTTGTACTTATTTCATCGCAGAAGCAAGAAGGAGCTGCTATTGTTTATTGAGGAGAGGAACAACATAATGAGAGCTGTACTGCAGGGAAATCAAACGAGGATGGACCAGAATACAAAAACAACAAACCAAAAAGTTTGAAGCAGAGAAGCTCCTTAGAAGGTCATTGCAATAATCCAAGTGAAATTATAAGGACCTGAACTAAGGTGGTGGTGGCTACTGTGGAGGCAGAAACGGTAATATCTGGCGATCGACTGGACATGTGGAGTGAGGAGAGTGAGGAGTCGAGAAGAAGGAAATGATAAGGTTATGACCTTGGGAGACTGGAAAAACGGGGTGCCTTCAACAACAATAGGAAAGTGTGGAAAGGGGTGGGTCTCAAGACACAGATAATAAGTATTGTTTTGAACAGGTGAATTAGATGCTCTTAGGACAGCTGGGGAGACTGGAGATCAGATTAGATATAGTTATCTGGGAGGCTTCTGCATGACTGAAACTGATGGCAACTGATGAGATGACGAGAGAGTATGGAGAGAAAAGATACGAGGGGCATGGATAGAGTCTTGGGGTACACTCAATGTGGTATGAGACATGGATGATGATCCAGCTAAGGAGACTGATGGCTGGTCACAGAGGTAGGAGAAGACCCAGGAAAAGAGTATCCAGGAGGACAGAGTGCTCAACAGTGCCAAAGGAGACATAAAGGTCAAGAAGGACGAGCACTGAGGAAAGACCATCAGATCTGACAAGTAAAGAGAGCAACTCTGGAGAGTTCCATTTCAGTAGAACAATGAAGTTGCAAAAGTGTGAAGACAGGGGACTGGGAAAGGGAGGGAATAAGCATTTATAAAGCCCCTACTATGTGCCAGGCACTATGCTAAGTGCTTTTACAAATATCTCAATTGATCCTTATAGCCACCCTGGAAGGTAGATGCTATCATTACCTCCATTGCACAATTGAAGGAAACTGAAGCAAACAGACTGCTTGAGGTTACACAGCTACTAAGTATCTGAGACTAGATCTGAACTCAGGTCTTCCTGACTCTAGGTCCCATACTTATCCACTGTGCCACCAACTGCCTCTGGCAAAGTTGTGAACAGGCTGAGAGGACATTCAGAAACCCAGTTTGGGTAGTTCATAGGGTACTTGCAGGATAGTATCAGAGGGTCACAGATTTAGAGACCTTAGAGATCACCTAATCAAACTCTCATTTTACAGATGAAGAAACTTTGGCCTAGAATAGCTAACTCCCCAAGGTCACATAGCTCATACTAGGCCTAGGTAAGATAAGAAGAAATACTACTGATCAGGAAAAATTTCTGATAAGGGTACAAAAATACCTATGACCCAAAGGGTGACTGTCAAAGTATATTAACAAATAGGTCCCCAAATTTGAAACTATTAAAAATTACCATGTGAAAGATAGATCTAAATGACTAATAATAAGAGAATGGCAAATTAAAACAACTGAAGTTTTACCTCACCATAGGAAACAACAGATATGAAGAATTTAGAGGAACATGGGGAAAATTATATAAATGGAGGCAAGCTAAACTAATCAGAATAAGACAATAGTGCACACAATATAAAAGGGAAGAATAATAAATTGGAAATAAATACTGCATAATTAAAATACAAAGCTTGGCCCTAGAGAATAGTTAAGAAAATATCTTCCCCCCTTGTGTTGGTAAGCAAAATGGGCTCCTTAGCACTTAGTTCAACAAGTGCCCTTGAAGAGTGTGGCTTTTGTTTGCTTTGAGTAATTCGGCTATTTCATTGAATCTTACTAAGTGCTAAGCCCCAAGCCCAAACCCCTATTAGGTGTAAAACCTATGTGGGTGTGGATTGGCAACTAAGGTGGGGCCCAAGGTGGGGCTAACTCCAGAGAGGGCCTAGTTTACATGTCTGGGACAGCAGAGGCTCTTAGACCACGTGGGTTTAGGTCCGCCTCTTTGTGATGATTTTAGGTCACGTGGGTGAGTCACATGTGTGACTCGCCCCTGACACTGACAAAGATATAAAAGCCAGGGGTTGGCCTCTTCTTCCTTGGAGCTCTTTGCCAAAGCAGTGGTGGAGCGTGACTCTGGGCCAGCCCTTGTTTTGAGCTCCCGGGCTGAACCTAGATGTTGGTAAGTATGAATTGTATTGGGTCTGTCTGTAATTTGTTTAAGGGCTCTTGAGATGGTGTTGATGAGGAGACTCTGGGCAGCTGTAGCTAAGGAGCCCTCCAACTTGTAAACCCGGATGCTGAGACTTTGTTGAACTCTGGTAACTATG